>OZ012663.1:43493278-43908278 GCA_963942545.1 Oxycera nigricornis
AGACTGTAAGTAATAGTCGAAAACGCGTTATACTGAGTAAAAATAAACCTAATGTAAAAAATGAAAAATAATTATTTACTTTGTGGGTTAAATGTGCCATTGCCAAATGATCATTCGAAATTCAGCTAAGAAAACATTTAGTTTAACGAGATTCACGCATAACGGGCAACGTGTCTAAATGTTAGAGCATGCATATAAATAAATCAGTTGTAACTTAAACGGGTACTGTTATGAAAAATTTCAAGTTTGCTAAGCTTATTTTCGATCGAGACTAGTCTCTGGGTGATCGTTTTGTTCAATATTTAATCCTAAAACGACGATATCGCATAATATGAAGGGATATTCAATGTGCGTTGAATTCTTAAGACTGTGATCGCATTTAGTCTTTGATCTAGACAAAAATAGGCCCCTCTTTATACAGTAAAAGTATAATTGCTTTACCACTCGATGTGATGCTGGGAAAATAGCATCAGTGCTTTTATTCCAATTTTTCAAAGTGAATCCAAACTCCTAGCGATTTCTATCAAATCGATGAGAGTTTGCTAAGCACAATACAATACACGCTTATTGTGATGTAAAATCGACGCAGTTCGACACTAATTACATCTTGACACATACGATTTCCTTTTAAGTGTAGGCTTATTGTAAAACAGGCGATCGAGGATCTTTAGGTGAGTGTGCATCTCACGAGCTGGTTGCAAACGTGTTAAATATTGTACACCTTTAATATTTGTGGCCTTGATGCACATGCACAACCGTGGTTTCCATTTTCGTTTGTACTACTACAAATGAGCAAAAACCACACAGTTCGACGACTGACTTTAAAAGTTTCGAAAAACTTCCTAACGCCTAATTTCCACAAACAAACAAAAAACTATTCATATTATATTTTCACGATTTTAAGGACAATAACAGCCATGCGTCTATTTCAAACTTGCATATAGCACTTCATAACAAAACGTACAACCGTTGTATTTATTTTGAACAGAATTCAGAGGCAATTTGATAAGTTAGTACAGGAGAAAGGTTTTATTTAAGCGATGTTAATACAACTCAGTGAAAAAAATAGAACGATTTAGAATTGACATTGTATGCAGTTCCTTGATCTCTCAACACAATTAAATCCTTACGTTTATTCATGTGCATAAAAACCGATTAACGGCTTCAAAATATAAGACATAGCAACGCTATCTATGCAGTGCTATAGCAACAGGAAGCGGAAGCTACGCAGCGATCTATAGTGAGAAGCATATTTATGATCATACACCTGACCTTTTTCTAGTTTGTTTGAGTTGATCTGTCTTCAAATGAATGAAGAATGTTGAATGCTACGAAATGTGAATGGTGTATAAGATTATTATCATTAACAGCGAATTAAGATGCAATTTACAAAATCGCTTTCAATTTACTTTCATACAGGCAAATTCAGCTGATTAAGGCGAATGAGCCTTTATTGCCTATAGATACATATCTTCCGCAACGATATTTTAAGCTTTAAACTTGATTAATGGATTAATGGATTAAAAAATTTCAGTCATATAGGTGGCTATCGATTGTTTCATCTACAACTAGAACATTTAGTTTCCTTCAGGATAAATTCAGTGTCAGATTGATAATTTTTAAAGCTTCAAGTGGATAAGAACAAAATTGATTGATGGTGAATTTACGCCATATTTTTATGTAATGTTTTTTATGCATTTGATTATCTTGTGTAAATGTGCCGCGTGAATATATTTTATGGTCTCGACAATCCAACTAATAATGGTATGTAATAAAATGTCGGCATCGTGCATTCAGTGATTGAAATGCATATGAGAATGTCAATACCAGATGGTTAGCCAATATTCGCATTTGTGTATGATCATCATTTCTTCGCAATACTATGCAACATTCGACTGAACAACTTATTGCAGCCTAATCAACATGACAGTACCTTTTTGAATTCCTTTCATGATACATACATTATCAACACGTCACATGATGCTATGCCTAACCGAAACGTTACATCCGTTGTGTGTTTTTTTTTCAAGTTTTCATGTTCAATACCCGCCAATGGTTCAGAATTATCGTCGAACTATACCAAATGAATTGAGAATATATTCAACATATACTTACAGTAGAATGCCGCCAAAATTTGATTAAATCATGAATATCCGTCGAAGGAGCCAACAGCAAAAAGTCCCTCCACTCATCGAAGCTTATATTAAGGCTACCATCTTGATCCATTCTAAAACAAACGAAAGCCACACATTGATTAGTTGAATACCATACGAAGTGTGCCGTACGAACCTTTGAAGCAATTTCTTTGCTTCCACGGGATCCATTTCTACACCTAAGTCCTTGAATGCCGATATCAGCTCCTCCAAATCAACCTTTCCTGTAAACAACACAAATTGGGTGAGTCAAATCATAGCTGTTCATTATATACTTTTACATTACCATCTCGATTTTTGTCCAAATGCGAGAATTGCAATCGAAGATTCTTCTCATGCTCGCGGACGTAATAGATGAACTCGGCAAGTCCAACATCTCCACTTTGCGTTTTATCTGATTGTTGTAGGAATGACTGCAAATAAGAATTAAGAATGGTTAAGGAATTTGGATCATCAAATTTTTTAAGTAATATTAAGGCAGAGCAGTGTTTATCATCATAACAAAACCAAAGAGTCCTTCAGTTAGGTCTTAAATGTTGATTGTTGGTTAAATTTAGGATAGAAATGTACGAGGCCTGTTCGAAAAGTATCCGACCATAATTTTTAGTGGTAAGACGAACAAGAGGAGGGGCTTCGTCTATGTTTGTGGGCATATCTCTGGCAGATGCTAGATTTATTTCACGACTGCGAAACCATTCAGAGTCAGACCATCGAAAAGACTTTGATGAGTGAGCACATGTAAATGCAAGCCATTGGATTTTCGTGTTAGAGAAGAAAATCTGCTGAAAAAGTTGAACCACATTATTGCATTAAATTTTGTTATAAGCTTTGCGATTCCCAAGAAGAAACAATCCAGAAACTTCAACAATTGTACGGAGACGAAGTGATGGGCACTCATAGATGCATTTTTCTCGAAAAATCTCGTTACAATTCAAGTAATTGAAGGTGTTTGCGGTGAAATGTTGCCAGGCAACCCGGCTGCAATTATACTATCCTTTTTCATTTCAATATACAGTGTACCAATTATGTCTTCGTACAGCAGCTATTTGGAATTCAAATGATAAAAAACAATGAATTGTTGCAACAAATTTGAAAAAGTTTTAATGCAGATTTGTTCATTAAATAGTTTTATTTAATTTAGAAACAAAAACTAATCCATTTAAAATATTCATTGCAAAGTTATTAACTATAAAGAAAACAAAGTCGACAATTCGCCTCCAATAATGTCTTCGTACATTTAAGCTTTCGCTTGCCCTTCGATATCTTTGCTGACAGTTATTGATCATAATTAGTTCCCACTCAAACCGGTTTGTACTTACAGTAAATAAAGGAACATAATTGTAAATTTCGTTGGTTTTGCTTAGTTTTAAATCGAAATAATGCCTGGTAAATACTTGTCGTTGAAAGAGCGTACACTTATATTGAATTTACACGTAAAAGAGCAACGCGGAAATAGCCAAACTACTATCGCGGAGCCATTCTACTATCCCATCTGCAATCGGAGGCTTTAAATATGAAGGCCGCGTAAAAAATAAGCCTAAATCAGGACGCCCTGCAATTCTCACTGATGCAGATCGGCTGCAAATCGGGCGTATGATTGCCAAGGATCCGTTCATAATTGCACCAAAAAGTAGTGGAGAGCTTCTTCAACCCAATCGAAAAGAAGTTCATCCAGAAACAGTACGAAAAGCCGTGATTGATGCCGGATTTAAGTCTGGTACACTTCGTAGGATGCCACTGGTAAGTGAAGTTAATCGAAAAAAACGTTTGGACTTCGCTCGGCAATACCAAAATGCATCTCTTGAGTTTTGGCGCAATATTATATTTTCTGATGAGTCCAAATATAACATTTTTGGGTCTGAAGAGAGAGTTAGAGTGTGAAGAAAGCCAGGAGATGCTTACAACCCCAAACACACCGTCAAAACTGTAAAACACGGCGACGGTGGCGTAATGGTAGGGGGCTGTATGGCTGCAAGCGGCGTTAGAAACTTAGAAATAATTGAAGGAATCATGGATCATCGGGCATATATTGAAATTCTAAAAAGAAATTTGAAGCCAAGTGCTGAAAAATTGGGTGTATCAAAAGATTTTTACTTTCAACAAGATAACGATCCTAAGCACATGGCTCATAATACTAGGATGTTCTTGGCGTACAAAACTCCACATTTGCTCAAAACACCACCGCAAAGTCCTGACCGCAATCCCACTGAGCACATGTGGAACATGCTGGAAAAAAGGATCAGGACTCGTCATATTAGCCCGAAATCTACGCTGAAACAGGCCCTTCAGCAGGAATGGGCAAAAATATAGCCAAGCTATGCAAAAAAATAGTAGAATCGATGCCACACCACCTTAAAGCCATGGTTAAAAATAAAGGCTGCCCAACCAAATATTAACAAAAAAATTATCTATAGTTTTTAAGATTTTTCATAAACTGTTTCGTAAGTGTACGAAGACATTATTGGAGGCAAATTGTCGACTTTGTTTCCTTTATAGTTAATAACTTTGCAATGAATATTTTTAATGGATTAGTTTTTGTTTCTTAATTAAATAAAAATGTTCAATGAATAAATCTGCATTAAAACTTTTTCAAATTTGTTGCAAAAATGTATTGTTTTTTATCATTTAAGTTCCAAATAGCTGCTGTACGAAGCCATTATTGGTACACTGTAGTTTCATCAGAAAAACAGATGTTTCCAGAATTTTGCTTCTGGATTTCGTACTAAAACTGCAAATCTGTTTAATCTTCAATTCTGAAAAGCCCAGAAATACTTAGCCACTGAAGGATATTACCAAGAAGCCTGATTGTCTCTACTAACAAGCAGTTGGTAAAGCATTGAATGATCCACATACATTTTCAAGTTCTGTGCAGATCCCTTCCAAATACATCAAGTAATAAAGTTGTATGGTTCAAACGGATCTTTTACTACATGACGGGGACAATCGCCAATGGTATCAAATATGGTTGCAACAATGTATGGACATTCGAATAGCAATGCCGACTGTGGAGAACGCTCACTAACAGGACGATTAATAAACAGCAAAAATTGAAAAATTGTAAAGTTGAAACACCATTCGATTCTCCTCGTGGACAACGCAAAAGCGGTGTAAGTAGCCCAAAATACAAAATTTCATCGCAGAACCAAGCAAATTAGCATCAAGCTGGTCTCCCTCGTAGCCAAGCAGTTGAAGGACTTATAAATTTGAGAGCTTGTCGACTAGCCGCCTATGATGTGACCATACAATCATGTTCATCCTTAGAACTCACCAATTTAAGCGCGCCAAGGAGCAACATGACCGGAGCTCGGATGGCAAACTAGAGGTTACCACCAGTGCGAAGAATTATAAAGTCAACCGCATGGTGGCAGTCCCCTTTAAAATTTTATAACACCGAATATCACCGGGTCGTGGTTGCTAAGGAAAATGAAAAATGACTGCTTCCCGAGAATCACTCAGGTGTTCACATTTTGCTATTGAGAAAATCAAGAAATAAACGTTCTATTCACAATTTTATTAATCTAATATTTAGTGTTGCTTCAGTGTTATTGATTTGGTACTAATAATAAACCAGAAGCCATTTCAGGTGAACTGTTCAAATCAATGTTGTCATAAATGTTCCGACCGATTTTTTATAATCATGAGTCTGTAGAAATCGAAAATCATATAGTTACATGTACGGTAGAAAACCATATAATGGTGACAAGCGCCTTTTTGCGACGGAACTTTATCATATAGAGTTCCAATAATGAATCGCATGAAAAACCGTCCACTTTCTACGACGTACCTTGCGTTTTTGTTCTGACGTAACTGTATCGAAAATGCTCTTAGCCTTTGGCGCCCATTTTCTTAGCACGGCAGTAGTCATATGGTAAATCAAACTTCCACCCGTCGCTTGGATAGCCACGAAATAAGTCTCGCAAAATACCTTTTCCATCGACCATTTCCTGCTTTCGAATCACTCAGTGGGATATATTTAATTCAGTTCGAGATTCAACACAACATTCACAGACGCCTTTTCTTCAAAAAATAATTCAATGTGAACCCTATCTTCTACTCAAATTTCAACGCCCACCTTTTTAGCCACCCGAAACACTCTCCCTTTGCTTGTGACGCGATCATCCAGAAACGCCTGATTTTTTCAGGTCGCTCATAAATGCGAAAGGAATACGAAGCTTTGTCAATAAAAACCATTCTTAACGAAAAGTTAGCTAAAAGTCAAAGAAAGAAATAAAACCTCAACCACATTTCAATTCTTTTGTTTTAACTATCCGAATCATTGATATATGTACATTAGGGTTGCCAGATTTTTTTGATCGTTTAAGGGACAAATGCTCATTTTGACAAAAAAAACGGGATTTTAAATTTTCCCCCGGGACAAATGATAAACATGTTTTTTACGTTGTTTTAATTACTAGTTAATTGTTATATTTTAAAGGAAATCGTGTAGGTTTTAACATATCTTTGCTTGATTTTACATATTTGTAAAATTCAATGTAGCTATAATTATAGTTGGAAACGGTCATTAATTCGCTCTTTATGAAATCCGGAGTACATTTGTCCATTTTAATGTCATCTGCGTAAAAATCTTCTCTACAAAGCAGTTAGAACTATGAATACTAAAGATAATCGATACAATTAGAAAAATGTTAGGGTTTTCCCTCCTGGAAAATCTATCCATTATTTTCTTCCATTTTTCGTTGCAATTTCTAGGTTTTTTTCTAAATAATTTGAAATTTTTCGTATAACGAGTCCTCCATGTTTCATTGATCAATCCTTAAAAGTTCTGCAGCTTTGTGAAAATGTTCATAATTTATTGGTGATTTCAAATTTAAAAATAGCAACTTGGAAGGGATGTTGGTTTCTGAGAAATCATATCGCGGTGTCAAACATTCTATGAAATTTGTGTAGAACTCTTGAAAATCGTTTTCGATAGATTCTTTAACATAGGTAGATAATTCGCTTGTTATTTGTCTTACTCGGCTTCCAAAAAAGTTGTTTTTCAATCTTTGCTCCATCTTTTCGCGAATCCCGTGCATTTCAGGATGCATTTCAACAATTGATAGAGAATCTGAATCTTTTTCATTGTTGTTTCTATCGAAAACATTACATTATGCAGGAACGCCAAAGTTTCTGTCTTCTCTTCTTCAGATGTAATTACGTTCTCTAATAGACAAGGACACTCGAGATTCTAGAAAATGAAATCCTAATGCTGACCATATTTTTATGATTCTTTCTACTGCAGGACCAAGAGATAAAAGTCTCGTAGCAACATGTTTCACAATTTCTTCCCATTGTATCTCATCACAAGTGTGGCAACAGGACTTACATATGAGCCTCATGAATTTCCCTGAAATTTAGTCTAAGTGGGCTAAGGGGTAGCTAATGGGGGCTAAGGGGTAGCTAAGGGTGCTCTAATGGGACCAAGGGGGCTAAGAGGGAGCCTCAGGGGAAGGCTAAATGTGCTAACGAGGAATCTAAGGGGCTAAGAGGAAGCGCAGCGCAGCTAGCTGCCGGAAACATGCGCGACGCGGTGCGTATTTTAATCGAATGATGTAGAAATACGGGACAGAGTCTGTCCCGGCGGGGCGTTTAAAATTATGCCTGAAATACGGGATGTCCCGGGAAATACGTGACATCTGGCAACGCTAATGTACATACAAGGTTCCGTACTTTACATATTTTTTTTGAACGTTGAGCTTGATTACCTTTTTTAATTAAACATTTGACGGCTAAACAAATTGAACATCTTCAGCGTAAGCGTAAATCTCATCGTACTTAACATTTTTCAATTAGTTTCAACTTTGCAACCAATGAAAGAACAATAACAATCAAAGAATTTTTTGTTCAATGAAAAGACAGAGTTTTATAGTTGATCTTGTTTTTGGCAACTTTCGCTGAAAGTTTAATTGATTTTGTTCCAATTGAACTGAACCGCCATATCATCATCATTTAAGTCAGGCGCAAAAATAACTTTTTTAATTTAATAAGCTCCGAGCCATACATCATGAAAGGTAGATAAATTCAATAGCCAATGACCATTAAAAATTAAAAACAATTCTCTAACTATATACTTTTGCTCCGAACCAGCAATAATAAGCAACAAGCATAATCAATAAAAATGACCAAGTGTATTATTTAACAGCTGCCATGCTTTCGTACAATACCAATTGTTTTCAAGCCCCCAGACTTAAAAATGGTCGCCTGATAAGATATCGTCGCGCTTATCACGAATCGATGGATATGGATGGACTCGCGACATTTAATTGACAAAGCAACTCTAATAAAGATAAAGATTATATTTTTGCAATTAATTTACTCGTACATTTTTTTTCTCTCAGCATCTCAACAGTATTGAAGCGAATTAAGACATTTTCTCATCCCGACATTATCCAACTTTAACAAAGGTGGATTTCGTGACCCATGCATGAAGAACCACAATAATCAGGGTTTCTACATAACAAATTTCTGCGGGTTCAACTTTTAGAATCAATATACCCTGCGTCCTCTTCGTGTCTTATAACCAATTCGTCAAAAAGCAACAAACCAGGGTGGCGCCCAACGTGGCTAGCCATGAATGCTATGATGTTGAGTAATTGTGGCAAGAAGTAGATACTAGAGACGTAATTTTTGAACAGTTCCATAATTTCGGATTGCTGTACTCGAAGCGAAATTCATGCCGGATGGTCATTTAGTCCTTCGTTCTTACAGTCCTTGGCCATATTATTAGACCCATGCTGAAAAATGAATATTTCACTGCATTTTTTGCTGTTTCATTGCAAGACTGTTAACGTTCGTTGGAAAAACCTCGAGTTTAATACGTATGGTAACATTTTATGTAATTGTTCATACAGTTACCACGTTCAAATTTAGATGGCAGCAGTTCTGTAATAAAAACTTAAAGTAAATAAATAAACGTCAAATACAGTGCAACAGGCTCTATTGTGTAAAATACCTATTTCCATTGCGTGAAATACACAAACATTGCTGAAGTAAGTTCTTTATTGATGCTTTGACTCATTTTTATGAAAATAGTGTAAAACTCTTGCGACTTGTGATAATTATGTAATTTTCAGAATGGGTAAATGACGTGATTTTTCTCCTACTAGAATTGACCAAATTGCCGGTATGTTGAAAGCTTAAAACATGAGCCAGTATGAAATAGCTACAATTTTAAATGCCTCACGAAGTTCAGTGAAGCATATAAAAAAAAGATTAACCTTGGCGAAGATTCAAAGGTCAAACGCAAAGGTGCCTCTGGTCGTCCTCGAATAACTTCCGAGAGGACAGACAGAAAAATTAGTGATATATGCATCCGAAATCGAAAAATGGCCTTGAATCTTTTGGAAAAACAGATTACTGAAGCAAGAATACAAGTTTCTGAAAGAACACTACGACGAAGGTTAGCTGAAGAAGGTCTTGTCTCCCGGAGACCGGCACGAAAACCTAGGCTCACACCAGCCATGATTACAAAACGTTACAGATGGGCCCAAATGTATAAGAATTTCACAAAGGATGACTGGAAAAAAGTAATTTTACAATATATTTCTATTATAAATTTAATTTTTAAGTAAAATTTGTGACAATCCTCGGTATTTTTAATATGTTACAGGTAAATTTCTCAGATGAATTCATTTTTTAAGTATTGGTCGAAAACGCTCAGTTTGTTAGGCGTCGATCGGATGAGAAATACAAGAAAAATTGTATTGTTTCAACAATAAAACATCCTCCTACGGTTATGGTATGGTCTGTAATAAGTATGAAAGATCCAGGGTCCCTGTACATCGTGGAAGGTACAATGAATTCAGAACAATACGAGAAAGTGTTGGAAAAACAGCTACTTCCAACGATGAAAAAATGATTCAAAAAACGCGAGAAACCTATTTTTATGCACGATGGTGCACCGTGCCACCGTTCTAAACGTATATCAACGTACTTAGAGAAGAAAAAGTCACCGTTCTTGACTGGCCTGGAAATTCTCCAGACATTAATCCTATAGAGAATGTTTGGGACTTTATGAAACATGATGTTTCTAAGCATGCTTCTACAACTAAGCAGGATCTGATTCGTGTACTCAATGACACCTCGAAATATAACGTAGAGATCAGAAAAAAGATTGAGAATTGCATTGACAGCATGCCTCGTCGTATAGCAGCCGTGTTGACTGCTAAAGGTGGCCATTCAAAATACTGATTTTGGCGAAAAATCGTATCTCATTTACAGAAATGCTTTAATCTAATGTAAATCACTACTTTTTGAATAAAACTCATTGTATAATATATGCTTTCTCATAATTTAACTAAAACTGTCTAATAATGAACGTGATGTGTAGTTAAATAGGCAGAAAGGTGATTTTTCAGCATGGGTCTAATAATATGGCCAGGGACTGTAGAATCCAGTCTTTGTTGTCTCTTTACCTCAGTGCCAAATTGGGCAATTGAGTAGCAATAAGAGAATTAAACGAAGATGACAGAATAAAATAGCTGTTCTTTTGCATAATCCTCATTATCACCAGCTAGTGGCGCTGCTTCCTACACTGCACCGCTTTTGTCAGATGCAAAAACTTACTAATGCATAAGCGACGCTAAAAACTGGGGGTGTTGCGGTGTAATATTTTAAGGATCGCATATCCTTGACGTCTTCTACTTATGTACCAAATTTCATTCAAATCTGAGATGTCGAGATCGTGGCCTCTCCTTGTAAGATCCACAAACTAGAGAATGCGATCCATTGTTCGAAACTAGACGGGACTGTCTCCAGCGATCACGGCGCCATTTGGGCTGGTGCACCTGTGGTTGTAATAACCATTCGAAAATGTTCGGAATACTGGCTGCTGCTGATGGCGGCCAGATATCGCGCCTATTGAAAATGAACAAATCCAGATATTTCAGATCTTTACAATTTTACAAGTCAACAATTTCAAGGTGATTGCGTCAACTTGGAAAAGTGGGGCAAATTTAGAGATGTGCGATGCGGTGAAATTATTCGATATACGAGTATCGAAGTTTGTCGATTTTCATTGCAGCACAACGAACTTAATCCAATTTTACCTTGATAGAAAATTTATTGTGTAGAGCAACTTTTAGACCGGGAGATCATGATCGAAACGGAGAGATATTTCATTAAAATGTTTAGCTTCTACAGACAAATTCATTAAAACTGTTAAGAAATTTCATTGGATGCGGGCAAAGAAAGCTTGCTCACCGGCTTACCATAGTCCGAACCAAACCGTACTACAGACAGTGTTTATATTTTTGTGGTACATACTTCTATGATTGAGATCAACCAGATTAGCAATAAATTTGGGACACTCAGTCGTCGTATTTGCTTCGATTTGAGGAGCTACGCAACGTGAACAATTCACGATACATTTTTGTGTTTTTTTTTCAACCATTCCTGACTTGAATTATTTTCTTATGACGTTAACTTAAACAAAATGAAACAAAAATTAACTACAAATTTTTTCTACAATGCAAAAGTCAACTAACACTTGCAATCTAATTGATTATCATTGACATTTAATTTGATCGAAAATGTCTGTCTGCAATCGTATTGACGACCAGTATTTAAACAGCAATTTAATTACTGAAAAGATAACATTTACCAAAAATTTAAGAAAGCTCCGTATCAACAGCTGATAATAGAGCAGAAGATATATCACAACGGAAATTTTCAATGCCGTCAAACTGATCGTTTTCAACAAGGAAGTGATAGATAAGCGATAAAAAATAAGATTAAAACGCTTACTTAGTGAAAAGATTACAAGCAAATTGGAGTTTTTCGAAATCAAACCCAAATAAGGACAGAATTTTTACATACATTAAGTTTCGGCAAAACAAATATAGTGTAGATAATCAAGGATATATTGATCTCGTTATCTAAATAATTATTTCGGAAATCCTTTAATCAAAATATTATAAGGAGTTTTGCCGTGACTATGTAGTCTTAGCGACACATTGCCGACAGCGGTACATGCTGGCAAGAACGATTGCCGCTAACGGCAACCAGTTAGTTTTATCACTGCCGACGACGAGCCAGGAGAATTGACAAACGCGCGATAAATCTGGATCACTAGGTTGTGTTTTGTCAGCTGGAATGGTCAGAGTTTAAAGGAGAAATCTAATTTGCGCCCAACTGATCGGGGGGATGATTCGCTCGTGAGTTGGAATGCGATAGACCCAATAAACCATATTATATTATTAAGGGGTCTTTTAGGTTACTATTTGTGTAAAAATCAGAACAGCTCGTAGAGAAACACAATAAGCTAGTCAGGAACTGTATGAAAAAAAGGAAGGAATTTTGTATGGCACAGTCATAGCAGAGTATAAGTATATAGCGTTTAAGAAAAATCGAATTCATGTTTTTGAAGCTGGCGGACACGATTTTTAAAAAATACTCAACCGATCACTCTGATTTTCAACTTCCCAGTATATGGGAAGTTCTTGTAATCGCCTCGAAAATCGAAATTGAAATTTTTAACATTTCTTTACGTTTTGAGGTCTATAGAGTATATATAAAGTGTTTTTAGAAAGGGAGATGTATGTGTGTGTGTGTGTGTACGTACGTACGTACGTTCGTTGACACTTTTTTCTACGAGCATAACTCACGTAAACAAAGTCGTATCGACTTCGTTAAGGTGTCAATCGAAGCGTTTTTGCAATCTTAAGAGCTGATTAGTTTTTGGAAAATTTCGTTCGGGGGGGTTTGCTGTTTTGACCCTTTGAAGGTCATTTCTGTCATGCGTTATATCTCGCGAACCAAACATACGATTTGCATGATAGAGGTGTCAATCGACGCGTATTAGCATTTGTGTGAATCTATCAAATTTTTAAAAAAATCGTTGAAGCCGGTTTTTAATTTAAGAAAAAAAAGTGCAAAAAATTAGGGTTTTTTTCATAAATAATAAATTTTTAGCCTGATTTGCGAAATTAAGTAGACAATGTTTAAATTTATATACTCCAAACAATTTGTGAAGAAAAACCATCACAAGTTTTTTCATGATTACGTAGAAAGTTAAATTAAAAATAAAAAATCGTTAGAAGTCATCATGATTTTCAAGGTCATTTTATCATTCACTATATCTCACGAACCAGATATAATATTTGCATCATTAAGGTGTCAGTTGACGTGTATTAATATCTTTGTGAAGTTTTTAACATTATAAAAATTCGTTTCAGCTTTTTTTTTAATTTAATAGAAGAAAATGCAAAAAATTATAGTTTTTTTCATAAAAAATAGTTTTATACCTGATTTGCACAGCACAGTAATACCTGTTTATAAAATGTATACATTCTTATCAGTTTTTGAAGAGAAACCGGCAAAATTTTCTTCCTTGATTATGAAAAAAACTAAATTAAAAATAAAAAATCATTCAAAGTTGCCATTTAAAGAGGGTTCATACGAATGCTTTTACATATTTTTTTTATTCTAAAAAATTGTTGTAAATTCAATCAAAGTTTTAAAATATTTGCATAATTTGAGCAGATTTTAAATAGTTTTTATAGTCTTTTATTAAAACAAATGCTTAAATTTTTAAAACCAACAAAAATTTTCAAGACTAAAAAGGCACCCCACCGATTGATCCGTTGGAATATTCAATCTGTCCTCATCGACCAAAAACCTTACGTAATCAATGGACCCTCCCGAAGACGATATGATTCATATTAACTCATTCCTGTTACTGCTATGAATACCTCTCAGTAATGTAATGTTGTTGATGTTTATGTAGATATTACTGGGAAGTTGACCGTGTGGACCTCAAGGGTCGCACCTCGCGGCTTGTTTTAATTTAATAGAAAAAAATGAGAAAACTTAGGGTTTTTCATGGAAAATATTTTCTTAACCTGATTTGCACAACACAGTAATAAATATTTATAAAATTTATACATTGTTATCAGTTTTTGAAGAGAAACAAAACAAACAACAACAAACAAAACAAAACTTTTTTCATGATTCTGAAAAAATTCAATTAAAAATAAAAAATCATTCAAAGTTACCATATGAAAGGGGTTCTTCTGATTGATATTACCTTATATCTTTTATTCTAAAGACTTTGTTGTAAAGTCAATCAAAGTTTTAAAATGTTTGGATAATTTGAGCAGATTTTTAATAGTTTTTGCAGTCTTTTAATTTAAAAAGCGGCTTAAATTTTGAAAACCATCAAAATTTCAATCAAATTTGCATTTGTGGTAATCAATCATCATCACCCATCCACCAAAAGCCTTACGTAATCAGTGGATGCTCCCGTAGATGATATGATTAATATTAACTCATTCCTGTTACTGCTATGAATACCTCTCATTTTTATTATTTAAAGTAGTAGTATTTTCAAAATTATTATTGTGTTTAATATTGTTAATGTTTATCTAGATATTACTGGGAAGTTGACCGTGTGGACCTCAAGGGTCGCACTTCGCGGCTTGTTTAATATGTTGTTGTACACATATATTGCTACAGCCGGTAGCGGAATCATTGTGATCGATATCAAAATTTTCCGATTTTCACTCAATTTTCCACCCTCAAAAATATTTATTTTTAAAAAATGACAGCCATTTTGTTTGTTTTTTAATGAAAAAAAAATCCGGTACATGCTATAAGGCACTCAAACACGGATTAATTTGACGTTTTGTTTTTGCCCTCAGATGATCCAGTCACATGAAATCAGGTCTGGCGTCATTTTTTGATGTTTTTTTTTTAAATTGTTATGGGTAAAACGAAAATATCTTTCTTTCTATTGAAAAAAATGGTTAAATTTTTTTTTCGAAAATCGTAACCTAAAAGACCCCATAAGAACATTATTAGTCAGAAAAATCAAGAAAATTTACGTAACCCGAAAAACGACAAAGGGAACCATCTGAAGTGGTTTCGGGCGGCATTTTTGACATTAACCAGTTATCATGTTAAGCAATCTAAAGTGTTAAGTGTAATTTTGTATGAATAAACCACATGCAAATAATTTTTGCAAGGGAGGAAACCAAGAGAGAAGAAAGCATGATGCCGTTAATGAAACCGCGACGACATGCAAGACAGCGCCTACGGAATGGGTACCTGTACAGGAAGGCATTAATGAAGCAACGCTGATCCTGAGTTCGCGGTTATTTCCGTATGAAGTATTACTTCTCGGCATGATCTCGGACATGCGGGCTTCCTAGGAGTTGGAATACTATACCTTTACCGAAACAGATGCTTAAATGATCAGCAATCTTTCGATCTAGGTTCTAAGTGAGTATTTTAACTTTATAGGTGAATACATAGTTGAAAAAAATTAAGTCAAAATACATTGCACCCTTTAAAAGAAAAATACATTTGTTTACTTAGTCACAAGTCTAACATTTTATTAAACACATAAATAAATATACCTTCCAAAAGTAAATTAAACTAACACAGTAGCTTACTTACTTAGCAAATGGAATAATATGAATGGGCTAGCCGCGCTTGTTATGCGGTGTCGCACATGGGAGGCCAGCTATGGTCGTTCGTCTAGCTGAAGGGTTAGTTTGATCATGCGGTCTTTTTTTATTTATTTTATGGCAAACATGACAGGGGATCCACCCCTCTTTTCGAAATTGATTCTAGAGATTCTTCTGCGTGCAGTACTGAGTTTCTTAAAAAAAGTGCAAAGGACTCATATCCCGTCTGCAGTAACCAATAGCTTAAGAGATTCAAGCAGGCTGTGAAACATAAGGTACCATTCGTTCCTCCTTGTTTCCTGAGAAGAACTCATAAAGACTCAATGCATCTAACTTGACAATAAATTCTCGAGCTTTGTTTTCTACCGTGGTTATGTGGAGGCAGAATTTCTCAGTTAATTCGGAAATAGGTTCAAACCGTTGACTTTCATAGTGACCGTGGCTACTCTTATGCGTTTCGTTTTGAACTTATCGCCGCGATACTATGCCATTTTGAAGTGGTATTGCCATTTATAATCTAATTTCAACAAGGAGTTACTAGCGGACTTGGAGGTAGTCTCTGTAGATGGGAACGAGCAATGCTTGACAACGAGAGGAGATAGGTTTTAAAAAGCTAGCCGAGGGCATGTGTTTTGCTCCTCATTTGACGGCAAGGGGTATGTTAGTTCTCTTTCTTTTTAGACTATTTCCGTGGATAGTCCAGGACGATACGACATAAGCAGCCATTGGAAAATTTTGTGCGAATCGTAAAAACCGTGAACAAGGTTGCGGAAACCTTTTGAGAAGTGCCCAATCAACCTGTGAGTTATCAAATTTTAATTTTCAAGTATGTTGTGTGTCTTGATGACGTCACGAAATTTTTTGGGGCAATGCACAATGCGCTGTCTTTTGTTTCGGAAATCGTCCGCTAAAGTAGTTTGATTTTTGCAGTCGCGAATGAATTTCGGTTGCGATATTTTTCTAGGAATGTCCACGAGACAATGTAGAGAAGTAGGAGGTCTAGCCTTAAATGTTGATTTGGTTTTGTTTGATTTTTGTATTTGGTTTGTAGGTTCATCCAGCATAATGATGATTGAATCTCCTGTAATGGGATTCGCGTACAAAACTAGACCCACGACATAACGTTCCAAATTGAGCTGGGCTGCCAGCATTTGCACGACTGAAAATAGTTCGTTGCCTAATTGCTAGGAATGAACGCCCACGAGCTCAATGAACCAATCAAGAGATATTCATATCATTGCAATTGCAACAAGTTGATACTACGGTACAATACCCAAGAAAAAAAGCACCAAAACTGTGACGAACTTGTTTCGTCCCTTAAAATCGGCAGGACCGTCAATAGAAAATAGGGTTTATCCTTTTTTACGGAGAACTCTGGCTTTAGACGAACAGTTTGTACTGACTCCATAACCATCGAAGGTTCAAGCGGAAACTTGACACGCACCTAATGCACACATGAAAGAGCACCACCACTTACTTCGATTCACCATTTTATCTGAGATTTACGAAATAGGCAGTTCGAAAACAACGAATTTGTCATTTCCGACATCGAATAATTCCTCTCAGTACTTTCCTGCAAATTTTTCTTTGTTGTTGAAGAAAGAATTCTTTTAAAGGCGGTCGTTGCAATTGGATTTTTGTATGAAGCAATCTAATAATCTTCTATACGGATAAGCTTAATCAATATCTGATCAGTTTTCACTTTTATACGAGCTTGAAAAATTAAAAAACAAGCCGCGAGGTGCGACCCTTGAGGTCCACATGATCAACTTCCCAGTAATATCTACATAAACATCAACAACATTACAACAATGAGAGGTAATAGTAACAGAAATGAGTTAATATGAATCATATCGTCTACGGGAGGGTCCATTGATTATGTAAGGTTTTTGGTCGATGAGGACAGATTGAATATTCACGCGGATCAATCGGTGGAGGCCTTTTTGGTGTTGAAAAATTTTGTTGGTTTTCAAAATTTAAGCAATTTTTTTTAATTAAAAGACTATAAAAACTATTAAAAATCTGCTCAAATTATGCAAATATCTTAAAACTTTGATTGAATTTACAACAATTTTTTAGAATAAAAGATATAAAGTAATAGCACTCGTATGAACCCTCTTTACATGGTAACTTTGAATGATTTTTTTTTTTAATTTAGTTTTTTCATAATCATGGAATAAAATTTTGCCGGTTTCTCTACAAAAACTGATAAGAATGTATACATTTTATAAACTGGATCACTGTGCTGTGCAAATCAAGTTAAAAAATATTTTCTATGAAAAAAAACATAATTTTTCGCATTTTCTTCTATTAAATTAAAAAAACGGCTAAAACGAATTTTTATAATGTTAAAAACTTCACAAAGATGTTAATACACGTCAACTGACACCTTAATGATGCAAATATTATATCTGGTTCGTGAGATATAGTGAATGATAAAAATGACCTTGAAAATCATGATGACTTTTAATGATTTTTTATTTTTAATTTATTTTTTTACGTAATTATGAGAAAAAGTTTTGATGACGTTTTTGCGAACATTGTTTGGAGTGCATAAATTTTATAAACAATGATTACTAAGACTTGACAATAAGGTTAAAAAATTATTGTTTTTGGAAAAAACCTAATTTTTTGCACTTTTTTTTAAAAAAAATTGAAAACCGCTCCAAGAATTTTTTTAAAAATTTGATAGAATCACATAAATGTCAATACCCGTCGATTGACACCTCAACCAAGTTGATCGGACTTTGTTTACGTGAGTTATGCTCGTAGAAAAAACTGTCCACGAACGTACAGACGTACGTACGTACGTACGTACACACACACACACATGCGTCTCCCTTTCTAAAAACATTTTATATATACTCTATAGACCTCAAAACGTAAAGAAAAGTTGAAAATTTCAATTTCGATTTTCGAGGCGATTACAAGAACTTCCCATATACTGGGAAGTTAAAAAACAGACTGTCCAGGAACAAACCAAACATTGAATGAACCTGCCAATTGGGATTTTTTTTATGATGGTTCATGTTGTGCATTGGATGAGTAACAGTATGATATCGAAGTCGCTATCTTTAAATTCATATTGACTCTGCACTGCAATTACGCAAATTCTAATGGTAAAAAATATATAAAATTTATACCTTAATTAATATAAATTAAATATAAATACTTGAGTAACAAAAAAAGCGATGCCTACTACGAAAACAAAACGAAAATATAGGTAAAACCCTTCCAGCTACCTTAAGCAACTTTTTACTTCAATAACAATCCTTTGAAGAGCATTTGCATAAACAATTCATATACACATGCAGATAATTATTGGCTTTTAATTAACAGCATTTATGTTATTCCCAAGGACACTGAAAATATCATTTAATAAATCAATCATTTGAAATTGCTTAAGCTGCTCAAATCGAGGAAGTCAAGTCATCCGTTTTAATCCACTAACATGCCATCGATTTTCGAATCGTTGTATATGTAGCGCCATGTCTGCATATTCTGCTCGCTTTGCTAAAAGGGGTGCACTTTATTGATTAACATTGCCGCACTCATGGGAACTAGGTTTCATTAATTAATGTTCTCGTAATTCAATACTGCAAACGTGCATCGCTAATGAGATCAGGAAGCACTTTGTCACTATTTCAAGGTTAACATGAGGGAACTCATTTTTAAGACTTTTATATGGAAAATGAGAAAAGGAAATGTAATATGCAAATTTTGATTTTTAGCCATCATAAAGGGTTGTTATTAATGACACAAGCCTCCAGAGAGTAGAACAAATAAAATATCTAGGACTTCTTATAGACGAGAAACTAACATGGCTCCACACATAAATGATCTAAGGAAAAAACTGGCTGTCTTCATTGGTCTTCTACGTCGCTTCTACTTCTTTCCAAAAAAATCCAAATTATGTATCCGCACTTCATTTCCAAAATTTCCTACGGCATCTTGAATTGGAGCCAAACTTCTAAAGGTAACCTCATGATCATCTCCAGAGTAGTAACCAAGGCGTACAAAACCATTCACAATCTCCTCGTGCTAACTCCAACGAGCGAAGTTTACAAAACAGCCCAAGAATTGAATTTGCAAGGCATGATTTCCATGGAAAGAGCTAAATTCATACATAAGAATTTACACCGTAATGAGTACACCGCTGTGAAATTAGATAGAATTGAGGGGAAAAACACTTACAGAATGAGAAACATGAATAATATAGCTATCGCATTTGCCAGAACTGATCGGCTAAAAGAAGACCCCTTCAACAAAGCAGCCAGCATTTTCAATGCACTACCGGACAAAATTAAAAACAAAGCAAACCCAACTTCCTTTAAAACGACACTAAAAAAATATCTCCTTCAGGACCAACTTTCGAAGTAAGTTACAAGTACAATCAGCTCCACTAAACTCAAAACCAAACATGTAATCAACTTGAAATAATTCATAAACATATAGTCTAAACTATTAATCTAACTAAAAAGACACAAAAACTTACAGATTTGGTACCATCCCTTATACCGATTCTTATCGTCTGGGAAGTACTATGCCTTAAAATTTTAAATACGGAGAATTACTAAATTTTGATGGAGAGAGTGATTGAAGGAAACGGAGGTGGTTTTAGTCGGTAGAAATCCGGCATGCCGAGAGGCAGGAGCTGATCGGTATCTTTTGAAGATTTCCACCTCCCAACGTTGAAAAAAAAATATTTGTAAGGCTCATAAGGTGAAGCGAAACAATTGAGTAGTGAAAACATATGTACAACAATGTATGTAAATACAGGGCCAAACCTTGCACAGTATGCGGATTGGCACACTATACACGGCAGAAGGGTGAGCAAAGACAGCAACTTACATGCCAGACGAACACAACTATAGCCAGGTGTTCAAGAGACAATGTACGACTAGAGAGATTAGCCTGTTTAAGCGAGACAGGTCTGTTTGAGGTTTGTGCTTTCAGAGTGACGTTGCCTCAGGAATGTCTATTTGCAAAGAAATAATGAAGCCGATGCAAGTAAAAGAAGCAAAACGTGTCTCCAACGTGTTACCCCTATTTATATTACATTAATGATAAGAATGGCATTTATCTTTTTTTATAATTTATTAATTTTTTTAATTTGTTTTATTTTCCAGATCCCGGTTGTTTAACGTTCGCATAATTGATTAAAAAGATTACTTTTAACTGTTCCTTTAAAACGTTATTTTTATTTTGAGTTATTTTACATATACGTATTTCGGGAGTAATTGTTCACCCTTCTTCAGTGTATAAAACTAACTTTGGTACAAGAAAAACCCTAACTTATATATTGAAAAGTATAAGCTAATACCAAACACACGAATAAACATATCTCCTAATAATTTCCCAAAAGGATAACCTGATTGGTTTCAGGTAATTAGCCGTAAAAGGGTAGACACGGGTAATTGCCATCTTAGGACCAGATAAACAGGTGTTAGAATGGTTTTTCCTATGACTTGCCCCCTTTGGGACACAATAACACCCGGCATGGTACAGTGATCGAAACAAGCAATACCGTAAACGTTTGGTGATAAAACTGCCTAAAAGTTATTTTCGGACGTATTTCGCCGTAATAGGGGAAATCAAGAAGTTGTGGCGTGCGAAAAATGATCCCCCCTTTTCAACGTCGTTTTTGGCATATAACTCTTTTAATATTGACATCACGTGAAAATGATGTATCCACAACTTACTGCAAATTAAATTTCACACAAGTTTGTCATAATAAACTTTTTTTGGGGGCAGTGCTTTCCAAGATATGGGGCCGCCCCACTTTTTTTGTTCTCAAGATGACGCCAAGGGGATTGGAGCTGCGACCCCAGAAACTTAAATTTAAGCTCACATAAAGGCATACTACTCATTGCAATTGAAAAATTTCTGCCCACTAAATTGCTCCGCGAGTTTCGCAACGGGGGTTTGCCATCAAAAGCCGATTATTTGGCCTAAAAACGGTTTTTTCACGCAACTTTCTCCCCTTTGGGATGGAATAACTCCCGTTAATGTGTAGTGATTGCAACAATCAATACCGCAAACGATTTGTGACAAAATTATCTTGGAATAGTATCTCAATGTGTTTGGCGTTAACCGTGAAATTAAAAAAATTGTGGCACCCGAAATATGTTCCCCCCTTTTTGTGTGTGGTTTTTGGCTTGTAACTTTTTTATTATTGACCCAACGTAAAAGTGATGTATGAACGACTTGCTAAACATTTTATTCTACGCAAGTTTGCCATACACAACTTTCTTGTTGGAGCCATGGTTTCGGAGATATGAGGGTGCTCCAACTTCTTTTGTTTTGAAGATGGAGCCCAAAGGACAGGAGCTGCGACCCCAGAAACTTGAACTTAAGCTATCTATACCATTGCCCACGCATTGCATTAAAAAAAATTCTGCCTACCCAAAATGCACGGTCAAATTCCAAATTGACTGGACTAAGTTGCCTGTTCCAGCATAGCCAGCTGGCTACCTTGAGGCTACACCCATTTTGCGACAACACCACCACCGCGAAAGCGCCATTAACGATACAACGGTTGTGAAACAGTTGCCCAATCGTTGTAAGGTGGGTGGCTTGCTTCAGTCTATTTCTGGGTTGGAAGTAAAGGCATACTTCAAAATTTGAAAATTTGGCTAAAACACACTCGATTTGCACTTATCAATACGATGCCTGCAAATTTAGGTACAATTTATGGTAGGCCTATTTATGCTTATAATTTGGGTGTAAATTTGGGAGCTACATTATATGAAGACTGGACACTATTCACTTCAGAGCTGATTCTAAAAATTGAATGAGCGGCATGATTCCTCTAGATGAAAATAAATGAACGAAACTTTATAATCAAATTGTCAGAAATTCACTGAATTTCAGCGTCCTATAATTAACACCTGAATTTTCTCATTCCTCTCCATTCTTAATGTTTGGTTTCGACCTACCGAAATTTTTCAATTGTTATTCACCAAATTTTTTGGCAAACAACAGACTTCATCGAGAACAGATCATGCGAAGAGATAAACAGAACAGCGCAAGTGCTTTTCAGAATTTGGCAATAATATTACATTGTCAAAAACGAGATTTGTGTACGAAAGAAAACCTCACATTTTTTTAAGTTGATTTGCACCAAACATATGTTGAAATGTTTTCGAAAATAATCTCTAAATATATACAAAATGCATCTAATTAGCCAAATACATAAGCTTTTGTTGCACAATTTGTAAAATAAACACTACACACTAAGCTCTGTGAATATTGGGCATAACATGGGAAAAATAAGCAAAATCATGAATATTTACGCGAATTTGAATAATAAAAAAATACCCCCAATATTACTAAGCTTTTCATTTCATCACTACATGAAAATAATTAGAACGATTTAGATTGAACGGTTTAGAATTTTTTTTAGATTAGCTACTCGAACCGACTAAAATAGATTGTTTAGTGGTCACATAAAAACTGGGCGAAAATGTATGAAATTTCGAACGAATGAGTACGAGATGCAGCCATTTGGAAAGATATAAACTGAGCTAGTTGAGAAAGTCTCACTTTTCCACTATCCCTAACAGTTCGTAAACGGGGTTTTTCCTGAAAAAGTAATTGTGAAGTGTTAGGCAACTTTTCAATGTTTTATATGATTTGAAATTTGGAAATTATAGAAGTTTTCATTTGTGAAATATTTTTTGATTTTCATTTGGATTGCCTTTTCAGGTAAATAAGCATTGTTTTATGTTTAAGCAGTTGAAATATTTTTAATTTGGTAAATAAAGATCCAAAAACATATCATGGCATGTTTGTCACTAAAGACGTAAAAAGAAATTTAGATTGTTTTCAAACTAACTTTACAAATTTTATGTATTTGTTTTCTTTGCATAAAAGACAGATTCTCTAAATCTGGGAATAGTTTTCGAAGCTTTTTTTATTTAGCGAACGCTGAATTCGTCATGTTAGCGGAGTATCTACGTCCCAAGAGCCTGGAAACAAGTAAGAGTGGTTTATATTCCCAGAGCGGGGAAAGGGAAGAGAAGCGGGGATTGAATTCTGTGGTCTCTACTGTTGGAGGTGCCCTCCGCTATCAGGAATATGCACTAGGCGTCTTCCTGGACGCCATATATCGTGGGCTTAGGTAGGAAGGTGTTGATATGAGCTTATGTAGCTGGAGTGACACATAACTTAGGACAAGAATATGTACGGTGACCTATCAAGAAATACGTGGACATTGAATTTGTAGTAGCGAATGAGGATAGCTATGGTAGCCTTCTTTACATTCAAGGCGCTCTTTGGAACTAAAAAGGGGCTTAGGCCACGAGTGGTACACTGAATGTACTCAGTTATAATCAGGCCAATTTTGGCCTATGGTTAACAGTTAAGTGTGGTGGGATACATTGAGTAAGAAATGCAACATTGCTCAGCTGACTTGGATCTAAAGAGTGCCGTGCTTGAGAATAATGGGTGCATTGTGCACCACTGTCACAGCTACACTAGAAATAATCTTGAATTTATTGCCATTAAAACGACGAAGAGGAGGCAGAGTCACTATAGCACCTTTTGTGCAAATGTACGGCTCTAGCTGCTGGGAGGCATAAGCACTTATGGCATTCTTTTTCGAAAATTGAAAGGATAACGGCCAAAGGTCTTTTAATTTAACAAAATAAAGCGTGCAGGTTTGAAAAGGAATACACAGACTATTAGTTTTTTCTTCAGCAGTGAAAATAAAGCGAATTTCGTCCAGATACTCAAAAGCGAAACCCTATATTGCAAATCATGATGCACTATCCACTTTTGAGGAAGAAATCACGAATAAAGAAGCAAAGGGTTGGAACGCCATGGACGAAGAAATGTAGTCTCTGATGGGAAATAATCCGTGGATACTTGTGAAGTCACCGCGAATCAACAAATTATCGATAATAATCGATGGACATACAAACTTGAGCAAGGTGAAATCCAACGTTTTAATGAATCGATGCTAAATCCAAACTGCTGGAGTGGATTCTCACGAAGCCTCCAATCCGATAACCTTTTCGAATTCATTCTAGCAGTTACAGCGTGATTTAACCTACACCTGCTTCAATTCGTTATAAACCCTGCCTTCCTATGCGGGAAAATCAGAGTGGTGGAGTTTTTTACGCAACAACCGAGGGGATATGAGAACGACAGTGGGAGAGTTCGTTGTCTTTATGGACTCAAGCAATTGTCCAGATGATGGAACCAAAAGCGCACGACCGTGCTCAATAAAAGTGGCTTGCATACCACGCATTCCAATCCGTGTGTCTTTACAACTAACTAGGAGAGGCTCCGACTTTGTAGTCACAGATTTGGATGAAATTTGGCAGATAAGTAGAAGACGTCAAGGATATTCGATCCTTAAAATATTAGACCGCAACACTCCCCCCTTTTTGAGAAAAACGCCGTTAAAGTTTTTAGCGTCGGTTATGGATTAGTGAGTTTTTACATCTGACAGAAGCTGTGCAGTGTAGGTAGCAGTGCTAAGAGCCCGCGATCAAGGGGTCGTGTGTTCGATCCCCGCTCGAGATATTGTTTTTCTTTTTGAAATATGTCGTCGTCGTGTGTTCGATTACCGGGGTGAGTATTGTTTTTGCGAATAATTGTGAATGTAATTTTTTATGGTGAATCAGCAATGTTCACCTACAAATACATTTATTTTTACAAATCAGCAAACTGTTCGTTCATTTAGATATGTAAATTATACTGAAAACTCATTTCCTCATTTCTATGATTGCTACCCAATTCTGGATTCTAGGAACTAAGGCCTATATAAACTTTAACGGCTTTTTTCTCAAAAAGGGGGGAGTGTTGCGGTCTAATATTTTAAGGATCGAATATCCTTGACGTCTTCTACTTATCTGGTGATGTAGAAAGGAAGAGGTCGACAATTGGCCTCTTCGTAAAAATTTGGCAACTCAATCGTGACATGGAACTAACCGAAACAGAATACTTCGACCTTTTCCACGACAGAAGCTGAGTACAAAGCGGCGAGCCAAACTTTAAAGGAAGCCGTATGGCTGAAAAAACTCTTTGAAGGTCTGACACTTGTCTATGGGGTAAAAACAACCTTCAAAGTGTACAACATGAGTGACACGAAACTCGTAAAAAATTCAAAGTGTCATAAACGAACAAAACATATAGATTTGTTACTATTTTGATTATACGTGAAAAGTACAACAATGAAGAATTCGCTTTAGAACACGTTCTCTCAAAAGATCAACATTCTCACGGAGGCATTGCCTAGGGCGACTTTTGCAACCCAAGGAACATTCAAATATCTTAAACAGTACTGAGGCAAACAAAAACAGTACGAAGGGTTAAAATCAATGTTTATTTTTGCATTTCCCTAAAGTCTAAGAAATAAAGCAAGGCAAATACAAAACGTGTTTCTTAATCTTCAAAGGTTTTTGCGTCATCCAAATGCGATAAAAGATTGAATACATTATAGACCTTTCAAAAATCTTATTGTTGGTCCTTTTGGATGACTTACCAAGAACACTGCCTCAAACCGCCTTTTATAAATGGCACTCATATTGTTATGACGCCTTATCTTCCAAGTATCGAAAGGTACTAAACATCAGGACTAAACGCGCAACGCTTATATAGTGCAGGCATTTATTTGCCAAAGCAATTAAGTTTACGAGCTAAAGCAGAGATATAATTAGCGACACGTTGTTGTGCAAATTTTACTGTTAGTCTATTGGATGCTATCAATTTCCTTCATATGGCATGGGAAAAAGTTTCGACAAAAACAATCGCAAACTGTTTCGCTCATGCACGTTTTTTTGGAACATTATAACACTGACGGATTTGATGCAGAAGTCGACCTTCCACATGCTGAATGGCTGAGACACAGCGGCGAGGCTTTTATGGCTGAAACTGACTGAAACTTCCTAGTTGACGAAAATCTTATCAGTACCGAAATTTTGACCTATGAGCAGATTTTGTAATGTGTGTCATCGGTAGACAGAAAAGTCCTGGTGGTTAACTTGAAGGCCTACCCGTTAGGGATCTAATTCCACGGTTCATGATTTGGACACGGGGCAGCAACAATGCAGTTATCAACGCTTCCGACTCGGATGTGCAAGTAACTGTTTGCCTAATGGTAGCAGCCTCAGTGATCTTACTGGTGGAAGCGAGGCCTAAGTATGACGACTAAAAGATGAAATCTAAAGAGCTGTACCCACATATGGACCAACCAAAGCCACCAGGTTCATACCTCCCGATAGGGGGTCCTAACCACGAATGGAGGGAGGTATAAGACTTACCTGGGCTTCGGTTCTCGTAGTACCAGATTAACTCCGGCTTCGTGATCTTGAACCCCACCGAAGACCACTTTTGTTATGTCCGCTGCCCCTACATTGGACCGATCACCAACCTAGGGTACGCGTAGACGGTATGATGTCATCGGCAGACAGTGACGACGAAGAAGAAGATTCCGTCGAGTTTTGCGATTCAATACATTCATTTACCAACGTTCCAACGTTATTCACAGGATGAGCCAGATTCGGGACTTGTTGCAGCTACGAAACACTTCAATCGGTGTTCACAATTGTTTTACAAACATCGAGTCGCATATAAATGAAATATGTGTATTTAACATCAAAAAATAAACAATCGACAATTTCGAATTCTTTTCCAAAATGTACTTCGTAGAAGTCTTTCTATGTTCATGAACATGAACAGTCGGTTCCAGCTTCAGTGATGTGAGTATTTGATACGAGGAAAATTCTTAGGAACTGCTAGAATATGAAAAGTCTGTGGCGGCCACTTGACAGTATTCAATTTGTGTCCCTGTTTGTATGGTATATATTTTTCGGGATACAAACAGATTCCTACACAAAAAAAATTATCGGAAAATGATGATAAATGGACACTTGTCCAATATCCCATGCTGTCGTATCTGTTTCCGATAATTTTCTTTATAAAAACATACAAAATATGAATGAAAAAACAACAGAAAAATAACGTCATTTAACAAGAAAAACATCAAATTCATTTTAAACTTACAAAAACACCTCACCGATTAAATAAGGTTTGTTATATGCAAACATATGGGCGTAGTGAGGTACGGGCAGGGTAGGGCAGCTGCCCCCTCCCCAGACGATAGAGCTCCAGGAACGCTAATAAACCTTAATACCTACTTTAACCCTTTGCGACCGTATGTCTGCTTTCAGCCTCCAAAGGTTTTTTATCGACCCAGTCGTATGTCTACTCTCAGCCACGAAAACTTTTTTACCGGCAAAAAGAAATTTACCGTTAGAAATGTACCGTAAAAATGAAAGTAGCGATGAGGAATTTTATTTTGACTCATTAGACGCGTTTTCATGGGCCGGCTTGAGAGCTTGAACGCTCAGAACCGGATCGAATTTCAAGTAATCGAGCGCGTATATGGTTGAACAGATTCACGCTATACCCGCTCGAAATCGGATCGAGTTGTGTGGATTTGTGCGTATAGGTGTGCCACTAGCCACTCAAACAAAACAATTCCTTTTGACAAATGCTACCACTACACATACATTTCAATCTTTCGATCTTTGAAGTCGGTTTACAAGGGACTATTTGAAGTCGATCCGGTAAAATTTTCTGATCGACTCGACTCGAGCGGGTTCGGTTTATATGGCGACTTGAATTATATTTGAAGTATGCTTCAAGTGTCAATGAAAACGCGTCTATTGAACACTGACTTTGATATGGAAAGTCCAACGGTTGTTTTAAAAATATTTATAATAGTGACATAGTTCCAGTGAAGCGACGAGTTATATAATTAGAAACTTCCAGCGATAGTGAAGAAAATGATGAAAATGAGAAAAGTGGTATAAATGAATTTACGGTGTTGGAAAGATGTTACTCACAGAGACCAGCCTCAATCAAAAATCAATTTTTTCGACAGGATTGTTGGACCTAATGTACCTGTTCATTGTACGGAACCTATCTATTTTTACAGACTCTTTTTCACAGCTACACTACTTGAAACAATTGTACTAGAAACAAATAAATACGCCAAAAGTAAAATAGAGCAGCAGAGTTTATAGGAACGATAAGCTTGCAATAACTGGGTCGATGCTACGAAAGAAGTGTTAACAGCTTTTTTAGGTGTATTCCTTAACAAAGGTACTATACCGGTTCGTAAAATAAGAGACTTTATAAAGAATTAATAAATTTTATTTTTCCTGTATAATCTGCCTGCATTCGGATTAATGTCGCTACATCCCAGCACAATGTTGAATATGTCGTTCGTTGATTTCAAAGAAAAAGCACAAAGTTTCTGCCTATACTACGATTCACTTAATTTTAATCAGGAAGCCGAACTATGGTATAAAAAGTGGCAGGACAAGCTGGACAAGGGTATGACCACAGAAGATCTCGGAAAACTGGATTTTACTGAAGTGTTAAAGGAGGCGAACATTTTCTTTCCCACAACAAAAAACGCAATGCTTATTTCCTTGGCACAACCTTGCACTACAAGTAACATAGATAGGTCCTTTTCCACACTGCGTCGTGTTAAAACTGAAAACCGTTTGAATGGTCTATGTATGCTCAGTGTACACCGAACCATGGTACAAGTAAATAAGAATGCAATTGAACCTGAGTTGTTGAATCGGTTTTGTGAAGAACCTCGTCGACTACTTTTTTTGTAAAATAAACTTAGTCACTAATGTTTATTTTTTTTTTAACGTAGCCATTGCTCGTGCAGCATATACCTTAGATATATTCTTGTTTTTTCTTCGCCTGCCCCCCCCTCAACAAAATCGGCTACACCCAGTGGCGGCTCTACCTTTGGGGCTAGTGGGGCTCAGCCCCACCACTTATTAATGAGCCTTTATTAGTGCAAATGTAATAAAATATCATTATAGATTTCAAAATAGTTTTTATAATTTAATTTCATTTCAAAATATAATGTAGCATTTTTTTCGCCCATGCTGTAGTTTACTTTCACATAGTCTTCTTGCCACGCACTGTAGAACACTTTGTTTTTCTCTTCGACTTGCTTCGTTATGCCTACACCGAGTAAAAGCTGAGAGTAAAATTCAAACTTATTTTCTCTTTGACAATTTTCCACCTTTACTAAGAGGAAGGGGCTACATTGATTTTGCCCCGAAAAAGAGTATTTCGATTTGAATGGCTGCGTGAATTCTATGCTGAAGCGGCGGGAGTGTGCGTGTTTGAAATACATGTGTATACATCGTGGACGGGCTAATCATATGCAGCCCGTTCAGTGCTTCGACAACGTTTAGTCTTGGCATCGTCTGGATAATATTTTTGAGCAGGCATGAGCAACATTTTTTTACGACGGGCCGAAGAGGGTGAAGGTGATGACTGTTAATGCAAAAGTAGTTTCATCAATGTAGTGCATGGTATTAGTACTTAGTATGCCTTCGTAGCAGTGGCGTACCCAAGGGGGGGGGGGGGGGTTTACGAGTTCAAACCCCCCCCTTGAAGAAGAATTGAATGCTGAGTTGACTCTATGGTTCAGAAAGATAGGGCATCTTGAAATAGTAAACCGCCCAAAAACGGTCATAGATGGGTTAAGCATGTGTAATTCAAACATTTTGCCGAATATATCGAAATTGCTAGAAATAAAGGCTGTTCTCCCAGTATCTACGTGTACAAACGAACGATCATTTTCAACATTACGACGACTAAAAACATACTTGCGAAATTCCACCAGCAATGAACGGCTAAATGGATTAACACTTCTAAATATTCATTGCGATCTCACTCCATCTACAGAAGATGTGTTAAATCAGCTAATGAAAAAAAATCGTCATTTAGATATTTCACTATAATTTTATTCGGCGAAGCGTTCTGTTTTATGCTTGGACATAAAATTTAAATCCCATTTTACACTGTTTCTCACCGTTACTTTAGATGAGTTTTGAATACTTAGTTTGTATCATTATCGGCATTTTAAAACTTTGATTACCTCGCGTAAATTTAGGAAATTCGAAGATTCGAATGTTATGAAAAGGCTTTGTCATTGCCTGGGAAGAGGTTGGTAAAAATAATAATCGATGGCGCAACCGCCAAAATTTGGCCTTCAGGCAATATTAGAGTTATTTCATTTACTTGACCAACGGAACATTAGGATGTGGTCAGGAACATGCTCACCCGTGATTATTACCCTGATTTGATTCAGGTTCTTATTCACAGCTGAGTGAAATGATAGTGCGGCATCAAATCTCATTCCCGAAAACTATTTGTCGACAAGGGGCCTTGAACTAGCGTTAACCACTAAGTCACCCACTTGAACAATTATTCGTCGAGACACTCTGGAACGTGGGAGTTGAGTGAGATGCAGTATCTCTACGCAATTAGATCTTTCATCTATTTCACAGTAAAACCCATAGGGGCCTGATTTACGGCCTATGGTGCTTTAGAGATCTCGCCTAAGGGTGATCCGGGCATAATATGCACAAATTGGATCCGTGTGTGCCGTTATCTTTTACTTATTGTATGAAACCTAGCAATTTTATTTATAGATAAAGAGTTGGTAGGAACATTCGAATATGGTCACCTGATTGAAAGTTTTCGAAGTAAAATTTCAGGAAAGTGTAATTTATTTAATTCGCACCCATATCTTAGTAGCAACAGTTATATTTTTGAATGTTTCTTTCTATCTTTGATCAGAACCCTCAAAAAATGGGTTGTTTTTATTTTGTCATATGATTTGTAATCTGAGGATAAGGCCTATTGGGGACACCTCATTAAAAAAAACGCGTACAAAAAATCTACCTCATGCGTTACGTGGAAATGACGACAAATTTGCTTTAGAGCGCAGAGTTGCTTCCCTGCATGGGCTGCAAACAAGCTTAGCCAGCCCTGATTACGATAATATTCTGTCTGTGCTTGGTGACAGTTTCACTTTCCCACGGCATTTACTTCATTAGTTGCTTTCTTTTCTGGCCTGTAGGTATTGAAGGCGTTTCAATATATGTACTTGCAAACATGCATATACACTTTACGGTTCCAAGGAAGTCTACAAATACAGTGTAGATTCTTTCACACATCAAGCGCATAATTTTATAATTTGAATGAAAATATCATGAATGATTCAAGTAAATGAAACCAGACATGCAATCGGGCTGAAGTCTGCCAGAATTATTTTTGGAGGACTCCAACTTTGACCGGTGAAAAAGCATGATTAAGTATGATTACATAATTATATCCTCATATCTACACCGAAGCTAGCAAACGTACCTAGTTAAGACTTCAAAAATACGAACCCCCCCCCCCTTATCAAAATCTTGGGTACGCTACTGCTTCGTAGTGTTGGTATTTTTTAAAGTTTTGTAGTGCTTAAAGTTTGTTTCAGAAAAGGGTTATGGTATTTATGATTTTGATTAAATAAATAATTAACAAGATTTTCCTTGCATGTGTTCAAACTTGCTAGAAGTTTGAATTTCAATTTTGGTAAAAAAAATTCGGTATTTTCAAAATATGAATTGGTGGAGTGGAAACTCACATAAGAACTTATATTGGTGATAGAAAAATTCGTACCAGTAGCCCCACCATACTTAACTCCCACGAGCCGCCACTGGCTACACCCTTGTGCAAACATGATTGTATTTACAAGGAATTGGATTTGTAGAAAACAACAAAAGGTTGCATTGAGGATAATTTCACTATAAAGAGTGCGAGTGTCTCCAGAAAAACGTTGCTTTGGACTCTATGCAACATGATCGTTCAATTCTCATGGCAGTTTATCAACGACTGAAAAAGTAGCGAAAGCCGATGAATTGACTGCAATCTCTTGCAAGTTGATCAAAGTGCTTGGTTAATATCGAGCGGGCATTGGAGATGGACATCGAATTCCTAATCGATGGAAAATAAACGCACACTATTCACTTACGTAAGAATTGTTTTGAAAGAGCACTCAGGGTGACTGCTTCCTCATTTATTGTTAGTTGCCTCTCATTTGCGAAGCCTTAAAGTGAACGATTTACCTTGAAGTTGAATGAAAGGTGGTTTGAGGTGGAAATCCGCGAGGAAGTTATGGAATAGTGCAGATCAAGGATCATTAGTTGACATGGGAAACGAAATCTGGAACAGGACATTAATGCAAGCAAATCTGTTTGAGCTCGGGTGGACAGGCGCCGCCCAAGGACGCGGGACTCACCTCGGCGTACTGGCTCGACAGTCCGAACTCCTTAAGTTGGCTGGACAAGTCGTGGATATCAATTCTGCCGTTGCCATCGCGGTCTAGCTTCTTGAAGAGCTTCTCGAGGCGCTCCTCGTCGGCCTGGGGCAGCTCGTGCAGGTAGTGCACCGGCAAATAGTTGTTGTGCGAATGCGAAACTGGCTGCGGGGCAGGCACTCCTCGGTGGCGGAACTGTCCGACTGCAAAGCTCGACGCCGACACTGACCCAGCCGCGTCCTCGTCTGCGTCTACAGGCGCCCTTGATGCTGCGGACACTGGCGACGATGCGAGCTCTTCGGAATCCTGCGAATTGTTTGAAACTGTGCCCTCTTTATCGATTTTGTGAACCATTCTACTTCGAGGGTGGGCAAGCAGTCACGACAATCTTGCGGGGTCAATTGGCTCAGTGTCACGGGCAGAATGGAGAATGGGGCGTCGAGAGTTCGATCGCGAGTTCCAGATCAGCGCTATTTCGGGGCCACCAGCGCGCAAGTACTTTCGCCACTTCAGAGCACGGAACGGGTTAAATGCACGCAGAACGAGCTACGAACCACTTTCCGGGAACACATGGGTAGGCGCCACGACACGTCTAGCGAGCACTTGTTGGCATTTTCACTGGTGAAATTTTAAGTCTTCCGCCCGAGGAAAACACTCGGGTGGCGCATCGAAGACTAGCGGAGTTTCGGTCGGAACGCCGGCGCAGCGGCAGGGGTGCGACGATTTACTACTTTTCTCCAGCTTTCCACGGGAACTTCGCGACACACTTTTTTGCGGCCTAAACTTCTGAATTCGACTCTTCCGCGATTGCACCAGCGCCCACTGTTCGCGTGTGCCTGAAACCGTCACAGCACAGCAGCCGAGCGTTACTTTCTAGACGCTAGAAGGACACCACCGTGAGATCACAGCACCAGAAGGCAACCACGACAGAACTCCTAAAAGCGAACCCACCGATGACAGCGCGACCGAGCGAAAATAGAGCTCTCGACGATTTTTGACAGCTGCCAAGACGATTTGCACAAAAAACTGCGGCGAATTGCACACTTACAAGTTGGCCTATGTGCACACTTGGACACTGACAGCTTCCAAATTGGTGCGAAATTAGGTCAGCTTTTCGACTATAGTTCAGTGGAATGGACAGTGCGAGAGACATCTAGATGTTACTTTGATTCAGGGTGAATCTACAACGGTTATATTTTTCGAACTCTTCGTACACCATTCTAACTGGCAGCTCTTTTGTTGGCTTTTTTCAACGTGAAATTGTGGGAATCTTCAAGAAGATACCGATCAGCTCCTGCTCTCAGCATGCCAGATTTCTACCAAGTGAAACAACCACCACCCCTTAATTTTTATATATGAATTTCCCGTTTTCCATGCAAATCAACTCATTCAGGTTGATTTTTAGGCTTTTTTGTACATCTCGGCCGTAGGAGTCAGTCTTCGTAAAATGTTGATCTGCTCTATCGTGTTAGCTATTTTTTAATTAAAAATATAACAAGCCGCGAAGTGCGACCCTTGAGGTCCACACAGTCAACTAGATAAACGTTAAAAATATTAAACACAATAATTATTTTGAAAATAGTACTGCTTTAAATAATAATAATGAGAGGTATTCATAACAGTAACAGGAATGAGTTAATATAAATCATATCATCTACGGGAGCATCCATTGATTACGTAAGGCTTTTGGTGGATGGGTGATGATGATTGATTACCACAAATGCAAATTTGATTGAAATTTTGATGGTTTTCAAAATTTAAGCCGCTTTTTAAATTAAAAGACTGCAAAAACTATTAAAAATCTGCTCAAATTATCCAAACATTTAAAAACTTTGATTGACTTTACAACAAAGTCTTTAGAAAAAAGATATAAGGTAACATCATTCAGAAGAACCCTTTTCATATGGTAACTTTGAATGATTTTTTATTTTTAATTGAATTTTTTTTCAGCATCATGAAAAATGTTTTGCTGGTTTCTCTTCAAAAACTGATAGGAATGTTTAAATTTTATAAACATTTACTACTGTGTTGTGCAAATCAGGTTAAAAAAATATTTTTTATGAAAAAACCCTAAGTTTTCGCATTTTCTTCTATTAAATTAAAAAAACCGTTGAAACGGATTTTTATAATGTTAAAATAATCACAAAAATGTTAATACACGTCGATGGACCCCTTAATGATGCGAATATTATATCTGGTTCGTGAAATATAGTGGATGGAAGAAATGACCTTGAAGATCATGATGACTGTTACTGATTTTTTATTTTTTATTTAATGTTTCCTGTTATCATGAGAAAAAGTTTTGATTACGTTTTTACAAGCATTGTATATGAAGTATATAAATTTTATAAAAATTGAATACTGTCTTCCGTGAATCAGGTTAAAAATTTATTGTTTATTTTAAAAAACCTAATTTTTGCACTTTTTTTTTCTTAAATTAAAAAATGGCGCCAAAGATTTTTTTTTAAATTTGACAGATTCACAAAAATGCTAATACGCATCGACTGACACCTTAACCATGCAAATCGTATGTTTGGTTCGCGGGACATAACACATGACAGAAATGACCTTCAAAGGGGCAAAACAACAAACCCCCCCGACCGAAGTATCCCAAAAACTAATCAGCTCTTAAGATTGCAAAGACGCTTCGATTGACACCTCAACGAAGTCGATACACATTTGTTTACGTGAATTATGCTCATAGAAAAAAGTGTCAACGAACGTACGTACGTACATACACACACACACATACATTTTCCTTTCTAAAAACACTTTATATATACTCTATAGACCTCAAAACGTAAAGAAATGTTGAAAATTTCAATTTCGATTTTCGAGGCGATTACAAGAACTTCCCATATACTGGGAAGTTAATAAAAATCAAAAATGCATGTATACATTCGAGAATGATATACGGGATCATAATTTGGAGTAAGACAATCAAAAATAACATCATGAGCATGTCACATGCGCCACATGTGCAAAAACGTACACCCGAACAGCGTCTCGAAATATTCGAAATTTATTTGCGAAATTCGCGTTCAATGCGCCAAACTTATAGAGCACTTCGTCCAATTTATAATGCTCAGAATCGTTAATCTGAGCAGCTCATACGCAAAACGATGGAAAGATTTACGTCCACGTATAATCTTTTGAACAACGTTCATCCAACATGAGCTCGTGCAGGGCGTCCCGAGGTAGTTATCGTTGCTGTAGGTAGTGTGGCTGAGGATATAAATTTATCGATTCGACGCCATTCTCAACAACTTAACGACCTCTGTCCGTCCACTGCATGCAAAATTTTGAGGAAAGATCTTGGACTTGGACTAAAGCTCTATAAGATCCAACTAGTGCAGCGATTGAAACCATTGGACCATCATTTTGCGTTGTATGTTCGCTGAATGGGCTGAGAATGAGTTGGAAGTTGAACCGATTTTTTTCCGTCAAATCATTTTCAGCGATGAGACTCATTTCTAGCTTAATGGGTTCATAAATAAGCAAAATTGACATTTTTGGTGTGAATATGATCCTTAAGAGATTTTCGCAGCCCCATTACACCCTGAAAAAGTCACTGTATTGTGCGATTTGCATATCGCCGGCATAATTGGTCCTTTTTTTTAAATATGAAGACGGAACCAACGTTACCGATAAATGATTCGTATTTTTTTGATTCCCAACACCAACGCCAAACGTCCATGCCAGAAATTATTTGTAAACACTAAATGCCATAAAATTTGCAAGCGTATAGAGTCAAAAAATTAATCATTGTAATAGTCTATCTGTGTTTTATTTGTTTGAAAAGTTTTGTGTCTCCAAAAAATGATTCTTCCAACGCCTGATAACAGAAATATGTGATAGCTGGGTTTACTCTGAGAACAAAACCGTTCCACTATATATCTCACTTAGGCTTCCCTAAGGAGTTGCCTATTTTTCATTATGTTTGGCTCTGCAGCTCCCAAAGCGCATTGTAGAAAGTACTGAATTTGATGTCAATATCAGAATTTTGCCGTGCATAGTTTTGTTATATTTTTCAAAATAAATCATAAACTGTGACATTTTAAGGAATTGCATGTAAGAATGTCTTTTTCCTGAAACGGCCCATACTAAAAATCCCATGTAAAATGATTCTCCAATATCACTTCGGGCCAAACACGGAAATTTTTTTGTCAAAAGTGGTTGCTTCATCAATTTCACTTTCAAACTTAGAAAGACTGCGTTAAAGCAATATCTTGATCAGCCATTCATTCAAATCCTTAAATGATAGTTGAACTCTATTTCTGTGCCCTAGTGTCTCTGCCCTAGGCTCCTCTAGTGTCCTCAATTCCTTCAAAGGGAATGGCATCCGCTGTAAATATTGTGGTCCCAAATAATAGAAAGAGACTTACAGAAAATATCAACATAATGTTTTCTGCATCTCTGTCGGATAAATATTGGTTTCTATAATTAAAAAGATATATTCACTGAAGAAATAATAGAATTTGTGGTAATGTTATCCCTTTCACATACTCATTAGTTTTGGTTGTTTGCCTAAATGAAATAGTTTTCTTTTAAATTCATAAAAACATTTTCTAAACAAAGCTGTTTAATGAAATATTTAACGTACCAGTTCCCAATTGGAAGTTATTGTAATGGGACCGATTTTGCGAATCCGAAATTTTGACATATCGCGACGTTTTAAGGTCTCCATCGTTTTTAAAAGAGATAATACTGTGTGTGTATGTACGTATGTGCGTTCGGAATTATTTTTCGTCTCGATTATCTCAAGAACCAAATACCATATTGACGTGGGACTAGTTTCATTCGACGCGTAATTACGTAACTTGAGTTTTCAGCAAAATCGGTGCAGCCGTTTTTTATTGAGGATGAAAAGACAGAAAGACAAAACATTGCTTGATTTTGAAACTGTTGAAACGCACCATTAACTCGTGCAGATCCCAAATACATTCATAGTAATATTATTATTCTTGTGTGTTGTAGCAAAATTTTGATCAAAGTATTTAAAAATGTTATTTAATAACAAATCAAGATTAATTTTTGGAATTCCAAACTTATTTTATGAGGTGATCCTAATGCAGTTAATAATTGGGTATTGTTATAAATAATTGAATATTTTTAATAACAATCAAATATTATCAGTTGTAATTTGATATTGTAAAGTTAATGATTATTATTAATAACTAGCTTCCCGGACAGACTTCGTTCTGTCAAAAATTATTTGGTCTGTCGCAGTCCAATAGAAAAAATTAATTTCATCAATTAAAAATTAAAATTATTTTTTTTTAATTTTTTTAAAAAATTTCTCTCCGTAAGAACCATTCTTGTGCCTTAAGGAAAATATATTTGAAAAAATAGCCGAATCGGTCGAGGCGTTCTCGAGTTTTGCGCTTAGCAACACATTTGGCGATTCATTTTTATTTATATAGATAACTAAATACCCACAATAATGGTTTGGGATTCCGGGGCCGAGATTAAGGACGAGAAGGACAAGAACGAAGATGTCGAGGCTTTGGTAGAGGACGACCAGGTGGTGGAGGCGTCTTCCTGTACCAAAGCTTTTATGGCAAGATAAAAAAAATGTCAAAATAATTATAATAATCATCAATAATTGTAATCATTAATAATAGTAATTAATAATAAAAACAAATTACAGCTTTTTTATTCACCCCATTTGGAAGTTAGTCGTGTGGGCCGCAAGGGTCGCACTTAGACCACATTTTTTTATTTATATATTTGGCTGATACATCCATAATTAAAATTTTGTATCGATATATCGAATTGAGTTTTCACTAAGTTCCAAATATATCGATATTTTTCAGCAGCTTCAACATTACTATTGAGTCGTGTCAAGATTACAATGCCAATTTTGGTGCTGCTTCAACAAGCGTTCATTTGAATACGATTTTCCACATTTGCCACATGTAAACAACTCAGGATTCGAATGTGTGGTTTTATGCTGCCGTAAATAGTTTTTGGAAGAAAATCTTTTTTCACATTGTTCACACTTAAACGCGTCAGGATTCAAATGCAACATTTGGTGTTCATTCATGAAGCGCTCAGTTGTAAATAATTTTCCACATTTGTCACATGTGAGCGATTCAGGATTCGAATGTACGATTTGATGCTTTTTCAAATTCTTCTTGGACGAAAACCTTTTGTCACATTGGCCGCACTTAAATGCGTCAGGATTCAAATGCAACATTTGGTGCTGCCTCATTGAATGCTCATTTGTAAATGATTTTCCACATTTATCACATGTAAGCAACTCAGGATTAAAATGTGTGATTTTATGCTGCCTTAATGTTTGGTTAGACGTACAAATTTTTCCACAATGCTCGCATTTAAACCTTTCAGAATTCTCGTGGAACATTTGATGACTTTTTAAGTTATTCTTGTATAAAAATCTTTTGTCACATTGTTGGCACTTAAATGCGTCAGGATTTAAATGCAACATTTGGTGTTCATTCATGAAACGCACAGAAGCAAATGATTTGCCACATTTGTCACATGTGAGCAGCTCAGGATTCGAATGTGTGATTTTATGCTGCAGTAATTTTCGTTTGGCCGAAAATCGTTTGTTACAGAGTTCGCACTTGAACGCGTCAGGATTTGAATGCAACATTTGGTGCACCTTCATCAAATGCTTCGTAGTGAATGATTTTTCACATTTGCCACATTTATGCAGCACAGGATTTAAATGTGTGATTTTATGCTTTCTTAAGTTGTTTTTGGACGAACACCGTTTGTCACATTGATTGCACCTAAATGCGTCCGGATTATAATGAAACATTTGGTGCTCATTCATTGAATGCTCATTTGTAAATGATTTTCCACATATTTCACATGTAAGCAACTCGGGATTCGAATGTATGATTTTATGCCGCAGAAAGCTCCGCTTGGACGAAAACCTTTTGCTACAGTGTTCGCACTTAAATGCGTCAGGATTCGAATGTACTATTTGGTGCTCATCCATCAAAGGCTTAGTTGAAAATGATTTTTCACATTTGTCACACGTAAGCAAGTCCGGATTCGAGTGTTGGATTTTATGCTGCCGTAAAGATTTGCTGGACGCAAATTTTTTGTCACAATGTCCGCATTTAAATGCGTCAGGATTCGAGTGCAACAGTTGATGTTCCATCATCAAATGCTTAGCTGAAAATGATTTTCCACATTTGTTACATGTAAGCAACTCAGGATTCGAATGTGTGAATTTCGGCTGTCTTATTGCTTGATTAGACGAAATTTTTTCACATTTGTTGCATCCTGAAGTTTTAGGTCCCGTGCTGTCGACGTGGTCACACAATAATATTTGTTGTGCTTGCAACTCATGATGGAACCTAGAAAGAAAGATGGTCATTATCGAAATGTATATTTGCATAGTGATCAAATTAAGTACAGAAATAAGTTTAATCCTAAAAGTGTAGAGGATTTAGTGAAAATCAAGTATGAATTCGAGATAAGAAAGAGCAACGATTGAAGCGATTAATTTGAGGGCTTTGCAGTGTTAAAAATATCACAAAATTTAGCAGTTTAACTGATAGTTATTCAGCTTTCCATAGACAAATCATTTTTATTCTTCAAAGCCGGAAGGTATGATCTTTCTTACATTTTCGATTTTAAACTTCGAGTTTGACTTCTCTTTGACATCAATTCGACACTCTTTAAGCCTAGTACACAGTTCGGTTCTGAGCAAAAAATGGGTATGAAAATTCTGCAGTTGCAGAAATTCTGCACAGAATTTCAGACTCAATTCTGCAGAAGCTGTACACAGTTTTCTGCGCAGGATCGATGAACTCGGTAGATGGCAGCTCTGCAGCACCAAGTACTCTCCACACTTTTCTGACTTGAATTTTAATTGTTTCGACATTTCTTTTGATGCAGAAAGTTGACGTTTGGCAATAGCTGTCATTAAAACTGTTGTAATGAATGTAATGATTGTATTGAGATGGCAGGATCGCCATGTAATGAAGCTGGATCTGATAATGAATGTAACGTGTGTAGAGTATGCGATGAGACTACTGTTGTCTCATCGTGCTGGCCAAGTGAAGAGCGTCTTCTTCTATATTCCTCTAAAGATATAAACTTCTTCTCACTAGAAAGAAGTTATACTTAGATAGGATGACAATATTTACGCTAGAAGGACCTACCGGCATTCCGAAGATTGCCACATGTTTGGCGCAGTTCAAAAGAACAGGCGGCCGATATTTCTAATTAAACGTAGTTGCCGAAGTTTGAGGCAACTTTTAATCTGCCGAACTTTCCAAGGCAGACTTTACTTGAATGTTCCTTCCAAACACTTTGCCGATTTGAAGGCAAGGGTTGCTAAATGAAACAAGCAACTTCGTCTGGCTATGGAACGATTCTGTCTTGTGCTAGACTCGTTCCTTCCTTTTATTTACAAAAATTACTGTACAATCAATTTGCTTATTCTATAAAATTCTTACTCTAGTTTTAAATCTACTTACCATAACCAATCGTTCCCACGGAATATTGCTTGCTTGCAATGGCCTAATTGCACATTTGCTTACTCTGGGCTCAATGCTCTACTAAAAGTTTCTCACGGTACGCGGGTTCGAGAATGTGATTATTAAAGAGCTTACTGAAATTTTGTAGGACATTACAAAAGTTTGAGTATGCTGTCACAAAGCTCGTTTGGGACATAGTTGTGTATTGGCTAGCACCGGGTTTGGAATTGGGAATACACTACACCCCTTTCCTTTAGAAGAGTATTTGTTTGCAAATACGACTGATTGGTTGTGGTATTTTGTTTTACAACTATGCTTATCTGATGATGAGATATAATTTTGTATTAAGTATAGAGTGTACAATAATTTTACAATGATTGAGTGAATGTTTTATATAATTTAAGTCTATTATTATGTATCCATTTACATTTGTCTTCTATCTATGTTTGTGTTTATTACTTTATAAGGACCTTTATATGGTTTCTGGTTTTTCTTTCTGTTTTCTACTGTTATCAGTACTAGATCACCAATGTTTAAATGAAGAGGTTTTGTATATGCTGTTCTATTGCTCCTAGCTAATTTTGTTTTCTCTATTAATTCTCTGACTTTTGATGCCGATATTTTTAATCTTAGCTTCAACTCATTCGCGTAATTTTCAATATCATAGATTCTATCTGTGTTTTCTAAAGTGTCGTTTGGCAAATAAGAAAGTTTTCCGAAAACTAGTTCGTATGGTGTGTAGTTAGTGTCCACGTGTGGGGTTGTATTATACGAGAATGTATAATATGCTATCCATTCGTCCCAGTTATTGTCATCAACGAATGCTAACAGATATTCATTGAGGACACGGTGGTTTTTTTCTACAACACCTAACGTCTCGTGGTGATAAGGAGTTGAAAAGATTTGTTTTATATGTAACAGTTCGCAAATGTTCTTTAGGAGATTATTAGTAAATTCTGTCCCTAAATCGGTTTTTAAAATTTTGAAATGACCGTATTGTAGTATAAAATTGTTTACTAAGGCCTTTGCTACTGTCTTAGCTTCCTTACTTTCTAAGGGTATAGCCGTGATATATTTCGTTAATTCGCATTGTATAGTTAATATATATCGAAAATTGTTTGAAAGTCTTAATGGACCTACGATGTCAGCGCTTACTATTTCAAAACTAGTAGAGGGTGTATCGGTTTTTATCATTTTTTCCTTTGTGTGCCTTTGGATTTTGTTATATTTGCATTTTTCACATTGGTTAAAGTAGTGTTTTATCATTCTATTCATGTCCCTCCAACAGTATCTTTGTTTCAATTTTAAAAGTGTTTTACGGATTCCTGTATGTCCTCCGTGTGGCGATTCGTGGAATTCTTTTATAAGTTCATTTTGTTTAGCGATGTCATTAATTCTTTTGGGGGGTTTATATATCATAATTTTTAACTGGATATCCATTTTTCGTTGCAACGTATTGAATATTTTCTTAAATTCTTCTTTGGGTACGTACCTGAATATTATATCTTCCATAGATAGAGCTAGCTCGTTTATATTATGATTCCGCGAATAATTCAGTAACTTCTTCACTACAGAAACTAGTTTCGTGTTTGAATTATCGTTACAGTTATTGCGAGATTTCACACTTTGCTTGTCGCTGGCGGAAACGTATTTCTCGTGAGCTTTATCGCTAAAGTGGACCATTAAATTATCTTTCTCTTTTGAGATTATAATACTTTCTTTATCGTTGCGCAACATATTAAATTTTACTTTTAATGCCCCTGTTATATCGGATAGTGAAGTACAATCGAACGCATAGAGGTGATCAATCTCCCGTTTTCGTTTGTCGCTTTTGTTATCGATTTCTATATTTGTTTGTTTCTTTTGTTTAGTCGCCTTGCTTCTTGTTATCGCCATAAGTTTCTTGCTGATACTTTCGTCATTGGTTGGGGGTATCATTGATTTTAGTATTTCTGAGTCTATTTGTATCCTTGATAATGCATCGGCATTTGTGTTGATATTACCCTTTTTATACACAATTTCAAAATCATAGTCCGATAAATCTAATCTGATTCTTGTTAACTTCGAGGATGGGTTTTTGTGTGTGAACAACGATACTAAAGGTCTATGGTCTGATACCACTGTAAACTTTCGTCCATACAAATATGGTCTGAAAAAGTTTATTCCCCAGTGTATCACCAAAAGTTCCTTTTCAATGATTGGTTTGTTCAGTTCATGTTTGTTCAATGATTTACTCGCGTATGAGATTGGTAAATCAGAACCGATCTCTCCTTGTGACAGAATCGCACCTAGTGCAAAATTTGATGCGTCAGTGGTCAAAATGAAAGGTTTTTCAAAATCTGGATACTGTAGTATCGGTGGTGACATCAATTTTTGTTTTAGTAGATCGTATGCTTTTTGCTGTTCTTCCTCCCAAATAAACGGTGATTTTTTCTTCAATAAAGAGTTCAAACTCTTTGCCGTTTCTGCAAAATTTGGGATGAAGCGTCGGTAATAGTTACAAAAAGCTACGAATCTCCTGACGTCATCCGTGTTTTTAGGAATGGGATAATTCTTTATTACTTCGTGTTTAGCAGGGTCTGTTCGTATACCGTCTGCTGTAATTAGGTGTCCTAAATAGACTACTTCCGATTTTAAAAATTTGCATTTATTCGCATTCAGTTTGAGGTTATATCTGCGTAGTCTTTGTAACACTTTAGATAAATTCTCGTTATGGTGTTTGATGCTGCATCCAAAGACCATAATGTCATCGACATATAAAAATGCTGAATGACTTAAACCAGTCAGTGCAATGGTAAGCATTCTTTGAAAACTGTTTGAGGATATTTTAAGTCCAAAGGGTAGCCTTTTAAACTGATAGTGTCCGTTGCTAGTGGAAAATGCTGTCAACGGTCTGGAGCCTTTCTCTAGTTCAATTTGGTGGAAAGAACTCGTCATATCTAAGGTGGAGAAGTATTTTGCTCTACCTAGTTTGTCGAGCACATCTTCCAACCTTGTCAATGGGAATTTGTCATTGACTAACTTGTCGTTCAACTTTCTGAAGTCAACAACAAGTCTCCATTTCTTTGTATCGTCAGAACTTTTCTTTGGTACAACTAGCAATGGTGAGTTGTATGGGCTTATCGAAGGTTCAACAATGTCGTTATCCTCCAATTCTTGGACTTGTTTTTGTATTTCCTCGTTCTGAGTGTGAGGTAACCGATAATTTTTTATATATACTGGTGCATCGTCAGTGGTATTGAGCCTTTGCTTGTAAAAGTTATTCTTACTTAGTTGTTCCCCTTCAAGGTGAAAAACATCTTGATATTGTTTAATAATATCTAGCAAGTTCGTGTTTGCTTGTTCATCTAAGCTATTTGTGTTTATGACGTCCAGTAATCGGTTCAAACGTTTGTTGTCGAATGTTTGTTTAGTTTTCAAAATGTGATAGTTTTTCAAAGGTTCTATTTCTAACTCGAAGTTTTTGACTGTTATATTGTGTTCACTAGTGTTTAGCACTTTAACGTGGCATACACCTCTTGCTGGGATAATGCAGTTCCCTAAGAATACTCCGTTTTGGATTTCCTTGTTAAAAATGACGCTGTCTTCGGATCTGTTAATTTCTATTGGAATCATGGCGTCAGTTCTCGCCGGGATGACAATTTGTGCCATGTTGATTTTTCTGGTGTACATAGGTATTGTAATGTCTTTGTCAAAGATGCAAAAGGTAATAGTATATGACTCGAAATCTATTTTGCACATATATTCACTGAGTATATCTCTTCCTAATATACCATCAGTTTCAATTGGAAAGTCCTCATCTACTATGTGGAAAATGTTGGTTATCATCTCGTTTTCGATGATAAATTGTTGCTTGGTAGTTCCTAGAGACATTGTTGTCTTATCTGTTATGCCCGTAAGTTTGCATTTATCTTCGGGTTGTAGATCGGTATTACAAAATAAACTATTATTCTTGAGTATCGAGATATCTGCACCTGTGTCTACTAGTATCTTTTTTCATTATTGTTATATATTTTTACATAATTAGTGCTAATCCCCGTTATTCTAAATATCCTGTAAGTTATATTAGATTTAGGTTTTACAATATTTTTGGCCAAGTTCTCTATTCTTCGTCCGGGAGGTTGCCTAGTTCCTCTCGGGCGGTTGTCAAGTTTCCCTGATCTGATATTATACGGATTCTCCTATTACTATCTCTGTTATTGTAGAAATTTCTACTATTGTTGTTTATATTGTTTCCATTTCTGTTATTGTTGAAATTTCTATCTGTGTGCGAGTTTCTAGCACCGTTGAAATTTCTGCTATTGAAATTTCGGTTATTGGGTGGTCTACCATTATTAAAATTTCGACTAAAAAAATTATTATTATTCTGAATACTATCGCGTGGTCGTCGTTGAAAGTTTTGAGTAGCATATCTAGTTCTATTATTATTATTGTTTGAGTATCTGTTGTTAAAATTTCTGTTATTTCTGTTAATGTAAAGTATATTATTTTGTTGAGTTTCCGAGCTTTCTACTTCTATGGCTAGAGAGATTGCTTCACTCAGATTTTTAGGTCTTGCTGCGAATACCGTTTCCCTAATCTGGTCGTTCAGACCGTTTTTGAATACTGTTAAAGCGTATGTATCATTTACGCTGTGTATTGCTTGTTTTGCAGCCTGTATTGGGTTTGGACCTAGTTCATTCATTTGTAGTTGGTTTAGCTCATTAACCAAATTTAGTATTTTATCTTTATATGTGGAAATAGGTAACCGTTTTTGTGTAATGGTTGATAATTGTGTGTGGATTTGAGGGACTGTTCTTGGGTTTTTATATTTTAGTCTTAGTTCGTTTTCAAAATTTTCTAAATCTGTTACATTTGATGTGTTTAATGATGTTCTTACATTAGGGCTAAGTTTCACATGTAAGATGAAATCTAGCAATTCGGTTTTTCCTTCTTGCGTTAGTTTTTTGCCAATGAGTTTTACTACTATTAAAAATGTCTCGAGCTCAGAGAATTTACCGTCAAAACTTGGTATGGTTTTAATAGCTGTTTCAATGTTAAATTCCGCCATTGTAGTGTAGGTAATATCCTTATCTATTTTTACAAAAATATTTTCGGCGTTCAGCCGTTGGATTAGACCTGAAATCAGTGCCTTACTAATGTTTGAGATTGATGATTTTAGTTCTATTTCTGTGCCTTCTTTGAGTTTGCTAAAAATATCTAGAAATTCATTTTCAATTTCTATTGCGGATTCTAATTTTTCTTTGAGTGTTTTTACCGTGTAGGTCTTTGTTTTCTTTAGATTCGATAAGGTCGTTTGTAGTTCGACTAATGACTCTTTCAATCTGTTTGTAGGCATCTGAGAAGATTTTTGTGTTTAATTTTCTAAACATTATTCCTGCCTAAGACAATGTTCCTATCTACTATTTTTCTAGCATACCGTTTTTGTCTGTTGTTATATACGTATAAGAATGTCAAGATGACTAAAAAGATAACCGTAGTGCTTATTGTTTGTTTATATTCAATGAATATATTTGAGTTTGTGCTACAATTATTGCCCATTTTTATCTACGATTTACTTCTATTATTTGTATATAATTTTTACCCCTTATATTTTTTTTTATATTGAATTTTATTTTATACTATTTGTTTTTAAAACTATCTAACATATTGGTGAATTTAATTTTACATTCTCCTGTCGAGATGTGAATTAATCGATGTAGAATCGCCTTTTCGCGCCTTTGATTGTAGGCTTTGCCTCCTCGTCGTCGTCGCTTCAACTTGTTAATTTTCGGTGTTTCCGCTCTCGGCTTCCTTGTAAATTCCTCAATATTCCTGGGTCGTGGTCCGGGCTGTGGTGTTGGATCGTACTTAGGTGCCTGGGATATTGGCATAGGCATGTACTCCTCGTGTTTATGCTGCTTTGATCCGTAGTATTTCGCGCCTTGTATCAAGCATCTTTCGAATGCTCGATTGAACTCCTCGTCTGTACCAATTTCATTTATCTCGCCTTCTTCTATGTCGTCTAGTGGGCCGGAACGTGCAGAATCGCGGGTCGCAGGATCGTGGGTCGCAGGATCGTGGGTCGCAGGATCGTGGGTCGCAGGATCGCCATGTAATGAATGTAATGATTGTATTGAGATGGCAGGATCGCCATGTAATGAAGCTGGATCTGATAATGAATGTAACGTGTGTAGAGTATGCGATGAGACTACTGTTGTCTCATCGTGCTGGCCAAATGAAGAGCGTCTTCTTCTATATTCCTCTAAAGATATAAACTTCTTCTCACTAGAAAGAAGTTATACTTAGATAGGATGACAATATTTACGCTAGAAGGACCTACCGGCATTCCGAAGATTGCCACATGTTTGGCGCAGTTCAAAAGAACAGGCGGCCGATATTTCTAATTAAACGTAGTTGCCGAAGTTTGAGGCAACTTTTAATCTGCCGAACTTTCCAAGGCAGACTTTACTTGAATGTTCCTTCCAAACACTTTGCCGATTTGAAGGCAAGGGTTGCTAAATGAAACAAGCAACTTCGTCTGGCTATGGAACGATTCTGTCTTGTGCTAGACTCGTTCCTTCCTTTTATTTACAAAAATTACTGTACAATCAATTTGCTTATTCTATAAAATTCTTACTCTAGTTTTAAATCTACTTACCATAACCAATCGTTCCCACGGAATATTGCTTGCTTGCAATGGCCTAATTGCACATTTGCTTACTCTGGGCTCAATGCTCTACTAAAAGTTTCTCACGGTACGCGGGTTCGAGAATGTGATTATTAAAGAGCTTACTGAAATTTTGTAGGACATTACAAAAGTTTGAGTATGCTGTCACAAAGCTCGTTTGGGACATAGTTGTGTATTGGCTAGCACCGGGTTTGGAACTGGGAATACACTACACTGTCATTGAAGTTGTTTCCAACATCAACAGCAGCCGGCATTTGCGAAAAGATAAGTGTTTCGTGAATAATCTCCACTAGTCTCCATTGTCAAATTTCCAGCAGCAAATTATTTACCAAATATAGAGACATGCAGAATTTGCTGTTCTGAATCGAACTGTGTACTAGGCTTTACCAAAGAAATGTGTTATTTTATGTTTGATACTACCGGACAAAAAATTCGAATTCAATTCAACTTTTGTTCGAAATCAATATACGGACAAATTTTCTTTACACACGCTTTTGGATTCGTTTTGGGAACAAATTGACCTCCAACAAGCGGACTCCTCAATGGACGGACGCGGGCACCATATTTCCGTACATTTGATACAAAAAATATCGCACAAGCGGACACAAAACGCGGTTCACCAAATATTAATACGAAAACGGAAATCAAATCGGGGATTCCCTTTATAAGAATGTGTTGTTGAACGTTTGAGGAAGTTGTTTTAGAAAATAAATTGTTTTGTGTGTGACTGTTCTTCGATATTCTAGTTTGATTGCTTCAGCATAGTTCGCTTGTGTTATACGGTGATTATTATGTGCAAATATCAGTACGGCTACACGAAACGCCATTTCTTTAAATGAAAAAAATGAAATAACTTACATATTTGAAAAAGAAAAGCTATCAGTTGGAGAATTAGCTAAGAGGTGATTTTTGGTAATCAAGAGAAGTGAAAAAACTATATTTTTCTTCTTTGAAAGCTTTGGTATTGGGAAAACTCAAGCGGCAAATATTGTGAAAAATCGAGATACCATTCGATCCAAATGGAATTGTGGTATTAACACCCAACAAAAGAAAAACTTTCTCAAGACGGCATGCTCACAAATAGATCAGATCTGCTTTGATTGGTTTGCCAAGGCTAGAAGCCAGCATATTCCAATTTCAGGGCCAATTAGTAAAGCGAAAGCAAAACAAATAGCCAACCAATTGGGATATTGTGAATTTTTGGTGTCGAATGGATGGTTATGGATTAAAAGGCACAATATAACGTTCAAGTGCATAACTGGTGAAGCTTCAGATGTTGATTAATTGGACGTTGACTAGTTTAGGACAAAATTGCCCACTATGTTGTCTGGGTATAAACCCGAGAATATTTATAATGCTGATGAGAGTGGCCTGTTTTTTCGTGATTTACGCGATAAAACTTTCGCCTTGAAATTCGAGGAATGTACTGGCGGCGAACTGTCGAAAGAAATGCTGACAGTTTTATTTTGTGTGAATATGGCAGGGGAGAAGGAGATCCTATTAGTCATAGGTAAAGCAGCCCGTCCTCGTGCATTCAAGATTTACCTGCCATTTGGAAGTCGAACCAAAAAGCGTGGATGACGCGGGATATTATGTCCGAATGGCTAAAGCAATTGGACAGTAAAAGGAAAATTCAAAACAGAAAAGTTCTTTTGTTTTTGGATAATGCGGCATCTCGTCCTAGAGATTTGAACTTAACACATGGTACCATAATTTTCTTACCGGCTAACACTACTTCAGTCTGTCAACCCTTGGATCAAGGGACAATACAAAATTTCAAGGTAGTGATTCTCGAACTGTTACGTTCGCCACGCAACGTGGTCGACCCACAACCCATAAGGGCAAAATGGGGGTCTGCCCTGTTCTTGAAGACCCCAAACCACCGTGCGGGTAATCGCTGTTTTGTTAAAAAAATTGAAAATGTTATATTCGCCACTTCACCCAATCAAGCCAATGAAGAATTATATTGTTACTAATGAATTATATTGTAGGGAGTAGAGGTTTGAATTACATAAATATAGAGGAGATGTACGTAAGGATATTGGATTAGGTAACTAAGTAGGTAGTAAGGTTGTTATGGAGAGTATTCCTGATGGTGCGCGCGAGGCTGCGTAATTGAAGTATCTTCAACAGCTAAATGCATTGCAGTCAACGTCACAGACCCTGCAGATAAGCAATCACGGCAACAAACAACGCTCACCCAATCGCCGCAACATATCCAAATCCAGGCTCCGCCCGGTCTACGATACGCCAGTGGAGTCCCCTATGCGCCTGGGATACCCACAACCATTGGTACTTGCAATTCACCATGGTTAACGACTGCCACCATTATTTCACCGCGCTCCAATCGCATCCCACAGGCAGCAGTCACAGCATTCCTCCCGCACCGAGATACAACGCTCTGACCAAACCAACGAAGCTTCAATCGCCAGCTGATGTGCGTCGCCAAAACCGGTCTCAAGCTAGGAAGCTTTGATGAGGTCAGCAAACTCGTGGACGTTGACCGTCGAGATAACAACGGGAGTGGGGTTTCGAATAATAGGATTGCGGGAGCAGCAGACGGTCTCTTTTACGGTGCGAAGCTCACGGGTCGAAGACGAGTGCGTCTTGGGTGTCGACCTTCGCTTGTCGGAGCGGAGTTTGAGCGGTGTGCATTTTTCGAGTTGAGATCTTCGAATAATAATACCGCGGTGTGTGCTGTCGAGACCGCGCAAATCTTACAGTGAAAACTTTTATACAGTAATTTCCCAGTGTTGGTTATGAACATATATAGAGAAAGTAAAGACGAGTGCTGAGACCGAGAAACCGAATTTTATAAAACATTTAGACGAAGTGAACTGTTCAAGAATTGATCCTCAGCAATTTGGAAAAACACTAAGTGCCAGAAGAACACTCAAATAGTATCAGTGAAAGGGAGTTTCCTGTAAAATAGTGTGTACGCGTGTCTCCAACAGCCAGACGAGGTACCCAAGGAGCGCTTATAGATCAGGAGTCAGGAAGCAGTCACCGGAGCAGAATAAGGAAGAATTGTGAGTAAAATTAAGTATGTAGATAGGTAGGTTTAGAAGAAAATAGTTAGTACTCGGATTAGATTGGTGATTTTGAGTGAAGTGGAGAAGCGGGAATCGCGTCTCCGGCATTTGGGTCCTTTGTTTCAGATCACCTTTGTTGGTGGTTTTGGGTCGTCGCGGATCCTATTCCCGTTTCAGGATTGGCGGACAGGGCAGTCTCGGCGCAGAAACGGGTGACGCTCTTTTATAAAAATATATCCCCACACCCCTCTTCGTGGGTTTAAGCCGGGTGGGATTGCCCAAACCGTGGCCAGGGTCGGCTACGGTGTAAGAGTGGACATTACGCGAAATATAGTCGTAACAGATCACATTCTTTCGAAAATTGACAGAACCAAGTCAGCATCAGAACTCGCAAATACAATAGATGTTATTGATGCTTTATACTTCATCAAAGCCTCCTGGGATAAATTTGATGAATTGACTATCAAAAATTGTTTTAGAAAAGCAGCATTCGAACAACCAACTCAGAATATTTTAGAATTTGATGTCGAAAATGAACTGCCGTTATCAACGTTAATAAATTTACAAAAGGTTTTCGTCGATTTCAAGAACCGAAATTTGGAAGAATTTTCAAACATTGATATGACAGTACACACTGCAAATGATATTAAGATTCGACTAGAAAATCAAATTGACACTGTGGACGAAAATGATTCCGATGACGAGGAAACCATGCAAAATTTTGATCCAATAAAATCATATGATGAGGCCCTGAAGCAAATTGTTCGTTTGAAAAAAAATAAAAGAAATAGTGTTGGATGACCTGCAATCTCATAAATGATTATCGTAAGTTATTGCTCACGACGTCCATCTACTTCGTATTACCAGTGACTCCCCTGGATTGAAAAGATCAGTCCCGGGGACGAGGCAGCGAACCCTCTTCGACTAATTCGGTTACGGCCTCTAAAAATCTAGAGGTGTCATGGCTGCTCGTAGGCCAGCTCAGTTCAGCACGTGATCTCGTATGTAAGTTTCCCCAGCTTGAATTTGAATCTCACTATCTTTTACTCATTAAAAATACCGACAAAGTCAATTAGTCAAGATAATATTTGAGGCTACACCTTCTACGTTACTATATTAAGAAATCTCGTATGCACACGAGGAAAAACCACGATCAAGACATACCCGAGAGAGAGCCAAACATCAAACTGCTTTATCTAAAAGAACTACCTCCCGACAATAACGAACGACTTCATACGATAGACCTTTTTGTTATTTTACCTGTGTTGGGGGGACACTCAAATTAATCGCATTTAGTTCTTGTTTATTCTAAGTTCTATGACTGCCTTTCGGAGAAAAATAAAACAAACAAAAAATAGAGAAAGGAAGATTTCTGTCAAAGAGAAAAATTTACTATTCTTACGGTTAAGGGTTAGGATTTTGCAAACGATTGTAAATACTGACATCTTCCCCGAGATTGAATGTTAGAGTGGAAAGTTTACGCTTGTCCTATCACACGACAAAATTTAAAGTTTGATTGAACTAGGAATGACCGAAATTATGCTAGCGATATTTCTCTGACCTAAGTTTGCCCTAGATTGATTGCAGCCTAGGAGTCCATTTTTAATATATTGGGACGTTGAATTTCGTTTTACTTACATAGAATTTCTAAAATGATCGTTACTTTTTTACAGAAATTTTACTCAGCATGCTGTAAAAGTACTGATTGCAGAGTGCTTAACATATTTAACATACCTTTTATTATTTAAACCGAATTCACTCGCTTTATTCGTGTCATCTCGATTGGTATCCTCTAATTCAACAGTGCCTGTATCCTCATCAGCCAATTTTGCTTCCTCTTTAACAACAATATCGACGATCTCGCTTTTCATTGAAAGCTCAGCATCCGAAAATTCATTAGAATCTTTTTCGTGGTTATCCTGAACTTGACAGTCTTCGTCACCAGTTTTTTGCTCGTTTAATTGTTCCGACCAATTGCCATCGAAATTGCTGCCATCTGAATTAAGTCCAGACATTTCGTCTCCGTTTTTTTCTTTGAAATCATCTACTGCTTCAATTTTATATTTACAAATATCTCTACTACAGCCAGGCTGAAATTACTATTATTTTCAACCTGCACACACATCAACAGCAATTGCTTACCATGCTTTTGCTTTTGAAGCATTCAATCTCTTCTTTGTCGTCGAAGAACATTTCTTCCTTAACAACTATCTCAGCAACTAGAGTATTGTGTGCTTTCGCTGTCTGCACTTCATCTTGAGTTTGCATCGCTTTCGCTTTCTTCTCCTTTTCAAGGAAACTGACTGTTTGATGCTTTTTGCCTTCGTTTTTATAATACAAGGAAACATTTTCGAATTTATTACACGTTGCCACATACTGTGATATAAGATCGTACGCGAACTGTAATTCGTGCGAGCACGCCTGGCAGATGGACTGCGGTAGGTTATTATCTTCCACGATCTGCAACAAGTGAATCAAAATATTTTTTGTTGTTGGTTATTCTTTTTTTTGTTTGGGTAAAAATAAAATAAGGAAGAGTTGAAGAAACCGAACTCATTTATTTGAAAGAAAATTTTCAATTTTCATACATACAGTGTACCAATAATGTCTTCGTACAGCAGCTATTTGGAATTCAAATGATAAAAAACAATGAATTGTTGCAACAAATTTGAAAAAGTTTTAATGCAGATTTGTTCATTAAATAGTTTTATTTAATTTAGAAACAAAAACTAATCCATTTAAAATATTCATTGCAAAGTTATTAACTATAAAGAAAACAAAGTCGACAATTCGCCTCCAATAATGTCTTCGTACATTTAAGCTTTCGCTTGCCCTTCGATATCTTTGCTGACAGTTATTGATCATAATTAGTTCCCACTCAAACCGGTTTGTACTTACAGTAAATAAAGAAACATAATTGTAAATTTCGTTGGTTTTGCTTAGTTTTAAATCGAAATAATGCCTGGTAAATACTTGTCGTTGAAAGAGCGTACACTTATATTGAATTTACACGTAAAAGAGCAAAAATCATACGCGGAAATAGTCAAACTACTATCGCGGAGCCGTTCTACTATCCAATCTGCAGTCGGGCGCTTTAAATATGAAGGCCGCGTAAAAAATAAGCCTAAATCAGGACGCCCTGCAATTCTCACTGATGCAGATCGGCTGCAAATCAGGCGTATGATTGCCAAGGATCCGTTCATAAGTGCACCAAAAAGTAGTGGAGAGCTCCTTCACTCCAATCGAAAAGAAGTTCATCCAAAAACAGTACGAAAAGCCGTGATTGATGCCGGATTTAAGTCTGGTACACTTCGTAGGATGCCACTGGTAAGTGAAGTTAATCGAAAAAAACGTTCGGACTTCGCTCGGCAATACCAAAATGCATCTCTTGAGTTTTGGCGCAATATTATATTTTCTGATGAGTCCAAATATAACATTTTTGGCTCTGATGGGAGACTTAGAGTATGGAGAAAGCCAGGAGATGCTTACAACCCCAAACACACCGTCAAAACTGTAAAACACGGCGACGGTGGCGTAATGGTAGGGGGCTGTATGGCTGCAAGTGGCGTTAGAAACTTAGAAATAATTGAAGGAATCATGGATCATCGGGCATATATTGAAATTCTAAAAAGAAATTTGAAGCCAAGTGCTGAAAAATTGGGTGTATCAAAAGATTTTTACTTTCAACAAGATAACGATCCTAAGCACATGGCTCATAATACTAGGATGCTCTTGGCGTACAAAACTCCACATTTGCTCAAAACACCACCGCAAAGTCCTGACCGCAATCCCATTGAGCAAATGTGGAACATGCTGGAAAAAAGGATCAGGACTCGTCATATTAGCTCGAAACCTACGCTGAAACAGGCCCTTCAGCAGGAATGGGCAAAAATATAGCCAAGCTATGCAAAAAAAATAGTAGAATCGATGCCACACCGCCTTAAAGCCATGGTTAAAAATAAAGGCTGCCCAACCAAATATTAACAAAAAAATTATCTATAGTTTTTAAGATTTTTCATAAACTGTTTCGTAAGTATACGAAGACATTATTGGAGGCAAATTGTCGACTTTGTTTTCTTTATAGTTAATAACTTTGCAATGAATATTTTAAATAGATTAGTTTTTGTCTCTAAATTTAATGAAAATGTTTAATGAATAAATCTGCATCAAAAGTTTTTCAAATTTGTTGCAACAATTTATTGTTTTTCATCATTTAAGTTCCACAAAGACTGCTGTACGAAGACATTATTGGTACACTGTATTTCTTTTGTATTTTCCGCAAACTGACACATGAAGCCTCACTCTCCTTTTGGTGTGCGATTTTTTTCTTGACTCGGTAGAACGTATTTCAGACATCGGATGTAACTAAATTTTTACGTATTTAGATTTTTTTTATTGTAAAATTAAAATGGGCCAAAAAAGATGGACAGATAATGAGAATCGCGCAATTCCGCTAAAATCTGCCGGTGAACGTGATGATAATGGCACACGTAGCGCACTAAGCACAGCGACCTCGATATGCACACTTCTTAAGTAACCGTAAGTCCAGCGGAGCGAGGATGATGGCGATTTGGCTATAGAAGGTGATCCATACATATCTCGGAGGTCATGTTTTTCGTGGGATTAGTTCAAGCTCAAGAATCATTTTAAAATGTACCAGAAACAATGAACTTTTCCCTATACGCAACTAAACAGATAACTAGTGGAATTCGCTCGCATCATTCGAAGCAAGAACCTGAATGAGATTTACGTGGCAAAACTTTTTTTTTGGAATAGAGATAACTATCACAATTGACGCACAGTTTTACAAAAGGGTATTGTTCCAAAATGCTGAATTTTCGGGAATAAAAAAAAACAATTATACTCTTGGCATTTTCATTTTTGAAAAATTAAATTGTTGCTAAATTATCTAGAATGTAGCGAGATTGTATTTATCTATCAACATGATTCAATTACCTGTTCCATCAGATGGGAAGTTAATTGGGAAGGTTTCGCAAAACGGTATACATCCGATTTCTATACCGTTTTGCAAAACCGTTTCCACCCTAGCCCAAGAGGTGGGTTTTCTATTGATGCTATTTGATTTAATTTAATTTAAATCTCACTGTTATGTGATGTTGTTGACACATTCGTATCAATTTTATTTATAGGAAAAAGATATAAAATATGTAACATTTTGAAAAAACTATAGAACTAGTACCGTTTTGAAAAAACTTCATGCTTTTAAGGCGGGATTCGTCCCGTTTCGACGAACGGAACGTGACCATTCGATTCCTCGTGAAATTTTACATAAAAATCGATATCAAACTCGATTTTTTCGATTTTGGCGCTTATACCCTTTTGCAAAATTGTGTCTCAATTTTTTTTTCGTCGTTGGAAGGTGGGAATCTTCAAAAGATACCGATTGGCTCCAGCCTCACGATATGCCGGATTTCTACCGACTAAACCCACCTCCGTGTCCTTCTAGGCAATGTATCCAAGACAATAGAAACTATTTATTTATCCATCCATATTTTAAAAAATGCTTGGCACTTCCCAGACGATAAAGATCGGTATAAGGGACAGTGCCTAATTTTCAATATATAAAGTCATTTATTTTCGTTTATATTAACATTTGTGATATTTTTCTAATTTTTCATTATGAGCTTTGAGGAATTGCGGAGCTGATGTATTCATTTCAAGTTTTGTTCACGTATGAGATGTTTTTTGAGTGTCATTTTAAATAAGTTAGAGTTTGTTATGTCCTTTATATAGCTCGGTAACGTATTGTAAAAGCCAGCTGCTTTATTAACAGGGTCCTCTTTTAGCCGTTCCGTTCTAGCATATCCGATAACTATATCGTTGGCATTTCTGACATTATATATGTTTTTATCCGAGATTTTCTCTAGGCTCAATGAGCTATATTCTTTTAGATTTAAGTGTTTATGTATGAGTTTCGCTCTCTCCATATGCATTAGGGATTCGAGACTTAGCTCTTTAGCTATTTTATACACCTCGACTGTAGCGGTCCGCATAGGGAGTCTGTATATAGTTTTATAAGCCTTGGTTATTAATCTGGAGATGGCTATTATGTTACTTTTTGAAGTTTGACTCCATATCAGTAGACCGTAGGTAACTTTTGACAGAATATGTGCATATATAATTTGAACTTTTTTGCTAGTCGGAAAGAAGTTGAATCGGCGAAGGAGACCTACGATGGCTGCTATTTTTTTCTAAGTTCGGCTATGTGTGGCGTCCATGTGAGTTTATCATCGATTGTAAGTCCCAAGTAATTTATTTGTTGTACCCTTTGAAGAGTCGTGCCATTTATTTTGATCAGTGGTTGGATTTCAGCTTTGTTTTTTTGTTTAAACACGATATATTTTGTTTTTGTATAGTTCATAGATAGTCTGTTTACCAAAAGCCAGTGCCAGTAATCGATTAGGTCAGTGTTTACCTTGCGTTCAATGTCACGTTCCGTTTTTCCATAGTAAATGAGCACCGTATCATCTGCGTACATGACCACTTTCTCAGTAAGCTTAGCACTTTTTATGAAGTTCGTGTATATTAAGAAAAGTGTTGGTCCCAAGATTGAACCTTGCGGAATCCCAATGCTAACTTTTTCAGGCTTGCTGTAGGTGGTTCCGATGGTATTACCGGAAGTCGAAAATTCAGAACCGTTGTTGGCTTTGCATAAATCCACTTGTCACGTTTAAAAAATTTCAATCGCAGTAGACTGTGCTCTACAAAAAGTTTCATATATCAGACCTCAGAGAATCAGGATATGATTCAACAGTCCAGGATACAAACGAACACACATTCAAGAAGCATCTTCTTATTTACAAGGAAGCCAAGAAAAAGGATGCTCGTGCCAGTTTAGACTCTCCTAGTTTCCAATCAGCCAAATCATCACGACCTCGACCAAAGAAACGAACAGCTAACAAGGAAACAAAGGAACGAGGACCGAATAAAAAGCCGAGCACATCAAGCAAAACCAGGGCAAATAGGACAGGAAGCTTATTTCTGTCCAACGCATTCAGCTCCGATTCGTCACACTCTTCTGGTGAAGTGAACACAGATAACATCCGAGTTCCAAATACGGATCAGCTTATAATCGCTGATATACCAGATTGTTGTATGAATGATAACAAGAATGAAACCTTACGCTCGTTCGGGTATTACATATCATTGGTTCGTAGAAAACAAACGACCAAATTGGACGAAGAACTTTTGCCGCAAATTCCCGAACAAAAACGTTTAAAAGAAGGCTCAGAACGAAGGAAATTTTTGCGACAGAAGCAGGTAAAGCGGGTAAAAGGTACAAGCGACGCAAGAATCAAAGATGTGACCCGTTCTAAAAAGACTATAGCTACTATGGTGAGTGAATCGTTTATGTTTTAGCTTAGCTTTCTGGAGAATTGAGAATTCATTTTTCTAGGTCGAAAGACTTAGTCGACCGACACATGCCAGTATGATTCGAGCACACATTCCAAACGGATCTGCTGAGAACAACAAGCACACTGTCCATCACTTAATCGGTGATGGTTGTACAAGGCATAGGCATCGTAACAATGATGAACTGAATGAATATAAGTATTGGAGTGCCAAACGTCAATAAATTCGTTTTGAGTGAATGAGTGAGCGGAAGGACGTGTTTTTCCGAAGCTTCAGGGGAAAAATATCGAAAAAAGCAATAAGTCTTAGAATTAATTATTATTTATTGGGGCATTGAATTTAAAAATGAGTCAAGTAAATAGTAAACCAACGAGAAGTGTGCCAGCACGAAACGAACAAAAGAAAGTTGTGCCAAAAGGAAATGAAGAAAAAGAAATAGTGTCAACAGGAAATGAAGAGGAAAAAGATGAGCCAATGTGGAACGAACAAAGGAAAAGTGTGCCAAAAAGAAGATATGTACATGAAACAATGTGGAAACTAGAAATGTGCCAGAAAAAAGTGAAAAAGTTAATAGTGAAAATAGAGACATGAATATGGGGGCGGCGAATTATGTGGGTGCCAGTAATGTGCAACCACATCATTCGCCGCCCCAAGTGAATCCGAAAAAGTCAAAAAGCATCTTAAAATGGTATTTTAATTACCGCTTGTATCGGACCAACTACCAATTCCGCCGAAATATGCATATATCTGATGCATACTTCGGCGGAACCGGTAGTTGGTCCGATACAAGCGGTAATTAGTATACCATTTGAAGATGCCTTTTTGTCCTCTTCGGCTTCACTTGTGGTTTTGAATGATGTGGTTGCACAATACTGGCACCCTCATCATTCGCCTCCACATTATTCGCCCCCCCCCATATTCTTGACGCTATTTTTCAGTTTTTCACTATTGATTTATTAAACGTTTTTCAGGCACATTTCTATTTTCCACATTGTTTTATGCACACACCTTTTTTTGCACAACTTTTCTTTGTTCGTTTCTTATTGGCATATCCTTTTTTTCTTCATTTCTTTTTCTTCATTTCTTTTTGGCACAACTTTTGTTTGTTCATCTCCTTCTGGCACAAGTTTCTTTTGTTCGTTTCGTGTTTTCACATTTCTAATTGGTTTATTATTTGCTTCATTCATTTTTAAATCCGATGCAGCAATAAATAATAATTATAAGAGTTGCTATTTTAATCGATTTTTTCCCTGGAGCTTCGGATTAACACATCCTTACACTTCACTCACTCACTGAATACTAATTTATGGACGTTTGGCACCCCTATATATAACTTATTGTGAAGTGCTGTACGTATCACGAAGGGAGAAGAGAAGAGAGTAGAGAATCCACCGTACCGCGAAGTCTTGTGGAACGTATACAAATGTCATGTTATGCCGTGATATATATGTACATGCGAGGCAAGAAATGAAGATAGATTATTTCCTGACTCAAAGAAACATCAGTTTTTCTTTCATTAAAACCCCAAAGTTTGTCAAATCGTTCCCAGAAACATTTATGCACGTTGTCATTTCTCAATTGCTACAGAATGTCTCTGTGAGCTTAACCTGACTACCTATCAAGGTGATTTGAAGCCACGGATTTGTTTTGAGCGACAAACAAGCATCCTCCCACCACCACTTGGGAATACAAGTTTGCCTACTGACAGTGACCTATCTAATCCTCTGTCAATCTCTCGGTCTCGGCACCGGGTTACCTCGTAACTCCATGCCGAGCCCCCAGAGGATGCCGCAGAAATCCCCATGCTCGGAAGCATGACACTTCAAAGCACATCTAAGTGGACTCTACCCGCATATGGGTCTTAACCACAGCCAACACGTTCGCAACCGCTATAAGGAGTCGTCACCGCGATCGGAGGGAGTATTGACCTCCCTGGGTCTCGGTCCCCGTGGTATCAGATTGACGCCTGGTAAGGCTCAAACTCCCATGCCCACTTCGGTTGTGTCCAACTGCAGACACTGAACATTCTGAAAGCAACAGAAAAAAGGCTTTGCATTTTTCTAGCGTTCTTATTAATTTGTTTGTTATACTGCAAGGCAGGGGCGGAGCAGTGTAGAGAACAACGAGCAGAAGCGCTTTTCAGTATAGGGCTGTTTTTCTTTTTTCTTATATAGAATCGAATATCTCTAGCAATATTCTCTCTAGGTGTCTGTCTGTTTGTCTGTCTGTCTCTCTTATGCAAGGACATTTTGCGTAATAGTAAAAATGTCGTCAACACACACACACACCATACCATACATACGTGACGGAGTTTCGCGACTATTGTGCCTACTACACATCATTTAAAGCTATTAAAGAATGTTGCTCCTGCTGCTGCTATGCGACCAAAAAACCATCGGCAGTTAGTTGTATTTTGCTTGCATCCCGTACTTCAATCGTGAGTGTTCGTTCGTCCTGATTCATTCGTTTCTGGTTGAATAATTAATTGCCTGCCTGCCTGCCCCGTTGAAAGATGATCGATCTTCAGGAGAAACAAGACTTTTTTGTGCACCGGCTTGATTGTGTTACTTCGACGTGAACACGGAAACGGACGGACGTACGGACGGACGAACGGACACAAGAAGTGAGTGTCGTCGTCGTCGATTGCATGCATATATATTTTCCAGCATTATTCGCATTGAATTTAATTATTATTATTAATTATAATCATTGGCCCCATGCAAACAACCACTGATACCATATACATATATATTCATTGTATTGTTGTGTTGTTGTTGGTGGGTGGTTTTTTTTTGTCCGGTCCCCCTTCTACGTGGAAAAATAATGTCTTTCAATTTTCCTGAAGCTACTACGACAAGTGTGTGTGTGTGTATGTATGTTTGTGCACCTGCAGCCAATGCGTGATGCAATCATCGCAAAACACATGGCCACAAAAGGTGACTTTGCACCGATGCCGAAAAATGCTTCTCTTATAATAAGCATCTTGCTTACAAGCAACAAATTCATTACTTTATGTTTCAAGGAATTGTCAAGCGTTAGCGAATGTCTTCCAATTGACGAATACACAATTGGTTATTTTGTTCCACTTCTTTGCTATTGTTTCCTCGAATCAATATTCAATTTGCTTGTTTTTCTTTCAATCAGGAATTTATATTCCGATTTGATTGACTTCAAAAGATGAAGAACAATTTCATTTCATGTTCGTCCTTTGCATCATCGAACAAACAAATTTCTATTAGCAAAGTAAAGAAACATTATCAAGTAAGCTAAATTCAATGACAAATTAAAGTTCAATTGATCACGACTTCTGGGAAAATGCAAATATCCTCTAATGATTGCCATTTATTTTCCAACGAATTAATCCTTTTTCTAGGTCGAAAGCTACGAGATACAAGTTTCGCCGTACATTTCGCTGAGCAGACAGAAATTACTTCTCAGGTACACGGGGACGGCACCCCCGAAGGCTGCGTTGGAATGCCCCCAGGGGCATATGAAAAGTCCATTTATAAAAACATATAAAATATTTCAGGTTGAGGTCTTATGCATCAGTTCTAATGAAAACAAAACCAACACAAAATTACGTCATTTAACAAAAAAAAAACAATCCAATTCATTTAAAACTCTCAAAATCACATCACAGCTTAAATGATGCGCCACAGACAATCCAGCAAAACAACGGAATGTCCGACTGATTTTCTGCACGTTTCGTTGCTTCAAGGATTGAGAACGTTAATATGCATTTCTAGTAAAGGTTTGTTCGTCATTTCGGTTAAATAAAGTAGAAAAATTGAGTTTAGATAAAAATGGGTCGGCGAACTACCATTGACAAGCGTGAACTAATAATTAATCATTTTAAAAAGAGAAAATCTCTGAAAAACCATCGGAAATAGTGTGGAAACCACATTCTACTGTCCAGTACATAATTAAACGATATTTTCGGGAAAATCGTGTGAAAAATAAAGAGATAACAGCGCCAAATAAAATATTTTCCGCTTCCGATTGTCGCTGGCTTGTAGGATGTCACGGTTCGACTCGCGGTACCACACCACTCACTCACATTAGGAGTTTAGTTTAGTGATTTAGTTAGTTTAGTTTGTGATGTAACGGAAATTTTGAAACATTTGGTAAGGGGCTCGACGCAACCGCCTTGTGTTATTTACTCTGGCGGTGGCGTCGAGCCGTATGACAGAAATAGTCGGCGCCCCGGGACACGCCTCCAACCCACACACCACCCACACAAACTTTCAATCAAGGCGAAAAGCTCACGGGCGGCGACCCAAGAGCACGGGTTCGTGTACCCGCTCCCTCGTCCGAGGCCAACGACCGCCAACAAAGAGCCCCGTTCGCCGTTGGTTGCGGGAACGGGCCGAGCGGTTTCGGGCGGGAGTATAAAAAGGGGACCTCACTGGGAAGCGGCCTGTTTTGTTGGATTAGGTTTTTCCCCGCGAAGCGCGAGTGCGACAGAGCCCTGAAACTGGGGAAGACGAGACAAAAAAATTCAATTCGCGTGAACGGAGTAAGAAGTGTAAAAAAGTAAGGGTTGCGAATTCGAGCTCGTAGCAATCCGGATCGGTGTGACCTTGTGAAGAAGGTGCGAATCGCAGGAGACGAAGTACCATTTATCCCCAACGTGAACCCAACGACTCCGCCCGGTGTATCGTCCTCGCCGAAAGCTCCCGGAAAGAATTCAATTCGTGTGAACGGATTAAGAAGTGGAAAGTGAACGTTGCGAATTCGAACTCTGAGCGACCCGGATCGGTGTGAATTTGTGAAGAAGGTGCGAATAGTCGGAAACGGAATATCCTTTCATCCCCAACGCGAACACAACGACTCCGCCCGGTGCGTCGTCATCGCCGCAAGTTCGCGTGCAAGCAACGAATCGTCGCCGCCAACTCGGTTTTCGAAGAAAGCGTCGCATCGCATCGCCGCAAGTTCACGTGCAAGCAACGAAACGTCGTCGCCAGCTCGACTTCGAAGGAGCATCGCATCGCTGAGGAGGCCCGGCGCAGCACAGGTTAGAATAAGCTTTAGAACGTAAGTAAGTAGTAGGGTTAGACATTTAGAAGTTAAGCATAGCCGGTAGTTTGTACCAATGAGAGAGTGGTGGCTGATATTGTACGATTTTGCTCGGTAGACAATAAAAGTGAGTCCGGAAGTTGTTTTCTTTTCCCCCCTTTTTTTGGTTGTGGTGGGTCGGAAACGACTTCGCGGGAATATCGGTGAGCCGGATTCTCGTCCGACGGCTCAAGAGGCCCATTGGGGTGGACGAGTGGCGCCCACGACCCGTCTCCAACGGGCTGACCGGCACCCGAAGGCCTCGACCGATCGAATAAGCCATTTCCCTGCAAGGTAACGGTAACAAGGATAGGTAAAGAAAAATCCAAAACTTAGTGCACCGAAATTAGCTCAGCAAGCTGAAATGTATCCGAATAAGAAGTGTAAGGAGAATGTTAAGAGATATAAATGACAACGGTAAAATAACGAGAGAGAAATCACATATTAAGTGCTAAAAACAAAGCAAGCAGAATCAAATGTGCCCGAAAATGTTTGGCGAAGGATTTACCGTTCTGGGATAAAGTTACTTTTGCGGACAAGAGCAAATTAAATCTTTTCGGCAGCAATTGAAGGGAGGCAATGTGTGGAGACAGATAAACACCGAACTGATACCACAAAATTTAAGCAGCACTGTTAAACACGATGGTGGCCATGTGATGGTTTGCGGATGCATGTCGCCTTCAAGAGTAGAAAACTTGGTGTTTATTGAGGGCAACCTGGAGAAATTTCATTATTTGAACATCTTGAAGTTCCATTTACTGCAGAGTGCGGAGAAATTGAATTTAAAGAACACTTCCGTTTTTACAAGGACAACGATCCCAAATAAACATCTGAATTAGTGCGAATTTCTGGAATAGAATTTTGTTGGTACTCTTCATTCAATTATCATTGTTTTCCGAGATAATTACCAAAACCGTCAGCTACTGACTAATGTAAAGGCGTCATTTATGCGGACAGCAAAGAGTTAAAATCTACTAAAGTTGTGAGTAGATTATGAGACGAAAATATCAACTCAACACGATTGCTGCATACAAAGAACAGATTCTGTAAAACGGTTTCGTAAATCCAAGTAATCACCTGAACTGAGTAACTTTTCGGTCGTGAATTTTGCCGTGCTCCTTGACCCAACATGCGGTACTATCACACAAGGACCCTGTTAAGATTTTATCCACCCAACGACACTTACTGAAACTCCCCCGAATAGTCGCAGCTTCGTCAACAAATCCTCGTTCTCGAAAATTACTGTCACATCTTCCTTCGCCAGGCATACACGACAAACGGAACCTCCGTCCATTGCAGGATTGCAGCTGCCTTCGTAGGAACAACTTCAGCCGGCAAACGTGCGGATGTGGGTTCCTTCAGACTTGTTCGATCCACCTTTGTGGTAAAGTATATATCCAACTCACTTTGTTTACATCTTTATCTAGTTGGCGGAAATGAAGAAGACGCAAGAAATGTCAGATAATTTTATTGAGACTTTTGACGTACATGAAATAATTGACATTGACATATGATGCAGTTAGATAGTTTGACATCGACGTAGTTGTCAAACAACATGTTTAAAAATAATATTTAAATCCGGCCGTGGCCAATTCTTAGAGATTAATTGAATTTTAGAATGATTGTGCCATTGGCTCATATGGCTTTTACATTGATTACTTAACTAACAAAAACAAACTTAACCTATCAAAGATCTATTCACAATTTATTTTAGTGTACATGATGTTTAGATGTTGGATTTTGGAAGGATGGGAAAGAGAAGGTACAAAGGGTGTAAGAGACTACTAAATGCGGCCCTCAAAGGATGTGGAGACGACTCGAGGGCGACTAAATGCGACCATCAAGAGTTGTAGGTGTGGCCAGAGTCTCTAAATGGACTTCCATGGCCTTCGGTGTAGGGATAAGGTTAACATATACTTAGAGATAGGAACTTAAAGTCTACTTATACATTTGAATAGTTTGACAGCAACATGAATTGTTTGAATTTCTTCTTCCTTCATCTGCTGGTTGATTATCCTCGTTCAGTATGTGGATCTGAAAATAAATAGAACGGGTGCTTTTGGGAGTGCGGATAGCCAGAGGAGCGAGGGGGAGAGTTCTCTGAACATAATAGCTGGATTGGGGATAGGTATTGGGAAGCGTCGGTTAATGTGAGGTTGCGATAGAAGAGTTCATTTACTGGGGGCTCCGAGTGGATGGACCATTTATTCAGCCGTTGTTTTCCTTGTTCGACCATGTAGCGGAGTAGAGGAACAATTTTACTTTCTTCATAGAGAATACGGTTTCTGTAGAACTTCTTATTGGGCCTTCGGTATCTTGAAAGACATTTTCTAAGAATTTTTCGTTCGAAAATTTCTAAATCTTCTGCAGCGGAGGGAGATATGGTTACCCAAACGGGAAAACAGTACGTAATGATGGGCCTGATGAGTGCCCTATACATGAGAAGCTTATTTCTGGGGTCTAGAGCTCTTTTGGAGAGCAAAGGCGCGAATACGGCTGAGGCGCTATTTGCTTTTTGTAGCATTGTTTGAGCATGTCGGTTGAACTTAAGCCTGTGGTGAAATAAAACTCCGAGATAATTGATGGATTCTTTCAAAGGAACATCATGATTATTAATTGAAAGCGACAATTGTTTGCTTTGCGCAGGTGCGCCTTTGCGGCCTTTTCCATAGGCGTTGCGGAAGCAGATCAGTTCGCATTTATTCGCCTTGATTGCGAGGGACCAGTCGTTTTATTCAGCATGCGAACATGGGTCTCAATTTTGTTGAGTGCTTCCGATGGCTGAGGGTGCTTTGCGATGACGATTATATCGTCTGCGTACATCAAACTCCGAGTGGAGAAGGGGTCTGTGACTGGATTTGGAATATTTAAGGAATCGGTATTGGTGCGAAGGTCATGCAGATAAAAATTAAAGAGTGAGGGACCCATAATGGAGCCTTGGGGGACACCTGAATTGACTTGAACCGGAGCTTAGTCGCGGTTGTTGATTTTGATGGACAACCATCTGTCCCCGAGGAAACTAGTGATTAAACGACAAAGAGGGAGAGGGCATTGACTGACAAGTAGCTTATAAATCAGACCTTCAGTCCAGACAGAGTCGAAAGCTTTTTCTAGGTCAATAGTGCATGCTACTGTCGACTCCTTTTTCCGGAGGCCAGTAGAGACAAAATCGTGGAGAGAGAGAACTGCTTGTTCCGTAGAGGTTTTAGGCTTAAACCCGAATTGTTCTTTTTGAATTAAGGGGGATGCAAATTCAGAAAATGAACGGAGCATAACTTTTTCGAGAATTTTACTCAGATTATAAAGCATGGAGATAGGTCTAAGCGAGACTAGCTGGCCATTCGAACGTTTTTTGGAATTGGGATAAGCAGAGCTTTCTTCCAGAGTTTAGGGAAGTAACCATTATTAACACAGTTGTTGAGTACTATGGTCAGTGGTTTAGAAAGGGCCCAGGCACATTTTCTCAGCATATAGTTGGGGATACCATCTGGTCCTGACGATTTTTTGTTGTTTAGAGACTTTATTATTGATATAACCTCGTCGGGGTGAGTAAAATATTTTCTAAAAGGTGAATAAGGGGCAATGGATGATCGATTTGTTTTGAAGACACAAAGGTGCGAGCCAATATGGCCGTGGACAAAGCTGTTGATTTTTTTTCGACTTCAGTATTCAGATTAAAATTCGGGGATCGCCTTGTTCGATACAGATTTCTATAAAAGGCTGAGCAAATTTCAAGTTTTTGCTCAGTAGTTGAAAATACTTGCCCTTCGGATAAAATTGGATCTTTATTAATGTTGTATGAAGAGGCAAGGCGACCAGTGAGTTTATTTAAGTATAAAGTAAAACTGTTTGACAGTCAAACAGCAAATTTGAAAAACAATTCCCTCCGACCTTGGCCGATAATTAAAGATTGGATGTTTTGTTGTGCCATTGGCTCATATGCCTTTTGCAAAAAGTACTTAACTAAACTAAATAAGTAATATTTGCAATTAAATTAAATAAATAAATAAGTAATATTTGCAATTAAATTAAACGTATATTAACGAAGGGATAGTTGGGAGGAGGATATGAGGTAATCTCAAAAGTCGACGAAATGCGACCCGAGACGTGGCGGCGGCTTAAGAACGACTAAATGCGATCCTCGAGTCGTAAGTTGGGGACCAGTGGACGACTAAATGCGGCCTTCAGGTCATCCGGGTAATTCAGGCAGGCTAATACTACATTTTCTGGTATGTGAAATCATACGTTCTAGATACTACATTAAGATTTTATTCCAATGAGCTGACCCAAATTAATGATGCAGGTTTTTGAACATGTATTCTTAATATCCACTTTTTACATGTAGGTCTCTATAGTCTATATTTAGCCGATGTATCCTTAATCGATATTTTTCTCGATATACCAATATGAATTTTTGATATGTATATGTATTTCTAATATATCAATTGCTTTCAGCAACTTCAACATTACTTCTTTAACGTGTCACCATTACAATGTCGGTTCTGGTGCCGCTTCAACGAGTGGTCATTTGCATATGACTTTCCACATTTATCACATGTAAGCAACTCAGGATTCGAATGTGTGGTTTTATGCTGCCGCAATTTTCCGCTGGACAAAAAGTTTTTATTACAGTCCGCACACTTAAATGCATCAGGATTCAAATGCCACTTCTGATGCACATTCATCAAATATCTCGTTGTAAACGTTTTTCTACATTTGTCACATGTAAGCAGCGCAGGATTCGAATGTATGACGGTATGCTTCCCTAAGTACTTCTTGGAAGAAAATCTTTTGTTACATTGTTCGCACTTAAATGCGTCAGGATTTGAGTGTAACATTTCGTGCTCATTCAGTGCATGGTTAGTTGTAAATGATTTTCCACATTTATCACATATAAGCAATGCAGAATGCAAATGTATGATTTTATGCTGTTCTAAGTGATTTTTGCACGAAAACCGTTTGTCACACTTTTCGCATTTAAATGCATCGGGATTCGAATGCAACATTTGGTGTTGATTCATGGAATATTCTGTTGCAAATGATTGCCACATGTAAAAAACTCTGGATTAGAATGTGTGATTTTATGCTGCCGTAAAGTTTGGTTGGACGAAAACTTTTTATTACAGTCCGCACACTTAAATGCATCAGGATTCAAATGCCACTTCTGATGCACATTCATCAAATATCTCGTTGTAAACGTTTTTCTACATTTGTCACATGTAAGCAGCGCAGGATTCGAATGTATGACGGTATGCTTCCCTAAGTTTTTCTTGGAAGAAAATCTTTTGTTACATTGTTCGCACTTAAATGCGTCAGGATTTGAGTGTAACATTTCGTGCTCATTCAGTGCATGGTTAGTTGTAAATGATTTTCCACATTTATCACATATAAGCAATGCAGAATGCAAATGTATGATTTTATGCTGTTCTAAGTGATTTTTGCACGAAAACTTTTTGACACACTTTTCGCATTTAAATGCATCGGGATTCGAATGCAACATTTGGTGTTGATTCATAGAATATTCTGTTGCAAATGATCTGCCAAATTTGTCACATGTAAAAAGCTCTGGATTAGAATGTGTGATTTTATGCTGCCGTAAAGTTTGGTTGGACGAAAACTTTTTGTTACATAGTTCACACTTAAACGCGTCAGGATTAGAATGCAAAATTTGGTGCTGCTTCATGGAATATTCTGTTGCAAATGATTTGCCACATTTGTCACATGTAAGCAACTCAGGATTCGAATGTGTGGTTTTATGCTGCCGCAATTTTCCGCTGGACAAAAAGTTTTTATTACAGTCCGCACACTTAAATGCATCAGGATTCAAATGCCACTTCTGATGCACATTCATCAAATATCTCGTTGTAAACGTTTTTCTACATTTGTCACATGTAAGCAGCGCAGGATTCGAATGTATGACGGTATGCTTCCCTAAGTACTTCTTGGAAGAAAATCTTTTGTTACATTGTTCGCACTTAAATGCGTCAGGATTTGAGTGTAACATTTCGTGCTCATTCAGTGCATGGTTAGTTGTAAATGATTTTCCACATTTATCACATATAAGCAATGCAGAATGCAAATGTATGATTTTATGCTGTTCTAAGTGATTTTTGCACGAAAACCGTTTGTCACACTTTTCGCATTTAAATGCATCGGGATTCGAATGCAACATTTGGTGTTGATTCATGGAATATTCTGTTGCAAATGATTGCCACATGTAAAAAACTCTGGATTAGAATGTGTGATTTTATGCTGCCGTAAAGTTTGGTTGGACGAAAACTTTTTATTACAGTCCGCACACTTAAATGCATCAGGATTCAAATGCCACTTCTGATGCACATTCATCAAATATCTCGTTGTAAACGTTTTTCTACATTTGTCACATGTAAGCAGCGCAGGATTCGAATGTATGACGGTATGCTTCCCTAAGTTTTTCTTGGAAGAAAATCTTTTGTTACATTGTTCGCACTTAAATGCGTCAGGATTTGAGTGTAACATTTCGTGCTCATTCAGTGCATGGTTAGTTGTAAATGATTTTCCACATTTATCACATATAGGCAATGTAGAATGCAAATGTATGATTGTATGATGTTCTAAGTGATTTTTGCACGAAAACTTTTTGTCACACTTTTCGCATTTAAATGCATCGGGATTCGAATGCAACATTTGGTGTTGATTCATAGAATATTCTGTTGCAAATGATCTGCCAAATTTGTCACATGTAAAAAGCTCTGGATTAGAATGTGTGATTTTATGCTGCCGTAAAGTTTGGTTGGACGAAAACTTTTTGTTACATAGTTCACACTTAAACGCGTCAGGATTAGAATGCAAAATTTGGTGCTGCTTCATGGAATATTCTGTTGCAAATGATTTGCCACATTTGTCACATGTAAGCAACTCAGGATTCGAATGTGTGGTTTTATGCTGCCGCAATTTTCCGCTGGACAAAAAGTTTTTATTACAGTCCGCACACTTAAATGCATCAGGATTCAAATGCCACTTCTGATGCACATTCATCAAATATCTCGTTGTAAACGTTTTTCTACATTTGTCACATGTAAGCAGCGCAGGATTCGAATGTATGACGGTATGCTTCCCTAAGTACTTCTTGGAAGAAAATCTTTTGTTACATTGTTCGCACTTAAATGCGTCAGGATTTGAGTGTAACATTTCGTGCTCATTCAGTGCATGGTTAGTTGTAAATGATTTTCCACATTTATCACATATAGGCAATGTAGAATGCAAATGTATGATTGTATGATGTTCTAAGTGATTTTTGCACGAAAACTTTTTGTCACACTTTTCGCATTTAAATGCATCGGGATTCGAATGCAACATTTGGTGTTGATTCATGGAATATTCTGTTGCAAATGATTGCCACATGTAAAAAACTCTGGATTAGAATGTGTGATTTTATGCTGCCGTAAAGTTTGGTTGGACGAAAACTTTTTATTACAGTCCGCACACTTAAATGCATCAGGATTCAAATGCCACTTCTGATGCACATTCATCAAATATCTCGTTGCAAACGTTTTTCTACATTTGTCACATGTAAGCAGCGCAGGATTCGAATGTATGACGGTATGCTTCCCTAAGTTTTTCTTGGAAGAAAATCTTTTGTTACATTGTTCGCACTTAAATGCGTCAGGATTTGAGTGTAACATTTCGTGCTCATTCAGTGCATGGTTAGTTGTAAATGATTTTCCACATTTATCACATATAGGCAATGTAGAATGCAAATGTATGATTGTATGATGTTCTAAGTGATTTTTGCACGAAAACTTTTTGTCACACTTTTCGCATTTAAATGCATCGGGATTCGAATGCAACATTTGGTGTTGATTCATAGAATATTCTGTTGCAAATGATCTGCCAAATTTGTCACATGTAAAAAGCTCTGGATTAGAATGTGTGATTTTATGATGCCGTAAAGTTTGGTTGGACGAAAACTTTTTGTTACATAGTTCACACTTAAACGCGTCAGGATTAGAATGCAAAATTTGGTGCTGCTTCATGGAATATTCTGTTGCAAATGATTTGCCACATTTGTCACATGTAAGCAACTCAGGATTCGAATGTGTGGTTTTATGCTGCCGCAATTTTCCGCTGGACAAAAAGTTTTTATTACAGTCCGCACACTTAAATGCATCAGGATTCAAATGCCACTTCTGATGCACATTCATCAAATATCTCGTTGTAAACGTTTTTCTACATTTGTCACATGTAAGCAGCGCAGGATTCGAATGTATGACGGTATGCTTCCCTAAGTACTTCTTGGAAGAAAATCTTTTGTTACATTGTTCGCACTTAAATGCGTCAGGATTTGAGTGTAACATTTCGTGCTCATTCAGTGCATGGTTAGTTGTAAATGATTTTCCACATTTATCACATGTAAGCAATGCAGAATGCAAATGTATGATTGTATGCTGTTCTAAGTGATTTTTGCACGAAAACTTTTTGACACACTTTCCGCATTTAAATGCATCGGGATTCGAATGCAACATTTGGTGTTGATTCATGGAATATTCTGTTGCAAATGATTTGCCACATTTGTCACATGTAAAAAACTCTGGATTAGAATGTGTGATTTTATGCTGCCGTAAAGTTTGGTTGGACGAAAACTTTTTGTTACATAGTTCACACTTAAACGCGTCAGGATTAGAATGCAAAATTTGGTGCTGCTTCATGGAATATTCTGTTGCAAATGATTTGCCACATTTGTCACATGTAAGCAGCTCAGGATTCGAATGTGTGATGTTATGCTGTCGTAAATGATGACTGGACGAAAATCTTTTGTTACAGTATCCACATTTAAATACGTCAGGATTCAAATGTATCTTCTGGTGCTCATTCATGGAGTAATCCGTTGCAAATGATTTTCCACATTTGTCACATGTAAGCAGCTCAGGATTCGATTGTGTGATTTTATGCTGCCGTAGAATTTGGTTGGATGCAAATTTTTTGTTATAATGATCGCACTTAAAACTGTTGCATGAAAATCTTTTGTCACCGTATTTGCACAGAAATGCGCAACAATTCGAATGCACTATTTTGTTTTTATTCGTAGCACTCTCAGGAGTAAATGGTTTTCCACGTTTGTCATTTTCTTGCAAGATGTTTATTCTCGAACCTCCTTCGTAGTCATCTTGGACTTGGCAGTCTACATTATCAATTTTCTGCTCGTATAATCGTTCGGAGGAATTATTGTCGCGATCGCTGTCACCTGATTTAAGTCCAGACATTTTCTCTTTATTTTTTTCGTTGCTATCATCCATATTTTTAATACAGCCGGCCTGAAATTATAACTGATTTCAATCTGCACAACCATCAATAGCAATTGCTTACCATTCTGTTGCTTTTGAAGCATTTGTCATCTAAATACATTTCCTCCTTAATAATTATCTCAGCAACTAAAATATTGTGTGATTTCGTTGCCTGCACCTCATCTTGAATCTGCATCGCTTTCGTTTCCTTTTTCTTTACAAGGAAACTGCCTGTTGGTAGCTGTTCGTCTTCGTTTTTATGGTGCAAAGAAACAATTCTGAATTTGTTCCAAGTTTCTTCATACTGTGATATCAGATCGTACGCAATCTGCAACTCGCGAAAACACGCCTGGCAGATGCACTGCGGTAGATGGTCATCTTCCACGATCTGTTGGAGAAAAGTTCTTACTTTCACATGTACTACTTTATAAAATCATACGACAAATGAATCCACAAGTAGTTTCTATTATTGATTATTCTCTCAGATCGCTTTTGGATGCTTAACGTTATGAAGTGCTACACTCACTTCACCAAGGCGGAATATACAGTTCAACTTTTAACGTAATCAATGGTTGTGATTATTATATGAAAGTGGCGTAAGCGGTAATTTTAATGTTAACAGCAATGAACTGCACATTTTCAGTTTTTAATTTTAAAGCCACATTCACGATATTGTTAGGCGGGCTCTACTACCAGCAAGTGCAAGTGCGATTACCTCTAGTGAATATCAAACGTTTTAGGGTGGGTTGTTCGCACATCGCCATGTTAGGAGAATGGAAACTGAACTGTTTTCCAAACCGCTCATTTATTGTTAGATATGTACTTAAATAGGGCTTAAGTCGCTTAAGCTACTAGTCCACTTTATAAATTTCAAAAAATGGAAATATTTTTTGTTGCATTTTTCGACTCCTTAGAGCTTTAAAAAGGACCTCCAGAAATATCTTTTCGAAATTTGAAAGTTCAATATATGTATAGCGGCTTTAAGTCTGTGTGCGTTTTCGGCTCTTTGCAGATGTTCGATCAGCTATCGGCCGCGAAGCATCTTTCATTCCCCTTCTCTAAAATACCGGTTTCTCCTATATAAATTATATTTATTTATTGCATGTACTCAGTATTTTTTTAGACTTCTACATATCAATTGCGTGTTTTTGAAACATATCTAATTTTTCATTTTTCACAAAATTGCTAAATGGAACAAAAACTTTAAACACGTTTTTCGCAGACAGATAATCTCCGGATCTACCGAACCGATTTTCAAAATCTTTGATGCGTTTTAGTTTCTAGAGTAAATTACACCGTAATCCACCAGAATATGAGCAAAAAATTGGAGAAGAAACAGTTTGGTATTAAAAAAACTACGAAAGAAAGGTCGATTTTTGACATTTTTTCACAAGTCCGCCATTTTTTTGGAACTGATTTTTTTGAAATCGGTGGTGGATTACGGTGTAAGAGACCTTGCTTTTTCAAGTGCCGTTAAACAATTTTGTTTTAGATCTACCAATCCATAGATTATCTGTTTGCCATGGGGTAGCGATTTTTTCAGAGCTTAATTTCAGCGCCCTCTATTTTCAATACCAAGCAGCCGGCTTCAATATCCATTCCACTTGATGTTTCTTGCGAAACCTCCCCTTGTCACATGATGACTGCTAAGACAAACGCAACATCCAAATATGCTAATTTTATCCGCGGTGAGGATCAAATCCACTCGCAAACCGGTGCTATCCACATGCCAAACCCTCCTATTAATCAACCTTCCGCACCTAAATTTATTGATCCACTGAAACCTCCGGTTGTTAGAGTTACCTCGAACTCTACAGACGATCTTGAGAGCAGATATCTTTTATCTCGATTAAGAGACCATAAAATTTACGACCATGTCCGCCTTTTCCTTGCATACACGCATAAGGCACAGGAAACTACCTGCTTTGAGGGGAAAACGAAAACCAATCTCAAGGTCATGATCCAACAAGAAGGTCTCCCTACCGACCTTGATTCTTTACGCCTCTTTTTTAATCGATATCATGAAGAACTCGGTATGTCCCCTGACCAAGTCAAACGTGATCTTGAAACTTATGGCTCCTATGTCAGCTCTAAGTATATCTCTCTCTTACAAAAATCACGGGAAGACCATAAGAAATTTTATTCCTAATACGAAAGACACGTCTAAAATCTTAAGATTTCTCTACCATAACTGCAGCGGTATGAGGGGCAAATTAAATAGATTTTATATTGACGCCAAATATTGCCATTTCAATATACTCACTATAAGAGACTTGGTTGAACGACTCGTACAAAAACGAAGAAATACTTGACAACAATTGGACAATCTATAGAGCTGATCGTGATTATCTTCATACTGGTGTCTCAAGGGGAGGTGGTGTTCTTACCGCAATTCACAACTCCCTGTCGAGTGAACTTGTTACAACCGGGTCCCATAAATCATTTGAACATATATTTATCAGAGTTTTTTTAGAAAAACATGCGGATGATAAAATAATCATATTTGGTGACTTCAATCGCCCGAATATTAGCTTTATCACCGATGACAATGATAGTCGCCTCCTCCCAGTCAACATTCTTGGCGACATTGACTTTAATCTCATCAGTGTGTTTTATGGCAATGATTTACAGCAAGTTATTTCGACTCCTAACCAAAATGGCAAATGGTTAGATCTGATTTTCACTAACTTTTATGACGAAGCGGTGGTTAGCCCAACCATTGACACCGAGAATCTTTTCTCCAACACTCTCCATCACTCAGCTTTGACGGTTGAACTATCCACTGCGAATCTACCCTTTACGCAATCATACAATAATGAAATTGTATAAGATTTCTTAAATGCTGACTATATTAGCATTAAAACTTTTCTCCATACCATACATTGGCCGAGTATCTTTCATTTCATTTCATTTCCTTTCATTTATTTCATTTCTTTTTCATTTAGCTGAAATATACATAATATGTTAGGTGAGGGATCAGACTGTTAAGCGTCTTTACAGCTCTGGTGTATGTAGGGTTGCGATTAATTTATAGTTTTATTTTTGATGATGCTGTTAAGAGGAAATGTATACAAAAAACCTCGTTGATTAGGATTAAGATAAAAACTTAGACTAACTTAGGATAGATATTTACGCTAAAACTAACTAAACAAAACTTATGGAATTAGGTTTACTGCTATTATTATAACATTATTATTATTGTTAATGACATAAAGTGTAGATTAGGTTTAATAAATTAGGCTCTTGAGCCGTTAAAAAGCGGGTTGTTTAGCACTAAGCACGAACGTTTAAACTTGTCAAGCTGTTTGCTACATTTCTCAGAGATGGGTTCTATCCGTGAAATTTTATGTAGACGTTTGGTTGAGTACCACGGAGGGAGGTTAAATATAAGTTTAAGTATTTTGTTTTGTGCTGTTTGAAGCTTTTGCTGGTTTGTTTTGGCAGCTGTGGTGAGGAGCTCAGAAGCGTATAGCATCATTGGCTGGAAGATAGATTTGTATAATAATAATTTGTTCTTCAAACTCAGAAGCGAATTTCGATTTATAAGTGGGTAAAGGGACTTCGTCAATATACTAATCTTCTTTTGCCGATCTGTTATATGTGTTTTTAGAGTGAGTTTTGGATCTAGAGTGAAGCCTAGGTATCTTACTGTTTCACTCCAGCGGATATCCTCACTGTTAAATTTTATGGACCTATCGGGTAAGTATTTTGGCGCCCGACGCCTCGTAAAAAATATGGCCTGCGTTTTATCAGTGTTGGCTTTAATTTTCCAATGATGGTAATACTGTTCAAGTTTTTTAAGCCCTTGCTCGAGGTTATTTATGATGATTTGAGGGCTTGTATGGGATGTATATAGAGCAGTATCATCTGCGAACACAACGGTAAGTTAGGTATATCACTCGTGTATATATTGTACAAAATTGGGCTTAACACAGATCCCTGTGGTACCCCTGTTGACATGTTAAATAGAGATGAGTATTCGTGGTGTAAGGAGACAAAAAAATTTCTGTTTGTTAGGAAACTTTTTATGATTTTTATTAACTCAATTGGATATCTAAGCTTGAGCATCTTGTGGATTAATCCTTCGTGCCAAACTTTATCAGATGCTTTTTCTATCAGGAATATCCAGGAAGATTGCCCCCGTAGATTTACGACTTGCGAAGCCACTTCTAACATCACAAGTTATTCTTTTGAGTTGGTGGACTGTGTTATGCCCAGCTCGGAAGCCAGCTTGGAAATTCGGGATAATAGTGTTTTCATCAGTAAATTTCATCAATAATCTATATACTAGTTTCTCAAAGACTTTTGACAGCCCATTGAGTAGACTGATTGGCCTGTAACTTTCTGCATTGTTAGGTTTTTTATTTGGTTTTGCTATCGGTATGACCATAGCGATTTTCCACTGATCCGGAAAGTATGATAGGGTCATGCATGCATTAAATATGTGAGTGAGAAGGATGATACATTTTTTTGGCAAATGTTTGAGTAGTATGGGTTTGATTTTATCAGCGCCCGCTGACTTATTTTTCTTGAGCTCACGTGCAAAATGGAAGACATCTAATGGACGGAAGAATATCTTGGGGACTATTTACTGATCACGAACTATTGCTACACTTGTTTGAACGCAGTGGTCGATATCCGGGCAAGTATGATTGGCTGAAAGCTGGTGATATTGCAGGAACGTTTCGGCTAGGATTTCAGCTTTATCCTTGGGGGTTATCACCAGTTCATTATTATGTGTTAGTGAAGGAATTACGTTGAATCGCTTTCGCAAAACTTTACTGAGGTTCCAGAAGGGCTTGGAAGATTTACCGAGAGATCTCAATTTTAGATTCCAGTTAATATTTCTAAACTCATTCGTTTTGGCTTTAACTTCCTCGCATAGGATTCTATAGGCGGTTTTATTAGATTGAGTTCGGTTTCTTTGCCATTGCCTTCTGGCTATTTTTTTTTGTTTAATCAAGTGTATCAATTTGGGTGGAGGGCCGAGTATCTTTTTGTCGTTAGATTTAGATGAATCTATAACTTCTTTTTATACGCTAATCTTTCATGCTTTTAACAAATTTGTACCAAAGATAAAGAAACGGAGCAAACTCTCAGAACCCTGGCTTGATCATGATTTAAGGCACTTAAGAAACCAAAGAAACATACTATATAGGAAAATTAAAAATGGAATTTTCGTCGACGAGGATCTAAAGAGAATGCACGATGAACTATCGAATGAATTCTCCACTAAATCCCGAGAAGCGTACGATGTTTACGTCAACGTAATTGGTGTAAGCATTATCAATGATCCGAAAAAATTCTTTGATTTCGTCAATATAAAACGTAAAACGACAGGCTATCCCGCTTCTTTGTTCAAAGGGAATGTTGTATCCTCCTCTCCATTTGAAACTTGTAACCTATTTGCCGATCATTTTCAGGAGACCTTCTGCCCGCCTATAATCTCGTCGACAACACCGTCGATTAGAGCTAACACAACGCCCCGCATCAACAGTATAGTCTTGTCACAAGAGGCAATTATTAATGCTGTTTACGAGCTAAACAACAAAGGACCCGGCCCAGACTTCCTGCCTCCTGGTTTCTTGGTTCGTTGCATAGACCAACTTGTCACTCCTTTGCACCTCATTTTCAATAGATCTCTGTCTCTAGGTGTCTTTCCGTCCTCCTGGAAATCCTCACATCTTATACCTATTCATAAAAGTGGTGATAAGCGATCTGTTGATAACTACCGAGGGATCGCTATTTTGTCAGTAATCCCCAAACTCTTTGAGAAGCTAGTCTGCGATATTCTCACTCCCATCGTAGACCCTCTCCTTAACGAACAGCAGCATGGATTTCGTAAAGGCAGGTCGACTTCCACTAATCTCATGATCCTAGTTTCTCACGTCCTCTGTGAAATGGAAAAGGGAAACCAAGTTGACGCGATCTATACAGACTTTAGTAAGGCTTTTGACCGAGTTGATCATCAAACCCTAATACTCAATTGGCTACAATCTTATCTCTGTGACCGATCTCAGATGGTCAAATTCCAAGGTCACTTATCTTAAAGAGTTTTTGCATCCTCCGGAGTACCACAAGGCAGTCATGTAGGCCCTCTGCTCTTTAATATATTTATTTCTGATCTATCTGCAACACTGTCTGACATACCTCACCTATTCTATGCTGACGACTTAAAAATTTACTACAGCATCAAAACACAATCGGATGCAGCCTTCTTCCAATCCAAGTTGCAAGCACTTGCACACTGGTGTAGTCAGAATAAGCTCTATCTCAATGTCAGCAAATGCAACGTGTTGAGCTTTTCCCGTAAGAATGCAATTACTACCTATTCTTATTACCTTAACGACATCGTATTAAACAGGGCTGATCATGTCGTTGACCTCGGCGTAGTCTTAGACAACCAATTGCGGTTCAATCTGCAATATGACAAAGTCCTATAAAAGGCTAATAAACAGCTTGGCTTCATTAAGAAACGTGCCAAGGAGTTCAAAAACGTTTGGGTTACCAAGTTATACACCACCTTCGTGCGGCCTCTGATCGAATACGCTTGCATAATTTGGAACCCCGTTTTTGTGCTCCTCAGCGACAGACTTGAATCTATCCAGAAACAATTCTTGCTTTTCGCCTTGAGGGACCTCTACAACCCGAGTGTCTTTCATAGTCTTCCTTTCTACAAATATAGACTAGACCTTCTAAACTTAATGACTCTTTCATCTAGAAGAACACTAATTAGTGCCAGTTTCACCTTCGACGTTATCAGCGGCGCAGTAAATATAGTAGCCCTCGCTGATAGGATAAAATTTAATGACCAACAACGACGTACTCGACACACAACCCTGCTTAAAGAATATCGGCATCACACGGCCTATGGTCATAATGAACCGATAAATAGATGTTGCAGAATATTCAACACAATTAGTAACCACTATTCTCCGGGTATCCCTAAATCGTCCTTTAAACGTAACTTGACAAAGGCCTTATTGTCATCATAACCACGCACTCCCCAACTAAGCCTGATTAAGTTGTAATTAAACTAATTTACTTTACTTTAACTTATTAATTATTTATGTATTTTGTATTGTTTACTTGATGCCTTGTTTCGTGTAAATAAATAAATAAAAGAGAATGATAAATATAAAACAAAAATTATACTTTTTTTTATTACTGAAATATGAAATAATACTTCAAAAAATTCATGTCAATATAAAATAAAGTGTCTGAGAAACAAATTCTTTAAAAATGGTATTTTTTCGCGTTCTAAAGTGGACTGGTACTTTAACTTATTCGCTGCCTGTATCGTAAGAAATTGACCCTAACAATGGTGTATGGGCATGATTGAATACAATTCGCACATGGTGCATTGCTTCAACTTCGGTAATCGGATTTCAAATTATCGGATTGGGAAGTATAAACGTTTTCACGTGTGGTCAATTGACCCAGTAAGTAATATTATTGTGAAATATTGGGTCATGAATAGTAGTGAGTGAGTTTGAGTCAGCAGGGCATTGATCAAAATAGACCATGGAAATGCGCGGTAGAAATTTATGCAAATAAAACTATTGTTAGTACATAAAAAATTTTAGGGTATAAAAAAATGTTACGCCGTAAGTAAAACACAGTAGATCGTAGAAACTTGTACTGTTAGTTTAGCCGACTAATTAATTTAGCTAGATTTTTGTCGAACTAGAAAAATAAGCAAGACGTTTCAGTAAAGAAATGCGATCGGGAAGTTAGCGCTTTGGCCGCTGATTTAAATTAGACAGAAACATTTTCAATTTAATATACATACATTCATTATTTAATCATTGCGTTTGAATTACTTTTCATCTACTCAACGTATTATGCGGAGAAGTTTCTGTGCAGAAATAGAAAACCCCAAAGATGTTAATCGCCTCCCCCTCATTTCTAGGGACTGTTAAAGACACAAATGGGGTCTGGACGAAATCCAGCTCCGAGACGTTGGCCGTCTTCATGGACACTCACTTCCCGGGCAGCACGGATGCGGCTGACAAAGCTGATCCACATACGCTCTCGAACTGTCTGTCAACCAATGTGCCCCTGTATACATTGAAAACCGAACTTTTTTCAATGAAAATAATGCTTAATTTTAGTTAATTAATGAATTTACATGTTTTTAAAAATATTGTCCATCTGGTAGCAATTGAATTTCGCGTCGGAAAAAGGCTTCGTCCTTTGAGGCCAAGAACGAACCAAGTCAATTTCTGATAAGTCGGATGGCGTCAGGTCTGGTGCAAGGGTGGATCCAGCATTTGACTCAGGGGGTCACTGCCTCGAAAATCACAATAAAAGAAGACAATATTGCAAAAATATCGTAAAAATCACTAGTTTACCTAGGCTCATCCACCCTTGGTCTTGTGAATAACGCAGGTGAGGCAAAACTTCCCAGCAACTATTGTCCAGGTAATTTTTGACCAGTATAGCAACGTGTGGTAGAGTATTTTTATGATATAAAATTACAGATGCGTGCCTGGTCGCATATTCTGACCGTTTTTCTGTCAATACTAGCTTCAAACGAATTAATTATTGTCGGTAAAGCTGTTCCGTAATCGTTTGATCTGATTTCAGCAACTCGTAGTGGATTGATCTCATCTGATCCCACCAAATACTGGGCACTACCTTACAGTCGTGTATATTCGGCATTGACATCGACGTTCCTAGTTGACCGGGCTTCACATACGATTTCCTGCGTTTCGGGTTATCATAATCTTGTAGCGTTCGAGGTGCATTTCAGATATGCAAAATCTTCATTCGACATCTCTTGGCTTTAGTTCGTGTGGCACCCAATTTCCTACCTTCTGGATGAACCCTAACGCCTTCAAACGCCTGTTAATGGTTTCCTGTGTCACGCCTAGTGCATTTGCGAGCTCGTTTTGCGTTCGACACGAGTCTTCAATGTGGAGGGTCTCTAATTCTTCGTCTCAAATTTTTTCTCTTGACCAGGGCACTTTTTGTCATTCATGTCGAAATCGCCACTTTCGAAGCGTTTAAACCACTCAAAACACTGTGTTCTAGATAGAGCATCGTAGCCATAAACATCCACCAGCAAACGACGATTTTCGGCAAAAGTTTTGTTGGCAAAAAATTTTCCCAACAATATTTCTTGCAAATACTGTTTTTTCGCCATGAGGATAAAAAAACTTATGCACACACAATGTTAGCAAATTGTCTTCGTGGCTTTGACAGCTGACCGATGGTACTTCAAAATGACATATATGCCATGGGAGTGTTACAGCGCATGTGTAAGTGTGGCCATCTGATGTAAAAGTTCGGTTTTCAATGCATACACCCAATACTAATTCAAATACAATGCATTCCTTTTATCGTAAAGTTTTATACTTAGGTTAGTGAGTCAATACTGCAAGTACGTTTTCCTGACTATAGTTTCGCATTGAGCTATTTTCACCCTAAACTTTACAAATTCAGTATGCTTTTATTGAACTTTTATTTTTGTGTATTAAATTTTAAATTTATATAAGTTAGTTTATCATGGGTTAGAACCTCCTAGTCTAGTCAACAACTTCGTCTTCTAGTTGTGCTTTTTGTTAGCCACTCACTAACACTATTATTGCACATTAATGGAAGTTCTTCTTCTTCCAGATTTTATGCTGGTTCATCATTAATTTAATGGAAAATGCGGTTTCGGGGTGTCGGATGGCATCCTCTTCAGGTGACGGAAAATGACAGCACCTGAAGAGGATGCCATCCGACACCCCGAAACCACACTTTCCACTAAATTTAAATTTATGTTTTGATTTCATTCTTGGTGCAAGTTAAAAACGAAAAATTGAACGTTGTTATAAAATTGAATACAATTTGATCCGACTTGAACATGAACTACCTAATGAGTTACCTTGAATGTCCAACATTTCCAAAAAGAAAGTTAAAGGATCTTGTTTCTCCCTTTTTACACAGGCTTACGGAAGTGGCTAGCGTTGATGTTGGCGGTATGGCTAACTTTATCAGAGAATCCAAATGGGGCTCAGCATCGCAAAGCCTACGCAAACCATCCCTACAATAGGTCTGTCATCACAGTCTACTCTACCTAACCTTTTCCGTCAGTCGAAAAATTTCTCAACCAGCTCATTTTTCGTGGCTCATCTTAGCATGCGACACCCTGTCCTACAAGATCCCTGTTAGGATTTCATTCACCAAACGACACTTACTGAAACTCCCCCGACCAGCCGCAGCTTCGTCAACAAATCCTCGTTCTCCTTTTTGAAAATTACTGTCACATCTTCCTTCGCCAGGCATACCCGACAAACCAAGCCTTCGTCCATTGCAGGATTGCAGCTGCCTTCGTGGGAAGAACTTCAGCCGGCAAACGGGCGGATGTGAGTTCTTTCAGACTTTTTCTATCCAACTTTGTGGCCACACGTATCAAAACTTTGTTTACATCCGCCACTTTTGCCGGGAATGAAGAAGGCACAAGGAATGGACGTTGACACTTATTGTCAAAGTTTTCTCCTTCGAAGAGAATTTCTTCCTTGGAACAGGAAACTAACAGGAACGGAACGAACTGAATAAACGCCTATACGTGTGTACTATCAAAAGAGCGCTGTTCATAAGTGTCAAAGCTGCATAAGTGTCAAACGGCTTTCTTTGACAGGTCTTAACAAAAAGAAAGCAAAACGCGTATTCATCGAAATTTAGTGTTTTTTTTACAAATCCTGACCTTGTTTTAAAATACTATGTGACAAAAACAAGTGTTATCCTCGGTGTAGCAGCCCAAAGAAAACAGTGTTGATAAATTGACGAGACAGTTGGTGAAATTCAAGAATTTGTGATATGAAGTGCGAAATTTATGGTTGTGAAAATACATCATATTTTCGAAATAAAGGAGTGCATTTTCGTACCTGAGTGCAGTAAATATTCATGTTGTTATCTGTTCAAAAGATTGAGTGACTTTAAAAGCTGTTTTAATTGAAAATTTCATATTGTTATGTGCTCTGAAATACCCAATACAAAGAACGACATTTCCGAAAATTGTGTACATTTGTCAATCAGTGGCGTTTCATTAATTAATGATACGAGATGAATTTTATCAATTATTTATTTCAAATTCGATGTTGGTAACAACCATAATTCTGCCAAAGCCGGTCCCAAGCCCGGTTATAAAAGAAAGAGGGTGGCTTTGAAGTTTAACAAATTAAGTCGAGTGCTCCCGTCTTTTACTGTTAATATTCAATACTGAGTGGTTTACTGCGATACTGACGAATTTTTAAAGTTTAACATCAACCATAGAAAATCATCTTATAATAAGTTTCGAAGACATATGATTTTAATGTTGTTAGCTGTGTTTAAAACTAAAATTATTAATGTCACATGTATTTGAGAACTCATCCGATATGTTCAGAATCTAAACGTTAAGTGAGTGGGCTGTAGCCTAACATGCATAATTGATTTCGGTTTCTATTTGATATTCATGCAAACTATTTCTAAAATTTGCTAAATTTCGCTCTAAAATTATTAATTCTTAAAACCAACCACTACATGAAGGTGTCACAAAACCCATAGTGAAACCACAAATTATGTTGATGTTCCACTCCATAGTTACCTCTATTATTTCTTCCGTGATGCTGCTCTCAAATAAGAAAGCTCAGCTGAGTTTATCCATACTTTTATTGACAAAACTTGAAAGCAAACACTCATGGGCTAAAGATTTATGAATTTCCCCGGAATACTTTAAATGGCGGTTATTTTTGAATATTGTTACAACCTGTCAATAACGAATTCCCGCGGGGAACTTATTTTTTCCACTATTGACACGAATTCCACTATTAACAGGTTCCATTGTTGACAGGTATTTGAATCGAACCAAAATAATTTTCCATTATTGAGAGTAAAATTGAATAAAAAACCAATGCAAATATTTTCATGGCCATTTAATGATCAAATCAAGTGATATAATGAACGTGAAAAGGAAATATGTACTGAGATAAAACTATTCTTTGATAAATGAATGAAGGAAAAACTGAAAATTAAAAAAGCAGCGAATGACAAACATTATTATTTAAAGTAATCGGTAATCGAAGACTGTTTTGTTTTGCTTGCAATCAAATAATCCTGTACTAAATTGACGGATTCTACTATTTTATCGAGTAAAAATGTATTTTCAACATTTTGCGTTCAAAAGTATTCGTCGATAATTTCTTTTTTGTCTTTAATGTACACAGCAGACTTGTCACATTTGCATTTTTCTTTCGAAACTTCGATTTCAAATTTTGACTTCATGATCTTTTATCAAATTGTACTTTTGTTTTAACGTGAGACGTCAACGTTGGATTGGTTTATTATCCCCCATTTTACGATTCATTTTCAATAGCGACGGAAAAATGTGAGAGCAATGAAGTTCTAATTATGTGGTCAAAGCGTTTTTCGCTCAAGTGCAGTTGACGAACTGAACAATCTATGGTCGCACACACCATAATTCATAGCTATCGAATCAGCAAAAAACTGAATTTCGACTTTTTAGAAGTTTTGATTACACGATGCTGTCCAAACAATAAAGAAGTCTAAAAATGACTCAAAGTGAGAAAGTAAATAAGAAATAAATAAATAAATAATGCATTTTACGAAATGAAACAGTGATTTCAAAACGATTTTTATAATCATTGGTTGTGAAATTGGAAAAAATATAATTTCAAATAGAAAAAAAAACGAAAAATTTTTTGTTCCAAGAATTGTTTTTCCACTATTCGGAGTTTTGATTTTCCGCTATTGACAGGTCAATTTGTATGGAAGAGCTCAACGGCCAATTTTTTTTTTCCACTATTGACACGAATTCCACTATTAACAGGTTCCGTTATTGACAGGTTTTACTGTATTTGCAGATGTTTGACAAACTGCTTGTAGTTCATAAACATACATATGAACTTGAAAATTAAGAGGAGTCGAAATTTTATACTTTTGCTATCTATTTTCGTTTCACAATTGGGGACCAGTCGAGTTAAAAAAGTAATAACGACTATTTTTACCGACATCTAATACACCGGCTCGTAGAGTATATATTCAAATTATATTATTGAACTCGTAAATCTGTACTCTTGAATTGATTAGGTATTTTAGATATAAAAATAGGAAAACAACTGAGCCAACACCGGGAGTATCACAGACTCCAAAATCAAAACGCACTCAGTTAAGTGATGTTGAAGATGTCCTAGATTTGTTAATAGTCTTGATATAGTTTGTGAGACGACCTATACAAGTGGAGCAAGTACGTAATCGAAAAAAACGTCTTCAGAAACGTGCGTAGAAACGATCAATGTGGTCACAAGAATAAACCTGACATAAGCATTGCCAATTGTATAAAAAATTAAGCAGTTTTTGGAAACAACGCATGATGTTGCTTCAGAACAAATTAGACGAAAATAGCAATGATAGTCGCAAATCCTTTTGAATCCAGATCGTGCGATTTTTTCCTGACCCAGAGTGTTATGGTACAGTCAAACTCGGAACTTGCGGTTCAGATAAGTGGATGGAAACAAACTACAGGAGAAAACATCTGTTCGTTAAAAAAAACAAGTAAAAGCAATTGCTAGAAAATAAATATGCAACTGAATTTGTTTTCTGCACCTGCCCAATATTGTTCCTAATTTAATTTTTAAAAAATAAAAGATTTTTTTTGTAAACAATAAAAACCAAATAAACTCAACTTCCCAGTAATATCTACATAAACATCAACAACATTAAACACAATAATAATTTTGAAAATAATACTACTTTAAGTAATAACAATGAGAGGTATTCATAGCGGTAACAGGAATGAGTTAATATGAATCATATCGTCTACGGGAGAGTCCATTGATTACGTAAGGTTTTTGATCGATGAGGACAGATTGAATATTCACGCGGATCAATCGTTGGGGGCCTTTTTGGTCTTGAATTTTTTTTTAGATGCAGTCAAAAATAGGTTCAATTGCATGTTAAAAAGTAAAATGTATTACAAATGATGATGGTTATTGAAATCTTACGATGTCTAAAGAATGAATCTACTAAAAATTACAATTTTTTATTCGATGAAAGCTTTTCAAAGCATATGATCTTGCAAAGTATTGACTACAAAACATTTTACCATTCAAAGCGTTGATACCGCAAGTGCAAATTTGATTGAAATTTTGTTGGTTTTCAAAATTTAAGCAATTTTTTTAATTAAAAGACTATAAAAACTATTAAAAATCTGCTCAAATTATGCAAATATTTTAAAACTTTGATTGAATTTACAACAGTTTTTTTTTTAAATAAAAGATATAAAGTAATATCATGCGTATGAACCCTCTTTACATGGTAACGTTGAACGATTTTTTATTTTCAATTTAGTTTTTTTCATAATCATGTAAGAAAATTTTGCTTGTTTCTCTTCAAAAACTGATAAGAATGTATAAATTTTATAAACTGGTATCACTGTGCAAATCAAGTTAAAAAAATATTTTTTATGAAAAAAACCATAATTTTTCGCATTTTCTTCTATTAAATTAAAAAAACCGTTGAAACGAATTTTTATAATATTAAAAACTTCACAAAGATGGTAATACACGTCAAATGACACCATAATGATGCAAATATTATATCTGGTTCGTGAAATATAGTGAATGATAAAAATGACCTTGAAAATCATGTTGACTTTTAATGATTTTTTATTTTTAATTTAATTTTTACGTAATCATGAGAAAAAGTGTTGATGGTGTTTCTACAAAAAAAGTTTGAAGTATATAAATTTTATAAACATTGATTACTATATTTTGCAAATGATGTTAAAAATTTATTGTTTATGAAAAAAACCTAATTTTTCGCACTTTTTTTTCGTAAATTAAAAAACGGCTAAAACGATTTTTTTAAAAATTCTACAGATTCACAAAAATGTTAATAGGCGTCCATTGACACCTAAACGATGCAAATCCTATGTTTGGTTCGCGAGATATAACGCATGACACAAATGACGTTGAAGATCATGATGACTGTTAATGATTTTTTATTTTTTATTTAATTTTGTTTGTAATTATGAGAACAAATTTTCAAATTTTGATGACATTTTTAAGGAAAACTGTTTGGAGTATATAAATTATATAAACATTGATTACTGTAAGTGGAAAATAATGTTAAAAATTTATTATTTTTGAAAAACAACAATTTTTTGCACTTTTTTCTAAAATTAAAAAACGGCTCCAAGAACTTTTTTTTTAGAAACTTGATAGAATTACATAAATGTCAATACGCGTCGATTGACACCTTGTTCAAGGAAATCGTAGGTTGGGCTCGCGAGACGCATGACAGAAATGACCTTCAAACGGGCAAAACAACAACCCCCCCCCCCCCCCGACCGAAGTTTCCCAAAAGCTAATCAGCTTTAAAGATTGCAAAGACGCTTCGATTGACACCTTAACAAAGTCGATAGGACTGTTGTGACCCAAGCGAAATACTTGCTTGATGATTAGACTATCCCTTGTTCTTAGAATCAAACCTGGAATTTCTCCTTGCCTCGGTACCGACATGGGTAAATAGCAATAAAGAAAAAGGATAACCCGTCGGAACTAGCCATAAAAACGCATGTGTTTACCAATTGTGTAACAGTGGAAAAGTACGTAGCAATTAACACTTAGCAAGAGACTACTGATAACAATATGCACGTGGGTAAATGTTATGTTGTGACTGGGTATGTGTGTGAGTATATGTAACGGCTAGTCTCCGGACGGTTTCCCGATATAGAGGTGGCAGATTAGTCCATGATCGTACGTAAGGCGAGGCAGGGAGTTGTTCTGCAACGGGCTCTGATTCGATCGTGATTTTCTGTGTTCCCAAACAAGACCATAACAGGACTTTGTTTACGTGAGTTATGCTCGTAGGAAAAAGTGTCCACAAACGTACGTACGTACGTACATACACACACACACATACATCTCCCTTTCTAAAAACACCTCATATATACTCTATAGACCTCAAAACGTAAAGAAAAGTTGATTTCAATTTCGATTTTCGAGGCGATTACAAGAACTTCCCATATACACCAAAACCTCGATCTGCGTCGTTAATTGGGACCCAAAAACGACGACGCAAATCGAAACGACGCAAATCGAAATTAATTTTCCTATACATATATATTTTGTTAATTAGTACTAAAATAAAACATTTCCTTGCATCAAAAACTATTGCTTGCTTGTATACATAAAGATTGAACTACAGAATTAAATGGGAAATCCTCTTAATATGAAACTTAAGCAACGCAAATAAAAAATTTAACGACGCAAATAAAAATTATAACGACGCAACTCTGAAATCACGAAAATTCAAGAACACGCAACTTCCAAAACGACGCAAATCGAGGTTTTAGTGTACTGGGAAGTTAAAAAATAAAAATCATAAAAAATTGATGAATGCCATTTTTACCATGTAATATAAATAGGCAGTGGCGGCTCGTGAGAGTTAAGTATGGTGGGGCTACTGGTAATAATTTTTCTATCACCAATATAAGTTCTTATGTGAGTTTCCACTCTACCCAAGAGGTACCACATGTGGAGCGTTAAGCGATTTTAAGTGATCAGTTTCCCCAAAAGTAGATTCACTGGCAATCAAAGATATATTCCTATTATCGTATTTTGAATAACATTTAAAGCTTTAATAAAAGTTCAGTGCACTCTGAATAAAAAAATTGTTTAAAAACATTTGAATACTTGCAACGAAACAACTTTTAGGCCTATCGCACTTTCACAATAAATAATTTCTCTATTAAAATAAATGCAACAAAAACAACAATAACAATCGAAAAACTAGTAATAAATAAATTCAACAAAAACAACAATAACAAGAGCAAAAACCATCAATAAATAAATTCAGCAAAAACAGTTTTACATTGTATATAGTTCTTCAATCAACATCAACAACAAAAGCAATTTCTTTTATCTAGACGTTTTATTTGTATAAATATTCAGCACGTCGATTGTTTTTGTTGAGCAAACAAGTCAATCACCATTTCATTCATTTTGGGTATTTCTTTAATGAATTTATTACAAACAGAGAGTACTGCAAGCGAAGACGAATAAAGGTTATTATCTTCAAAAAAACTGTAAAGCTGAACAATGGAAGACATATTTTGAAACATTTCGTTCGAATAGCGTAATATTAATATTAATTATATTTTCTACCAAATTCATATTTTGAAAATACCGAAAAAAAATTACTAAAATTGAAATTCAAACTTCTAGCAAGTTTTAACACATACAAGGAAAATATTGTTAAAAAGCACTACAAAACTTTAAAAAAATACTAAACACTACGAAGGCACACTAAGTACTAATACCATGCACTACACTGATGAGACTACTATTGCATTAACAGTCATCATCTTCACACCCTGCGGCCCGCCGTAAAAAAATGTTGCTCATGCCTGCTCAAAAATATTATCCAGACCACGCCAAGACTAAACGTTGTTGAAGCACTGAACGGGCTCCTTATGATTAGCCCGCCCGCGAAGTATATACATGTATTTCAACCACGCACACTCCCGCCGCTTCAGCATAGAATTCACGCACACATTCAAATCGAAATTCTCTTAATCGGGGCTTATTTCATGTAGCCCTTCCTCATAGTAAAGGTGGAAAATTGTCAAAGAGAAAATAAGTTTGAATTTTACTCTTAGCTTTTACTCGGTGCAGGCCATTGAATAGAGAGAATAAGGAAGCGAAATCAGCAAAGAGAATTGAAGCAATTTTCGACTTTCGTAGAACGAGACAGAAAATCACGCAAAATGCACCAGATCCGTAGGTGAAAATCATTGATTCAAATGGGTTTCATTCAAAAATCTATATTGCCTAAAGAAATTATTGGGAAATTAAAGTCTTGAATTAACAACGGGAAGTACAATAAAAATTTATTTAACTAATTTATACATTTATAATTGGAGAAATAGTTTAAATCAAACAGACTAACATACATAATTACGTTTAAAATTTACATCCCCTTAAAATGAATTAATTTGCTATACTTATTTCTAATTGAAAGCTTTTCGGAGGAGGTTTTACATATGTAGCCATTGTGCGGGTCGACTTGGTGACTTCGGAAATCTGAAAATAAATTCAAAAAGTTGATAACCCCACTTCATGATATCATTGTGCCGACACTGAACTGCCGATAATCATATGTCTCGAATTTGACAACTAAGTCTACCATGGCTGGAAATGCAATTACTTAACTTTGCATTTCAAATCTTAAATGAAAACATCACAAATATCTACTTAACCAAAACTTTTTGTACAAAGTGAAATATTATTTACTCACTGAAAGAAAGAAAATCGGTCGGCTTTGTTTCCCTGCAAAGATTTGCATCCCGGGTTACAGCAACGCATTGTCTTCTTAATATACGGCAATCTTTCACTTTTTCATCAATGAATCACTGAAACACGATATATTATTCTGTCGTTTCGCGATTACACACCAGTTTTTTACTAAATAGTTCCTTTTCGGCGATTTTTTATAACTTTTACGCGTCACGCTCGATCCCGCCAAAGAAATTCCGCAAAAAAATGGCCGAAACAAGAAACATATGGGACTAAGTTTGACACTCAAGTTTGATCACGGCATACTATCCGTGAAGGAATTTGTATGTATTGCACACCTTGCTGTGTGACTAGGCAGCAGTGTAGGTGAAATGTATAGGCCACGGGGCGAGTAAGGGGAAATGTGTGCTGCTTTGCACTCTCATGAGAGCAAGTGCTTTGAATGTAGTAAAATTGCTTCACCGCCGCTTACAGGCGGGCATAGATGACTTCGCTTCCTTATTCTCCTTATTCAATGGTGCAGGCACAACGAAGCGAGTCGAAGAGAAAAACAAATTGTTTTACAGTGCGTGGCAAGAAGATTATGTGAAAGTAACCTACAGCATGGGCGAAAAAATGCTACATTACATTTTGAAATGAAATGAAATTGTGAAATAGTTTTCACAATTATATATATATAGTTATTGAAATCTTTAATGATATTTTATTACATTTGCACTAATATAGGCTCATCAATAAGTGGTGGGGCTGAGCCCCACTAGCCCCAAAGGTAGAGCCGCCACTGTAAATAGGGGTAACACTTTGGACATACGTTTTTTTCTGCTTATGTTTTTAAACATGAAGAAACACACAATTATGAAATCCGAATATGTGAATCAGCTTATCATACACCTTTCTGTTGAAAAGACTTAAAATTTGAATAAAGTTTCCTTCGCCCGTAAGCACTTGGCGCTCTGTCTCAAGCTCAAACATTTGAAAATACAATTGTTGAGTTGAAGTGATTGCAGCCATCATCCCAACTTTTAAGAAATCGCAGAAGCAGACTAGAATGGATATAGTAATATAAAAACATGAAAAATGCCAGCACATTCCATTTCACGATGAAGATTCTGTTGCATTCCACTAACACAATTTTACATGTTTCATTTATACAATATACAATTTTTAAAACTTAACTTTAATACAAATACTAATCGATTAAATGCATTAAATAACTCAAGCAAATCATATTTCCACATGCAGCTTTCAGTATTTTAATCATTTAGCAGGTTCCAGGCGTCATCTTCTAATTTGTTTGGTTTTGAAGAAGCAATTGCTGCCGTTTTCACATCTAATGCATCTAATGGACTTGAGCTAGCTGGAATTTTCATTGTTTTCTTTGCATGCGATTTAGGCTCCGGTTTTATGTTGTCACTATCATTTTCATAGCCCGCCGCCGAATGTTGCTGGTAGCCCGACGAAAGTGGGTAACTAGTGTCGAAACCGTTCCAATTATCATTTCCACCGCTATTTTGATAAGAGGTAGACGACTTGTCGTCATTCCATCCCCAATCGTTCGCACCATTTCCACTACCAACCGATTGCGAACGTTGGTATCCATCGGATGCATTGTAGTTTTCTGAAAAGCCCGAGTAACCGCCTTGAGGAGAAGCTATGTTGCTGCCACCCAAACTATTCCATCCTTTCTTGCCGATATCGCTCACCTAGAGGAAAAAAGTAGTTTTTTCATTGCAGTGGAATATAAGTTTTATTATTTAGCCTTGCATTCTTAGTCAATCAAGAATAAATTTTTAACAACAATTACATTCATAGACACATGTCTAAAAGACACTTTCTCGATGGACTTCTTTCGAATATAACCCGTAAGTTTAAAACTATGGATGAACTTCATTGAATCAAACTTAAATTATATTTAGAAATCAAGAATTTCTAATGTACCAAATCAAAAACTATAATTAAACAAAAATTCTAGGAAAAACACAAACCTTTGTGGCTACTGTTGATACTTGCTCTCCGAATGATTCTAATAAATTACCTTCTTTAACCTTTTAATTGAAAAACAAAACAAAAATTAATTAACAGTAACAAACAAAGAAACAAATTGCGAAATGTGAATGGATACAAGCAATACAAACGAGTCTGCTTCAATTACCTTCGTTGATGCTATATTTCCATAAGTTACTGCCTTCTCCTTGGCCACCGAAGCCACCTTTGAAGCACCTATCGACAGCATGCTCCAGCCCTGAAAAGAACCAGATTATTGCAAACTTCAAAACTTACTTAAGCGGGTGAATACTAACACTTGCCAGCGAAGAAAGCGTAGTATCAAAAATTTCTTGTGATTGACTCTTCGGTGGGGGTTCTCTTGAAAACCCAAAACCAGCATATTTCCCACCTTGACTGGGCGGCAAGTTGCTGAAATTAAATATAATTTCAACCCATAATTAAATGTGATGTGTCACCATGGTTCACCTCGGTCTCATAGAATTCTCTTCTTGCCGCTTAGAAAAGAAATTCTCACGCTGATCTTTGAAAGTAGGTGCATCAAAGTTCTGATAGCCACCCCCGTTGCTGTCTTGATATCCAGATCCGCCAGTTTGATACCCTCCCGACCCTGAATAGTTCGGCATTGCCCCAGTACTCTTCGAGTGCGACATATGAGATGAGTTGCTGTGGCTGGAATGGTTGGCTGAGTATGAAGATGATAATGACGAACATCTCTTTTCAGCTTCCTTTCGATCCCATCTTTGACCTTGCGCCAAACACGATATCTTGTCCCGATACAAGGCTGCTGCTTTCGAATTGTATTTTTGTTGTATTGGCAATCGATCGTTCCAATCAGCGTGATCCTCAAGGAACTCCCGCGCATTTTTGTTGCCGCCTACTTTCATTTTTTCTAGTTCTATGTCCTTCCACTTGTCCATGGTTACTGATCGCACAAATGAAAGATGCACACCAAGGCTACGATGCCGTCCCGAGCATTCCAGGCATATCCAGATTCCGTAGGTCACTGACACCCATTGCGGATTCAGAGCGCCACACTCGAAGCATTTCTGGAAATATTGTCGTTTAGTTAGCATGACTATATTCTGACAGGTAGTCAGTTAAAATATTTGGTTAGTATTTGCATTTTGCAGGAATAGAAACTTGTTTATGTTGCAGCTATAGCTTGAAATTAAAGTCAAGACTTTATCTTCCCTCTATACATAAAATTCACATATTTTTAATTGCGGCCATATATTCATGCACTTTTTTTATCAGGTGGATAAACTGCACAACTAAATATTTTTAAATAATTGTGGTTTGATTAAAAAAAATATATACTTTCCGATAATTCATGAAAAAAATAGTTCCGGGTAAATCGCTCAAATTCTTTAAAACATGTCTGATAAACGTTCACGCCCCGACAGAAAAAAGACGAAAAAACGGAAGACACATTCTATAACCACCTGGAAAGATTATTTGACTCAACGCCGAAGATAGCCAAAGTAACGAGAAATGGGCTTATTATTATAAAAAAAACTTCAGAGCCTATAATTGTCTCTGACGAAGTCTTAAAGAGGGAAACCAGTTTAGACGGGTCAAAAAATCGACTTTTTTTATTCCATAAATTGTTAGTAAAACTATACAAGAGTATGTAGCCGAAATTTCAAAGCGAAATTTCGATTAGCCTCGATGCTATGAGCACTTAAGTGACCGCCCGTCGGTTCGGCGCCGATGCGCTCGGTAGCTACAATGAAGCGGTCGCTCAGGTAGTCCCTTATTCAGCTACCTGAATTCTGAGTTCAGATTCGTAATCAGCGACCCCCAATGAGTTTTACAATATCTTTGACAGGAAGGGCTTGGGCGTTAATGGGGTAATTACTGCCTTCAACCCTAGAACGCTACCTACGTAAAATTTACTCACACACTCTAGATAAACTTAAGTTGTGCAGCAGCACGCATAGTAACATGCATCCGAAAGTGCGTCCAAAGTTCTCTTGTGACTCATTAGCGAGCTTTATTTCAGATCGGTCAGACGTTGTTGTTTTCAGTTGTTTTATAAATATAGGTGAGAAAAATTTACTCATGGTTAGTTATAGAGGATGTTTTGTGGATAGGTATATACATATTTCTAGGACATAATTTTATATTTAGGTGCAATATGGCAGGCAAACCTGAGTAAGGGAGTCATATTGGAGTATTTATTGGAGAGTAGTGATAGTGAGGAAGAAGACAATGTAGAATTAGATAAGAGAGATAACTCGGAAAGTAATGACGATGAATCACCCTGCCTGGAGGAAAATTTTAAAGAGATTCTGCTCAACGTATTTTCTACTAAGCAACAATCAACATCCAAATCTTCTCCTTTGGCTTTTATGTCTTCAACCTACGAACCGCTCCAGAAGAAAAGCAAAAGCAGTGATGGAGCCTCTTGTAGTTCAACAAGTAAAATTATTGAAATCCCGTCTACCTCATATACATCTCATGTGCCATCCATATCGACTTATGTAATTGATTTGGACTTCGATGAAATGAAAGGTAAAGCAAAAACAGATCCCTTCATTTGGAAAACAAAACCAATATATTCTACCGTTGGTAAAATACCTAGCCGAAATATTGTTCACGTTAAGCCTGGCCCTACATCTTCAGCCCGAAACGCATTATCTCCGCAAGAATGTTTCAATCTATTTTTCACGAATGAAATAATAAATAAAATCATTCAACATACGAATGAAGAGATTAGTAGGCAAAGATTGAAGTACAAATCAAAGGACAAAAATACCTACACTTCTACAAATACGGTAGAGTGTGAAGCATTCATTGGTTTGAATATTTTAGCTGCAGCACTCAAAAGCAATCACCTTTCAGTTGAAATGTTATTCGATTCACGCTACAGTGGCGAAATATTTAGAGCTACTATGTCTAAAGAAAGGTTCAAGTTCCTAACCAATTGCATCAGGTTTGATGATCGTAGCTCTAGAGCGGTACGTCGAGTTAATTCAAAATTTGCCCCAATATCTGAAATCTGGAACATGTTAATTGCTCGGTGTAAAGCAAACTACAAGCCTGGTACTTATTGTACAATTGATGAGCAATTAGTAGGTTTCAGAGGCCGATGCCCATTTCGCATCTACATGCCAAATAAGCCCAACAAAACTGGCATCAAAATAGTCATGCTGTGTGACTCGGCTACTTGTTACATGATCGATGCTGATCCTTACTTGGGGAAAACTATGGAAACCGAAGGTAATCCCTTAGCTGATCATTTTATATTGAAACTAGTAGAATCGATCAAAGGAATTACCCGAAATCTCACGATGGATAATTGGTTCACGAGCATACCAATAGCTAAGAAACTTTTGGGGTCAACCTACAACACTACAGTTTTAGGAACAGTTAGGAAAAACAAACGTGAACTTCCTCTTGAATTTTGTAATGCGAATTTTCTTCACCGTTCTGTAAATTCATTGCTATTTTTGTATAGTCCCGAGGCTACGATTGTCTCTTACAAACCAATGAAAAACAAACTTGTTACACTATTATCGTCAACGCACACTACGCCTACCATCAATGAAGTGACACAAGCCCGACATAATACATGCATACAATTCTACGAAGGGAGCTGTTGATACCTTTGATCAAATGTGCCAACATATGAACCGTGGCAAAAAAAAAACCGAAAGATGGCCCCTTTGTTTCTTTTCTATAATATGCTAAACATTGTATCTATCAATTCCCATGTTGTATATGTTTCTAATTGCATAAAGCATAATGAAAGTACGAAACCCTTATCAAGACTTCAATTCGCTCTAGAACTAAGTAAAGCTCTCACCAAAAAGCAGCAAGAATCAAGAGCAGAAATTACAGCACTCAGCAACACATTGAGGCAATCAATCAAAAAAGTAATTGGTGTTTCTCAAGATCAAGAAAACCACCAGGACCAAGAAAATACTGCAGTGTTTACCATTATCTTACGCGTAGATACACAACTACTTATTGTCTACGATGTAAAGCTCCCATTTGTAATGAACACCAAAAGAAAATATGCCAAAATTGTTCCTAAATTTACTGAAAGATATTTTTGATTTTTAATGAAATTTTCGATATAACACCGATCCAATTATCGTTAAAATTATAAATAGTTTTAAGATTAACATATAAGATCTGATTTCTATGACATTATGAACACAATATACATATTTGAATATAAGCTCCAAATTGAAATATTTCTTTATTTACCAGAAACATCAATGTGAGTAAATTTTACTCATGGTTAGCTTTAGTGTAGGCTAAAAAAAGGTTAGCGTTCTAGGGTTAATTTGTCGTTTTCGCTACATTTATTTTCAAACAAAGGTGAAAAAACATGACATTGTGTTCAAACACTTCAAAAACATGCAATTTTTAACTGTTTTGATCACAATTAGGTTCATATTCTTTGGAAATATGTTGTTAACAAAAAAGGAATTTGTAATGATAACAGATAAAAATGGTGACTTCAGGAATGCCCACCAGCAAAAAACTCAGATGGCGATCGTTCATGGACAACAGCTTCTAACTTCACTATTTCCGGCGGAAATGACTTGAAAAAATTACAAAGTGTACTTCAAACCATGAATAAAATATCCTCCAAGTTTAAACATTTTGATTATTCCTCCCCTGTTAAAAAAATTCACGAAAAACATCAAAATTTCGGCCTCACTAATGTCGAATCGACCATAATAAGCAAAGGAAATAATAAAGCGCCACGCATTGACGAGATTCTACTTAAATGCGACCCGAAAGTGATCCAACACATCTTGCATCAATAGGAAATACCGCAGGAGTGGTGCAAATCCAGCATATGCCCTATCCACAAAGGAGACAACTTACGGTGCGAAAATAACAGAGGCATCTCGTTACTTTCCACGTACAGAAATTCCAGAAAATAAAATTAATATTTACGCTGACAATCTCATTAAAGGATAATTATTTTTAAAATGCTGAGAGAAAAGCGTTTGAACATCGTTGATCAGGGCCAAATGGATGTTTTAAAGAGAGAGAAAAAGAGGGTTATCGAATCGGGCTACTGCAAAAGAGATTGACAGATCGTTGCTCATCGATCACAGACAATTTTGAGAGCAGCCAGGAAAAAAGCAAACAACCGCGAGCCAAATTTTCAATAATTTCAATTTACCTGCGACAAAAAGACGCGTCCAGTAAATTTTAAACAGTATTGGCACATACAAACAGAAAAAATGTGTAGAAAATTGGCTTTTGTTTTTTTTTCGATGAAAAAAATTGACCTGACGGGTCAATTATTACTGGAATAGTTTGCGTATAAAAAAAAAGTTGATAGGAGTTGGAATTTTTCAATTGGTTCGATTGCGATATGGGCGATTTTTGCGTTAACTGGAGGAGGACAGCATTGTGCGAAATATGAAAAACGATGAATTTCGAAAAATACACACACGAAAAAAATTAACAGAGATTGTGTCTTACAGCATAATAACGCTGCCATACACAGTTCGAGAAGTACAAGTTAATGGCTAGCCGAACGAAATTTGAGAAGACCATAACGTTCTCCTGATTTAAATCCGTGAAGAATCTGTGGAGTATTCAAATAGAACACCATCACAGCTGAACTTAAAAAGAAATCAAAAATGCTTGGCTATTTCCCGTCATTTTTCTATTTCTATTTTAGAAAAACTAGTTTCCAGTATGAAAGATAAACTTTTCTAAGTTATAATCAATCAAAGATGACAATCCTAAATATTAATTGCAAATTTTACATTGTTTTTATTTTATGAAATTTAAAAATTCCGTGAACCTATACGAATTTCGCACTAGTCAGCTTCATTAACTAACTTTTAAAAAATCCAGGTTTGTTTGTAGAAAATAAATAAACTCTTATGTAAAACACAACGCAGCTGCAGTCTGTTACATAAGGGTATGGTCACTGTTTAATTATAACAATAGATTTTTTAAAAATTCGCACATTTATTGTTTAATTGATCGTCAATACTCCAGGCAAATACCTTAGTCGCAAGTCCATCTCCTTCCGCATCAATTATGGCCTGACACTGTCGGGGCATGCTTTCCACGAGGTTTTCAGCATATTTTTTTGGAAAAACCTTCAAATTTTTCGAATTTATTGAGAAAGTTGATCTAAATTACATGGCTTGCGTTTGCGAAGTTGCATTTTTATTAGAGCCCACACATTTTCTATTGGATTTGCATCCGGTGACTGAGATGGCCAATCTAAAGTGACAATCCCATTTTGCCCTTTCCACTCGCTACACGCTCGACTCCTCTTGAAAGATCCAGCTCTCATTTTTTCTTATGAACCATTGCTTATGTAGTGTACTAAGGGTACACTTCAATCTGACTAGACATCATAAACCATTCATAATGACGATCAGCCATAAGGATATATTTAGATCGAGCATGCACAATTCCCATGTGCATGCATTTCTCAGCGTAATGCTCTAAATAACTAGACGAGTGTGAAAGGGTCATTTATGACCTCATAAAATTTTGATCGTAATGACAACGACTATCCGTGGGAACGCGTTTTGTTCGTGAAAGTAATTAATTTTGGTCACACATAATGTGACTCCTATATATGAGTATAATGATATTTTAAACTACATAGATTTACATCTCTACTTTTAATTTTAGTGTAAGTTTTCTGTACATAGATTCTAGAATAACAGAGCTGTAGATTTAGAAATAAAATCAGAGTCAATCTTGAAACCATACTGCCATATTCGGCAAGAGTTTTAATAACAACTGCTCTCCTGCCATATTCGGCAGTACCTGTTTAGAAATATAGGCATTTCGCGTGCCATTGAGATTAGCGCTCGTCGCTGGTCTTATGGTAAATATTTTGTCTTTCATGCAACAAACATGAATATAAAACCACACTTATTACACTTGGCAGATGGTAACAAGGCCTTTTGATAGATTTTGTTCATTTTTTCGGTATTCAAATTGTCTGTAAATAAGAACAATGTTCCAAAACCCTTTTTTGATGTGTAGTTTGATCCTTCGAAAACACTGCGAGAATCTTTTTTTCGTCTTTTTTTTTGTCACTTTGCTTGCACTCACGCGATTAGGAAAATCATCGACATTACAGACCTTTTTATAGCTATTCACCCACTTGCTTACGAACTGCTTCGACTTCCCCATGTATTGCTGCTTGCCATAATTTAGGTCATTTTTCATGCGAACATAGAAAAATTGCTTCGAAGCGCAGGCGTAAGCAGTACTCATTTCGAAAAATCATTCGAAGAACGACTGACATCTAATTCCTTCCATAAAGCATGGAGGGCTGAGGTGCCCTCTTTGCCATAGAAAAAAATAGATCGCTAAATTTTTTTTTCTAGATGTAACATTGACTACGCTCTTACGTAGCAGACTGTATTTCCTTCTTATTTCATGTGTCTATGCTATAACAGAGCGTAAAACTGCAATGAAATCACAAGTTGAACCTATATGAATTTTACTTACTACAATCCAGCGTAATATTCATAAAAATAAAGGTTCAATTTTTTGTACATATAAAAAAACACAATTGAATACAACCCAATTAATTACGCGTCGCCGAAACTTCATCAGGGGGCGCAAACGCCATTACTATGTATAAAAAATATTCCAATTGCATCCGAAGATAACTTGGCAAACTTAATCACCTTTTTGTTTCAAGTGAAATCCTCTGCTCTTAGAATCAAGACTAAATATTCTTCCTACTGCGATGCCGACAGTGTAAATACCAATAAACATAAGGAAAATTCATAAATGCGTGATTGTTGAGTAACTGTAGCATTTATAATTAACCCCACTGCTGGAAGATTGTCCCATCCACAATTCTAACGAAGCAATCAAAGTTGCAGATGTCGAGCGGAGACATGAAAGTAGACTTTCTTCTTTCTTACAAAAACTTGTTTCAAAAATATGATGAGAACCCCGAAAGATCCGAATCGGATAGTTTTAGCATACTCAAAGAACTTTACAAAAAAAAGAGACGAATAGTATCCATAGATTCTGATTCACAGAAACTCGGAGTCTCCTGGGTCATCGCGTTCGGAAGTGTTAAGCCTTATTTCAATAGATAAAGAAAACAGTGCTACCAGATCTAGCTTTTTAAAAAACCCTACGCTAGGCTGAAAACCCCCTAAAATAGTATAATTTCAGCTGAAAACCCCCCAAAAAACGTGAAAGAATAAAAAAAAGTGTGTGTGTTACAAGTACGCTCGAGGAAGTAATACTTCTTTCGCAGTTGTTGGATTCATGGAATTCAATATGTGATACTGAAATCAAAAATTAAATGACAAACTAAAACAGCATTATTTTTCCATTTTTATCATTTTTATAATTATTTAATTAATATTATTCTTTTTTTCTTTTTTATGTTTATTGATTTTTCTAAACACAAGTACAATAAACACAAGTACAATAAATAAACAAGTACAGTTTAATTTCTTGAAAAAAGTTAATACTATTTTAAATTATATTTTTTGAAATTATTTTTCTTCAATTTGTATTGGCTCAATCGGTATGGTAGATATGATCGGTTTATGGTAACTGAAATAAGATATGTACGTTTTTGATTTAACATTATCGAGATACCGTGTAAAAATAGCATCTATTGTTATGCCTGATTTGATATTTTTGGGTCATTATTCATTTGTAAATTGAACTTTTCCTGCAGCAAATCAATGAGAGGTTTGGAGTCAAAATTGACATTAAAATCTCCACTCATGATCATCTGATGTATCTTTATCACCACCATAAAGTGGTGCAACTTCATGGCTAAACACTAAAAATGACCTGTGTATAAATTTAATTATATCAGCCAAAAAAAAGCGAAGCGTCAGGGTGGTATATGGCCCGACGGGGAAAGGTAAAACATATGACACTCTTTCGCTCACTACCCTGCGTAAAGAAGTATAACTTCAAAAATAAATCATTTAGTCAATGTTAACAATGCTTATTATACTGTCAAAGCTTCCCATGCAGTTCTTGGTAATAGAAAATAAAGCCGGGACCAAGGTAAATAGACAAAACTGATTTGTCTATATACCTTGAGCCGTGGCAGCATCCCAGTTAGAAATGTTGGATGTGTAATGTGTTCCAACTAGAATCCTTCACTCATATTCTGAATGTCTTCTCTGTTGGGTAAAACTAGACTTTTATTTTTTTCTAAATTCAAATGACGGTCTGGTAATAGGTTTTTTGGGGGGTTTTATTTATATTTTTACCCCCAAAATACCCCTGCGAGAACTTAAAAACCCCTGTTTTGGGGGGAAAACCCCCAATCTGGTAACACTGAAAGAAAACTAAAAAAACGTATGCCCGAAAATCTATGTTAACAAGGATCTATATTTTGAAAAATGTTGTTGTTAAAAAAATAAAAAAAAAGTTCTAAATATGTACGTTGTTATATCCGCAAATTTTTTGTCTTATTTCTTTCAAGCATTCAATTTACGTTTTTCACTTTACATCATATTTTTAAGGAACGTATCTTGACGTAAAACGGGGGATGATCTCAAGCTAATCTACCATAGCGCGTAACCCAACAGTGTAATTGTTGTAACGGAGGTCGCGCGTGTTCGTCACAGCACCTTGACAGATAATTGAGTTCAGTCAAGTTGAAATTAATCTTATTTTATAGTTCGTGGATGCCGGTCGCTAGACGAACTTTTTGTGCGAATTGCTTGTAGTGCAGGAAATGTTTTAAAATACTGACATCCAACCTATTCAGCAGTAAATGATGGCGCGATCTATCAACGTACTCAGAGATGTTTTTCATTTTTGTGAATGTCTGTTTTTCGCTGCAGTTCTAGAAGTCGGCGGCGATCTTAAAGTTGTCATCCTGAAGCTTACCTGCTGGACTTTCACTGGGAAAAATCAATTGAATACATTAAGTCTCGCGATTCAATTGTCGGAGTCGAATTCGAGGATCAAAGGCTATGAACCAGCTAAATCCACAAATATGTCAATGCTCAAACGGCGAATGTATAACCCAAGTCGATACGCTTCCAGCTGACAACGCACATAGGGGTATTTGACCAATTTAAGCTGTTCTGTCCTGTTCTCGACACGCTAGGTTTGTTACCATTTTGAAAAGTCGTCTTTATTTTTCGGAGTTTATTTTGAAAGTGTTTGTGATTTATCTTGATAAGTCAGGTAAGACACAATACATTACAATACGTTTTTGTGTATAAAGTTAATTACTTCAATTCAATTTATAATTTTGAATATACCCTGTTACGTAAAGATATTTTTGAGCATTTTACTAAGATAATTAAGGTATCGTTGTACTTCCGGGTTCGTCCCGGCCGTAATTTTTTAAGATACTAGTAATTTAAATCTTTTTTTTTTGTAAAATAACAACAAAATAGCTTAAAATTATCAATTCATTTTAACGTTGGGTATAATTAACTTTTATTTGTTATAGGTTTACCGGGTCGTTCAGGGGTGAAAGTTGTAACTCGGAAGTACTTATTTGTTCAAATGCAACAACAAAAATTAGGTAGTTTCGAACAAAAACTGAATTATTTGGAAAATTATCTTTTATCGTGCGAAGAGTATACGGAGACTCAAATTAATGATTTGAAACATAAATTTTCACATTTTTAGTCAGAAATGAAGCAAAGGTGATGGAAATCCGGTAGAAAAGAAGAATCATTTTTACAAAACAACGAGTCTTGGTTGAATGGAACTTTCGAAATTCCTGTAATGCAAAGTCTATCAGGCAGACCAAGTAAATCATTTGAGGAATCAAGCGAGCGAACTAAAAGAAGAAAAACGGAAGACATTCGCGCTACCATAGATGACGAAGTAATGATCTATGCTGCGAAGTTAAAATCACAAACTAGAGGCAAAAGAGTTGCTTGTCAAGTGTTTAACGTGCGACAAAGTATAAAAAAGCATACTCGCAAACAATGCAAGATCAAATCGTACAAGTGACACCGGTACAAGCTTTGTCAATGTTTGTAGAAGCAGATTTGACTAGACGACAATATGAAGTTATTAGGAGCACAAATAAAAAAATGTACCCATGCTATAGCGTTTTGCAAAAAGCAAAACAAGAATGTTACCCACCTAAGCATTCGTACCGTGTAACAAGTACTTGCGCCGAAACTAACCTACAAAGCCTAATTGATCATACAGTTACACGTTTATGTAAGTACCTGAATGAGGTTCTCATAAATTTGAATGCATCTGAAAAAAATCCCTAAAAATTATTTGCAAATGGGGTTGTGATGGATCTCAACAATCACAATACAAACAAAAAATTGAGAGTGATGCGGATTCTGACGCAAATATATTTTTGAGCTCTTTTGTGCCTCTTCAAATAGTTTGTGGCAAAGATAATAAGAAAATTGTTTGGCAAAATCCCACACCAACTTCTCCCCGATTTTGTAGGCCGATAAGATTCCGTTTCCTGAAAGAAACTACGGATATTACTGAAGAAAAGATCAACTACGTTAAAAACGCAGCTAAATCTCTAGCCAAAACTGATGTCCACTTAGATGATAATCAATTTACCTTTGAACATATTTTTATACTGACAATGGTTGATGGAAAGGTCTGCAATGCCGCCACGGGTACAAAATCTACAAATATGTGTTATATTTGTGGAGCAACTTCCAAAGATTTGAACGATCTTGATTCAAAAAAGAAAGTCGATGATAAGGCTCTTAAGTTCGAACTTTCAATCTTACATGCTAGAATACGTTTTCTTGAAAGTATTTTGCATTTGGCCTATAAACTACCTGTTCGCAAATATCGCAAAGAAAAAACTGCATCTGAAAAAGCTACAGAAAATGAGAGAAAACGCGACATCCAGGAGAGGTTTCGCGTAGACACCGGATTGTTTCTGAATAGGCCAAAAGCTGGATTCGGCAACACGAATGATGGTAACACCAGTCGAAGATTTTTTCAAAGTTAGCAGCAAAAATAACAGGCATCAGTTACTAGTTAATTCAGATTAAAGGTGATATTAGAAGCAATATCCAGTGCCTATGAAATAAATATCGAAAAATTCGAGAAATACACCTTCGACACTGCCAAACTGTATGTAGAACTTTACTCATGGCACCCAATGACTCCAACCATGCACAAGATATTAATGCATGGTGGAATTATAATAAAAGTGCATTACTGCCAATAGGTCAACTATCAGAGGAGGCCGCAGAGGCCCGAAATAAACACTTCCGGTCATATCGCCAAAATTTTGCGCGCAAATTCACAAGAGAATCTTGTAACCTACATATATATAACAGACTACTTTTAAATTCTGACCCCTTATTATCAGTATGAGACAAATAAAAAAACCAAAATTGAAGACGTTTTTACCGGAGACCATTGAACTATTAAAGTCCGCTGAGCCTAATCTATCTGATCCAATGAAAAGTGAGGAAGAAAATGATTCTGAAGAAGATTTATAGTTAAGAAAGTATGATATAAACTTTTTAATGAGGTGTACTTTTTCTAATAATATGTAATATAATAAGTTGTATGAAGTTATTTTTGAAATAAATGTTGTTTTTATAACAAGAACACGTAGTTTTAATTAAAAAATTAAATTAAAATAATAAAAATCCTAAAAATAATTTTTGGCCGCCTAAATTGTTAATAGTGGAATTCGTGTCAATAGTGGAATTTTTTTTGGCCGTTGAGCTCTTCCATACAAATTAACCTGTCAATAACGGAAAATCCAAACTCCGAATAGTGGAAAAAAAATTCTTGGAAACAAAAAAATTTTCGTCATTTTTTCCATTTGAAACTATATTTTTTCCAATATCACAGCCAATGATTATAAGAATCGTTTCGAAATCACTGTTTCATTTCGTCAAATGCAAAATTTATCGCTTCTGTTGCGGCAATTTGGCATCCCAAAAACATGTATCGTTTACTTTCTCACTTCGAGTCATTATTTAGACTTCTTTATAGGTTGGACAGCATCGTGTAATCAAAACTTCTAAGAAATCGAAGTTCAGTTTTTTGCTGATTCGATAGCTATGAATTATGCACTGTCTTTGTGCTTGCGACCATAGATTGTTCAGTTCGTCAATTGCACTTGAGCGAAAAACACTTTGACCGCACAATTAGAACTTCATTACTCTCACATTTTTCCGTCGCTATTGAAAATGAATCGTAAAAAGGAGGATAATAAACCAATCCAACGTTCACGTCTCACGTTAAAACAAAAGTACAATTTGATAAAAAATCATGAAGCCAAAATTTGGAATCGAAGTTTTGAAAGAAAAATACAAATGTGGCAAGTCTGCTGTGTACATGGTTTTTAAAAACAAAAAAGAAATTATCGACGAACACCTTTCATCGCAAAATGTTGAAAATACATTTTTACTCGATAAAATAGTAGAATCCATCAATTTAGTACAGGATGATTTGATTGCAAGCAAAACAAAACAATCTTCGATTACCGATCACTTTAAATAATAATGTTTGTCATTCGCTGCTTTTTTCATTTTCAGTTTTTCCTTCATTCATTTATCAAAAAATAGTTTTATCTCAGTACATATTTCCTTTTCACGTTCATTATACAACTTGATTTGATCATTAAATGTCCATGAAAATATATGCATTGGTTTTTATTTAATTTTACTCTCAATAATGAAAAATCATTTTGGTTCGACTCGAATACCTGTCAATAATGGAACCTGTTAATAGTGGAATTCGTGTCAATAGTGGAAAAAAATAATTCCCCATGGGATTCCGTTATTGACAGGTTTTACTGTATGTGCAACGGTTCGAATTTGGAAACAATTGACCTAGATTCTGTCGTTAGTCCGCAGCACAAAATCAAAATTTAAAGATCTCTTAATAGGCATGTAAATTTATTTCAATAGGCTAATGAGAATTGAGTTTCATCGAAGGGTAAAAACTTCTTCTCAAAGTAAAAAAAATTGCCAACTAATATTGCAAGTAGAAAAGTTGTGTTTCTTAATAGTGTTGTGATCCAAGTGAAATCCTTGCTTAATAATTGGACTATCCCTTGTTCTTAGAATCAAGCCTGGGACTTCTCCTTGCCTCGGTGCCGACATGGGTAAAGAGCAACAAATAAAAGGGGTAACCCATCGGGACTAGCCATAAAAACGCACGTGTTTACCAATTGTGTAGCAGTGGAAAGTACATAGCAATTAACAATTAGCAATAGCACGTGAGTAATTGATAAGATGTGACTTTGTTATGTGTGTGAGTATGTGCAACGGCTAGTCTTCGGGCGGTTTCCCGATTATAGAGATAATCCTGTCATATTAGTCCTTGATCGCACGTCAGGCGAGGCAGGAAGTTGTTGCGCGGCGGGCTCGTTTAGCAGAAGATATTTGTAGTGATTTCAGTGTTTTAAAAAAAGACCATAACACGAGTATTAATACAACATGAATACACGTTAACTGAAACTTGTTGGCTACCAATATTTAGTCTGAAAAGAAAATTATTTGACGAAAATGTTGCTTTTAGATTAGTTTCAGATTCCAAATCAAGCGATGTTCATGTTAATTCGAACAGTAGGTAATTGCACTTGCAATGAACTGCCCTGGGTTTTATGGACTTCAATTATTTGACGCCGTGACGACATAAAAGCCCAGAAGTCTAGCAGCCACTGTGGAATATTTTACGTTGCTACTTCACAGCTGCTCGACGATTATCTGGAGATAACATTTACGTCGTCTGCTTTGCGGGTTAAAAACACTTTCAGTCCAGTAGACAAGCAGTCAATGCAAACCGCTATGAGCGGGCGCTAGTTGCCTTGGAGGAAGAACCGTACAATCTAGACAGCCTCGGCTGATAGCGTCTTCACACGTCGCGGGAAATTACGTGTCCACTGACCCAACACCACTCTTTTGTCACAAATTGTGAAAGTTTTCGCTGCTGACAGAGAACGGTTTGACTTTTATGACCCACTTACTCGAAAGGGCTGTTGCAGTGCGAGAGTTCTACTTTCTACGCGGATTCAACCTCACGACGACTTTGATACGTGTTAAGATTACGAAGGAAGGAAATGGATACTCACGTTATTGTCAGCAACTGGCTTCAGCTCCTGCAGGACACGTCTTGTTCTTGGACTCGCCATGGTATCAGATGTTTTCCGACCTACACCTTCCTCGGACTGCTTGCCTTCAGAAGTTCTGTTTCACCAAATCATAAAGCGACCAGCGTGACAATTTCTAGATCCGAGTTAGTCGTCTCCCTCCGAGAATTAACACGTCGGCCAAGAATCACTCCATCTGCCAAACTTTTGACATGTGTCAGCCGTCGACCCACCGAATACTCCCGAAAATTGACAAACTGACTTAGGCACTGCCAGCTGGACAGAGGACAAAGCATTTTGGCGGACTTTTTGAAAATTGTTAATCCAGATGCATATCAGACGAAGGCAGTGTTATACGTGTTTAACTATGCAGCTTTCCATTTGAAGGAAATCTTTCGAGAATTTAGTTAAATGTGTAAGTGTGCAGCACATATGAATCATGCCGCATTTCACAGAATTAGTCTTAGGTACATCTAAAAACATATGGTGAAAATAAACCTACAAAGTATTGGCTCACTATACAACTAAACGAATGGGCTTAAGTTAGAATTGTGAAGAACTAATTTTTCGTTTTTTGACTTTGGGACTTTAACTATAATAATAATTTGGGGGGGGGGGGGTCAGAGTTTTCGAAAGTTGAAGGGAAGCATGTGCTTCTTGCAGATCCTTGCCACATGATGAAACTAGTGCGGAACATGATTGGCAGAAATATTTGAATTTATTGATGAAGGTGAATGCCGATTTATCTAAAATTTGCAGAAATTTCAAAACAAAGAAGGATTGCATCTGGGTAACAAGTTGCGGAAAGCACACATCTACTTTGACACCCAAAAAAATAAAGTGCGTCTCGCTGTTCAGACACTAAGTAGGTCAGTAGCTAATGTGATAGACTATTGTCGTAGTGCTTTAGCAAAACAGCAATTCCATGGAAGCAGTGCCGGATTAAGAGGGGGGCTAAGGGGGCTACAGCCCCGGGCCCCACTTACTCCAGGGGCCCCGCACGTTTTTGGAATAACCCAAGTATCTCAAGTAACTTCAAGCGACCCAGCTAGAGCAATTTTTTACAACTTTTAATCTACAAACCCAAGAAACCGAATCGACCCAAGTTGATTAAATTGTTTAGGTCATTGAACATGCTTTGGAAGTAAGCTAATCGACCCAACTCAATTAACTAATTAGACTTCGGATAAACAATCGTAAGAAACTGAATCAGTGAGAAAAATGTAGACTTCGTCCAGGCTGTTGCAGCACCGGGGTACAGCCGACGCCTATCCACTTGTTTTTCAAGCCCTTGTTTTGAAATGTAAAATGTATAAAGCGTTAAAAACATTAGAAAATGATGACGACCAAAAACGAGAGGTGAGACGTGAAGCCTCCGTTTTAAGAAAAAATATTATTAAAATAGAAAATTGTTACATGGCTGTTTTGTGGAATTCTATTTCAAATCGATTTGAGTTGACAAGTCAATATTTACAAAAAGTAGCTGTTGATTTAATAACAGGCAGTCAAATGTTCGATTTATTGGTGGTTTTTGTGAAGAACATGCGAGAAAAGTTCCACAAATTTGAAGAAAATGCTAAAAATCTTGGTAGTACAGTAGAACCTGTCAATAACGGAATCCCGTGGGGAATTTATTTTTTCCACTATTAACAGGTTCCATTATTGACAGGTATTTGAGTCGAACCAAAATGATTTTCCATTATTGAGAGTAAAATTGAATAAAAAACCAATGCAAATATTTTCATGGCCATTTAATGATCAAATCAAGTGATATAATGAACGTGAAAAGGAAATATGTACTGAGATAAAACTATTTTTTTAAAAATGAATGAAGGAAAAACTGAAATGAAAAAAGCAGCGAATGACAAACATTATTATTTAAAGTGATCGGTAATCGAAGATTGTTTTGTTTTGCTTGCAATCAAATCATCCTGTACTAAATTGATGGATTCTACTATTTTATCGAGTAAAAATGTATTTTCAACATTTTGCGATGAAAGGTGTTCGTCGATAATTTCTTTTTTGTTTTTAAAAACCATGTACACAGCAGACTTGCCACATTTGTATTTTTCTTTCAAAACTTCGATTCCAAATTTTGGCTTCATGATCTTTTATCAAATTGTACTTTTGTTTTAACGTGAGACGTGAACGTTGGATTGGTTTATTATCCCCCTTTTTACGATTCATTTTCAATAGCGACGGAAAAATGTGAGAGTAATGAAGTTCTAATTGTGCGGTCAAAGTGTTTTTCGCTCAAGTGCAATTGACGAACTGAACAATCTATGGTCGCAAGCACAAAGACAGTGCATAATTCATAGCTATCGAATCAGCAAAAAACTGAACTTCGATTTCTTAGAAGTTTTGATTACACGATGCTGTCCAATCTATAAAGAAGTCTCGAAGTGAGAAAGTAAACGATACATGTTTTTGGGATGCCAAATTGCCGCAACAGAAGCGATAAATTTTGTATTTTACGAAATGAAACAGTGATTTCGAAATGATTTTTATAATCATTGGTTGTGAAATTGGAAAAAAATATAATTTCAAAAGGAAAAAAAGACGAAAAAAAGACGAAAATTTTTTTGTTTCCAAGAACTGTTTTTCCACTATTCGGAGTTTCGATTTTCCCTTATTGACAGGTCAATTTGTATGGAAGAGCTCAACGGCCAAATTGTTTTTCCACTATTGACACGAATTCCACTATTAACAGGTTCCGTTATTGACAGGTTTTACTGTATTGAGAAATCTGATTATTCAGACTCAACGGAAAGAAAAATTATTAAAAAATTAACAGATGGAAGTACGCAACAACGTACTTTATCTGGGTCTGATAAATTTAGAGTAGCGTCTTTTTATTTAATAATAGATAGATTGGTGGTTGAATTGAAGAAAAGGAGCGAGGCCTACGCTTATATAATTAGTATTTTTTTTTTACAGCGGTTATTATCGATAGAAGAAGACGAACTACGGATTAAAACGAATGAGCTAGTTAAAATTTACGATGGGGATTTAGATGGAAGTTTATTAGATGAATTTAGGCAGTTCATTCATTTACTGAAAGATCAACCGGAAAATAAATTCACCAGCTCACAGTCCTCTAAAATTAATAGAAATATTCTCGATCCATTAAAGGTATTAGATTGGATTGTTAATTTTGATATGCAACAAATTTTTCCAAATGTTTTCGTAGCCTTTAGATTATTATTAACGATTCCGGTTGCTAACTGCGAAACGGAGAGATCGTTTTCTGTCCTAAAACGCGTTAAGAATATGTATAGATCTACAATGACTGATTATAGATTGTCGTCATTAGCCAGACTTAGTATTGAAAGCGAAATTCTCCAATCACTCAATTTTGATGATATAAGTGAATTTGCTGAATCGAAATCAAGAAAAAAGTATTTTTAATTGTTAATTTGTTTTAATAAAAATTATTTGTTCTATTCATGCAACGAAAAAATTGTTTCATTTTTTTTACTTTCGTCCCTCTATTCTACTGATTAACTTAGGATGTTTATCTGCTTTCAAGCTCTCTTTCCTACTCGACTACCTGGGTTATGATAGGTTACGTGGGTTACTTAATGTTCTTGGGATGCTGTTGCGTAATCATAGGGCCCCATTTTACTTTTAGCCCCAGGCCACACGAAGGCTTAATCCGTCACTGCATGGAAGCCAAGGTATTTAAAAATTCAACAAAATTTTCGACGGACTAAACAGTAGAAATTATACGAGTCCGACCAAGCAAAGAGAGCGTTATGTGAAAATAATATTTCTGCTATTTAAATTCTGCAGCCTAATTGAATTTTTTTCCGATTTTTGATGGTTATAAAATGATATCGAGTCTGTAGGTAAGTTTCTATAATGGGTTCCAACAAATGCCTGCAGTGTTGAGTTTTCATGAAATGCCTGCGATGTTTTCAAAAATATGTAACCCATTGAAATCAGCTTGAACGCTATTAGAAATTTTAAAATATGTTTGCTTGCGTTGAATTCTGAATTCGGTACATAGCTGATATCTGAGAATTAGCTGCTCGGTGTTGTTGTAGATTTTCAAGACACTTTCCGATTGCATTTTCAGCATTCCTTTGAATTAACCCCGCCTCTGAAAATACACTTTAAGTAATGTTATTACTGCAGCACAATCGAACAAATACAAAAACCACTGATATTCAACGACACCTTCAAATCGCACACACGCAATCGAAATTTATTTGAAAAATAAAAATAAAATCGTACTTTGTGATGGTGAAACTAATCTAAATGTAAGCATTGGCACAAGCTATGAATATTCCAAAAAAATTATTTAAATATTTTGTGAAAAATGTATGCAAAATAACACAATACCACAAAATGTGACAACATTATGCCTCCCTCCTCCTTTCTTAACTGGGATTGGGACTGGCTTTGGCGAAATTGTGGAATAAGCAACCCAAATACATTTAAAACCACATAAAACTACAACCTGGACTTCATTACTTTTCCATTTTTTGCATTGGGGTTTGCGTAACTTCAGTTATTTTTCGATAACGAATCTTGATATGTTACCGAGTTTTCACATATTTCGATTCGAAAATAGTCAATATTTCTTGGTCAAATTTTGACTATATGGTCTCTTCTCGTAGCACCACTGAAATTTTTGCACCATGCAGAGCACATTAAATTGGAAATGTATTTTTTTTCGTCGTTGGAAGGTGGGAATCTTCAAAAGATACGGATCGGCTCCAGCCTCACGATATGCCGGAGGATTTGAAATTGGATTCTCATTAAATTAATTGAAATTGAGAATTTTACAATCAGAACCGCCTTGCATGAGCTGTGGGCACACAGATTTGACAAGCATATGAACTTGAACTGCCGAGAGGCAGGAGCTGATCGGTATTTTTTGAAGATTTCCACCTCCCAACGTTGAAAAAAACACCATCGCTACCAGAAATTTCGATTGTTTCCACATTTTTCACGGCATATGACAATTCCAGGTAATTCTCTAGAATACATTCTCCGCGAACTTTTTTTAGCGCGCACGACGGAGTTCTTTAATCAAGGATAACGCGCAATTTACATTTTTCCCGCCTGTAATTGAATTAACTCGAAAAATCAACATTGAATTGTGGCTCGTTTACGAATGTGGTGTAATACCGGAACAGTGAAGCACTCCGCTTGACTTACGAACATCTTTTCATAGGAAACGCCACGAAATGTCATTCCCTAGTTTTCGCCCCACACTTGCCGTTCCTTAGTTTTCTTCTTCATTGACCTCTTTGACTTCACTCGCTTCATGCCCGTCCTTAGTTTCCTTCTTCATTGATTTCCCCGACGCGACGGCACGGCACTTGTATTGACAGGTTGACTGTCACGGCAGGTAGTGGCGTGTGTTTTGTGTGAAAAGTTTATTGTCTATCTCTTCGCAGAGAGATAGACAATAAACCGACCGGCCCCAACGGAAGCGGATGTCGTGCGAGTCGTTTAGGAAATTTGGTGGATCTCAACAGCGATGGCTCGCGTGAAAATGAACGTGATTTTGATAACCGGACTGCCAGGTTTGTGTCAAATTTACCCATTGAGAGAGTAAGCGTCTACAGTTGGATTTTCGCAGGTGTGGGCAAAACAACAATCGTTAAACAGCTCACCGAAGATCTGGACAAGCATTTTGTGAATTTTGAAGGATTTTACACGGAAGAGGTGAGGGACGCGGCCGGCTCCAGATCGGGGTTCGACATCATGACATTTGACGGGCAGCGAAGCCCTTTGGCGAGAATAGGGTAAGGAAACAAAGAGACCATCTGCGAACAATGATTAGAGAAGTCCTACTACTATCTGTAGATCCTTTTGTATCGAAATAGTCCGTTTTTATAATTTCATCACCAATAACTGGAAGCATATTTGGGGGGATGGCTTGCACGAACGGGTTACAAAGAAGCGTTCGCTAAAGTTCACTAGTGAAATCCAACCAAATTGCTTACAATTGGTCCACTTTTATATCTTTGGCTTGTGGCTTGGATTAGATCGTTGTAAGTCTAGCCGGGAATGCTTGCCAAGAACGATTTCTTTAATAGCTGTAGTTACGGACATATAATTAGAAACATCTATAGCTTACTAAAAAAAACCAATTTGTCAATGAATCCTTCGATATAAGGCATTCGCCTTCGGTTTGTTTTTTATTCGATTCAATGGGAACTGAGGGAAGTAAAATGTTAGCCGACGCTTCCTCTAAAATGACTGGACCCAAATTTCGAGGGAACACGTAATTAGGAAAAACATAACAATTATTTTAAAATTCATTTATTTACGCAAATATTTCACCACATTAGAACAATAAATCACAAAAACAGTAGTAACGTGTCCGGAAATGTTTTCTAGGGTATTTAGCTTTCTTATACTTCTTGTCTCCTTCACGACTGTCACATCTGCCCATCAGTGGCGAGGGGTGAAAAATTACTGTGGGTAAGCCGCTTACTATTTAAGAGACATGGACCCTTAACAGACAAAGCAGTATATTATGAGCATATAGAGCAATACTACCGTAATCATTCTTTCTATTGCATACATTTTAAATTACGATCAGTTATGAAATATTTATATTTTTATGTTATGTGTATTGTTTTTGACCTTATTGGCAAGGAATGTATATATTAAGCAAATACGAAATTAAGGAATTTGATTTCGTTGAAAGATATGGATTTCAGTAATGGCTCGTGGCATAAAATTTTGGGTCGATCTAAAAAAGAGACTCTAGTTTGTCAACTAAATTTTCTAGCATCAATTTTCACAGCTGATTCGCAAGCCGGGAACGCCACCGGCTTTTTGATTTGTTTCCATATCCTATTAAGGAAAACTGAGCTGCCATTCCAACAAACGGGAGTTGAATGCCCACGGCACCTTAAATTATTGATGAATTCGAGACTCGGAAAGCTTTGCTGCAACTCTTACATATGTTGATCGCTTTGCCGGCTATTATGGAACTATGAGGATGTTGAGAATGGAATATGATGGAATAAACACTGAGATCAAGTGGAACGATTGTGCATGTTTACAGTGATGCATGCGAGTAAATAAACACTTCATTCCCTTATAAAACTGAAGTGTTAGACATTTTTGGAACGCCTCGCCACTGCTGCCCATTCTATATCGTGCCCTTCGCAAATATGTTTGGCTACCGACGACTTTAGCTTACTCGTATCGCCTCGTCTCCTTGCTGCCTGTGCTTCTTTAGTGTGCTCTTCGAATCTGATCTCAACCGTTCGTCTCGTTTGTCCTATGTATACCTTTTCACAAGATTTGCATTTAATTTTGTAGATACCGCTCTTCTCTTCCATTTTTTTCTTGTCTTTAACATTTTTAACTTCCCAGTATATGGGAAGTTCTTGTAATCGCCTCGAAAATCGAAATTGAAATTTTCAACATATCTTTACGTTTTGAGGTCTTACGAGTATATTTTAAGTGTTTTTGGAAAGAAGTATGTGTGTGTGTGTACGTACGTACGTGCGTTTGCGGACAGTTTTTCTACGAGCATAACTCACGTAAACAAAGTCGTATCGACTTCGTTACGGTGTCAATCGAAGCGTCTTTGCAATTTTAAGAGCTGATTAGTTTTTGTGACACTTCGGTCGGGGGATTTTGCTGTTTTCACCCCTTGAAGGTCAACCCTGTCATGCGTTATATATCGCGAACCAAACGTACGATTTGCTTTATCAAGGTGTCAATCGACGCGTATTAACATTTTCGTGATTCTATCAAATTTTTAAAAAAATCGTTGAAGCGGTTTTTTAATTTTTTGAAAATAAGTGCAAAAATTGAAGTTTTTTTCAAAAACATCAAATTTTTAACTTTATTTTCAAGTCGCAGTAATCAATTTTTATAAAATTTATATACTCCAAACAGTGCTTGTAAAAAAATCACCAAAATTTTTTTTCATGATTACAAAAATAAATAAATAAAAAATAAAAAAATCATTAAAAGTCATCATGTCCTTCATGGTCATTTATGTCAATCATTATATATCGAGACCCAAATATAATATTTGCATCATTAAGAAGTCAATCAACCCGTATTAACATTTTAATGATGTTTTTAAATTTTAAAAACAATCTTTAAAGCCATTTTTTTAATTTAATAAAAAAACTATTGAAAATTAGTGTTTTTCTCATAAAAAATTAATTAATAATTAATAAAATTAACATGGTGATAATAAATGTTTATAAAATTTATAAACTTTTATCAATTTCTGTAGAGACTACCAAAATATTTTCTCATGATTTCAAAACAAATTGAATTTAAAATAAAAAAAATCATTCAGTCACCATGTAAAAAGGGTTCATACGAATTTTTATACCTTAAATCTCTTATTCTAAAGACATTGTTGTAAAGTCAATCAAAGTTTATTATTATTTGCATAACTTGCGGAGATTTTTAATAGTGTTCACAGAACCATGTTTTAACTTCAATGAAAAAACTGCTTAAATTTTTAAAACCAATACAAATCAAATTAAATTTGCAATTGTGATAATCAACGTTTTGAATGGTAAAATGTTGTGTAGTCAACACTTTTTGAGATCATATGCTTTGAAAAGCTTTCATCAAATAAAAAATTGTAGTTTTTAGGAGTTTTGTTCTTTAGTATTCGTAAAATTTCAGTTACTTCCGTCATCATTTGTAATACATATATTTTACTTTTTACATGCAATTGAACCTATTTTTGACTGCATAATTAATGTTTCTCAAAATCAACAGAAAATAAGAAATAATTATTAGTTTCATTAATGTAAAATCGTGAAAAAATACAAATTCAGTGATTATGCCGAAGTGCTAGCAGTTTTGACCGCAACTATTCAAAATGGCCATCACGCGACAAAATCTCTTCAGTTGTTGTAATAACAAAAACTGCATTCATTTTTGCTAGCGCTGTTTTGTCCTTCAAGCATCGATATGAAAATAACAAATAACGTAGAAAAGGCTTTGTAACCTGTCCCCCCTCCGATTGATCCACGTGAATATTAAATCAAACCAATCCACGAAAATCTTTACGTAATCAATTGACGCTCGCGTAGATGTTACGATTAATATAAAGTCATTCCAATCACTTTTATGAGAGGTACATTTTTATTATTAAAAGTAGTATTATTTCCATAATTATTATTGTGTTTAATATTTTTAATATTTATGTAAATATTACTGGGAAGTTGTACGTGTGGACCTCAAGGGTCGCACCTCACGGCTTGTTGAAAATTGTTTTTAGCTGGAACTGCACGCTGCTTGGGACCAGCTGAATATTGACTTCCTTTAATATTCTGCTGAGATCTCCAGTCAGGTTCGAATTTGTAACGGCTGCTCTTTGTTGTTCGCTCTGTTGTTGCCTTCTCGTTTGGTAGTATAGTGTCGTGAAGCTATCTCGTTTTTTCCTAATTTCGATTTTCTTTTTCATATTTAGAACCATCTGTTCCTCATAGCCATTTTTTCTTGCGGTGTCCAAAATATATTTCTCCTCTTTTTTCCGGTTTCCTTCACTCATAGGTACCGACAGCATCCTGTGTATCCACGCTCGGAACGATGATACTTTTTGCGAGTATGCATGGTTTGATGTGTTCGGTACTGTCCTCTGGGTGCTCGTCGGTTTTCGATAGATATCCATTTCCAGGCTGCCATTCATTCTCTTTATCTTTAAGTCTAAGAATGGGAGCTCGTTATTAAATTGTTTTTCAATTGTGAATTCTATGTTTTTGTGAATCGTGTTTAATTTAGCCAGCAGGCTTTCTGCTCCTTGCTTTTTAACTATAGCGAAAACATCGTCCACGTATCTGAGCCAGACTTTTGGCATTATTCCTTATTTCACCATATTTTCTTCTATCCATCCCATAAATATTTCGCTTAAAAACGGTGCCAGAGGGTTGGCCATTGGTGCCCCATTCTTCTGTTTAAAATATCTTCCTCGGAAGGTAAAATAATTCTCCGAAATACATAGTGTTGCCATTTTCGTTATCGCTCTTGCTTTCCGTTTTCCTTCAATTGTCGTGTCCTTAGCTATTAGCTGGTCTTCTAAGACTGCTAGTGCATGTCTGATGGGTACGCTTGGAAACAACGCTTCGACGTCGAAAGATACCATCTCCTCCTCTTTTTCTATGTGAATGTTTTTGTTCAACATGCCAATCAGTTCCTCTCGGTTCTTCACTGAAAATTTACCTTTTGATATTCCCATTTCCTGTAACTCTAATAAAAGCCATTAAGCTAATTTGGATGTTGGTGCGTTTGTTGCTGTGATAATCTCTCTCATTTGGCAGTTTTTCTTATGGATTTTTGGCTGACACTTGATCCGTGGTAACACCGGGTTGCTAATCCTCAAGTTTTTATTTTCTCCTATTAAGGCTTTGCACTTTTTCCACTCTTTTTATTGAATCCGGTAATGGATCCTTTCTAGTTCAAGATACTCCCCGTTACTCAATTTTTCGGATACCGCTTTGTCGTATTTTTCCTTATCCATAATCACAACTTTGTTTCCCTTATCGGCTTTTAGGTAAAATATCGGTTTTTCGTTGAGTTGCTTCAGCGTTTCCATCTCTCGTTTATGATTTCTTGTCTTCCGGTCTTCCTTTTTCAAATGTTTTGATGTTTTTTCCCTTATAAACAGTTTCTTTTCTTTCAGCAAAAACTTTATCGCTGATTCAATGTCCGCCACTATGTCTTCTTTCGGTGTCCCTTTTCCGTGTATTGCGTAGTTTAGTCCCATATTTAAAAGCTCCAACTGTTTCCTTGAGAATACCTCCGACGACATATTCACCACGAACTCCGTGATTTCCTCCACTTGAATCGGTCTATTTCTCTCTAGGTTTTTCCCTTTAACTAGTGACGCAAATTTCTTTTTTAATATTTGGTTCTTTCTCATTTTCTCACATTCAAATCCTCTGTATACTTTGTCCACTATGTCTGTCATACTCCCTTTTCTTCCCTTTGAATTCCCGGCTATCTTCAGATGCAAGTGATACGCTTTTAATGTTACGTCGTCTAGCTTACCATAAAGCCTGTTTATACTATCCTTTATTAGATTTCTCTCCATCTCAGCTTTCCTCTTGTCCGCTCCTGGTAACGCGATCTTGGTTCTTACCCTTTGGCTCTTAGGGACTACGTTAAACTTTAAACAATTTTTTAGAAACTTAATATCCTCACTAATCCTTCCTTGGGCCTTCTTCATTTTAAGAAAACAATGGAATATAATGTTTTCTAAGATGTCGACGTACTTTTCCTTGGTTAATATTCCTTCTATACGGTGTATTGGCCCAACATCAAACCAGGTGAAATACACCACACAATGATGGAGCCGCATTCGTGCTTAACAGCAGTCATAGTGTAGCGAGGGTCGAATTCTTTACTTCTTGGTCGTCTTAAATACATATATCCTGCCATGTTCAAAGTTCTATTATTTCTGGCAACTTAAAGGTTTTTTGGTCACACGTCAAAAATCTTCGTGGCTCTCGCTCAACTCCTTCGGCCTCCATGTATCTTGGCACGTCCCATGCCAATCTTCCCCAAACCTGCTGTAACCTACTTGCGCAACAATTCCAGTCCATTTTCTCTTCAACTAAACTGCCTGCTAATTCCAATGCAAGACTTAGTCACAATACCCCCTCTGTCATCTCATCGCCCCTAACTTCAACACATCTAGTTGACTCGCTTATCGAAACTCTAGACCCTAATGTAGGATCTGGTCCTGATGGTCTTCCTACCCTTTTTCTACGTCGAACTAAGGGTGTTATTAGCCTCCCACTCAGTATAATCTTCAATAAAAGCATCACTGAATGCATATTCCCTTGCTACTGGAAAGATGCTTTGCTTGTCCCAATCCACAAAGATGGCCCCACTAATATAGCAGCTAACTACCGACCAATTTCCCTACTCTCGACTTGCTCCAAACTGCTGGAAAAACATATTCACAGTTTCATCCTCTATAATTTTGGGCATCTGATTGCTAAAGAGCAGCATGGTTTTCGATCTCTTCATTCCACCTCATCTAATCTTGTCGGGTTTACGAATTTCGTTGCAAAGTCTTTCGAGGCTAAACTAGACGTCCATGCCATTTACACTGATTTCTCCAAAGCATTTGATACTGTGCCTCATAATGTTCTGCTGAGTAAATTAGATAAGCTTGGCTTTCCAGACTTTTTATTAGATTGGATATTCTCTTATCTCACAGATCGAAGCTGCCGTGTAGTTTTCAATGGCTGTACTTCATCTCAATTTTCTCCCAATTCAGGTGTTCCTCAAGGCTCCATACTAGGACCGCTTCTCTTTTTCATAAATGATTTGCCCTTTCGTTTTTCTTGTGAATGTCTCTTATACGCTGACGATCTTAAACTATTTTCTTCTATAAAAAACTACAATGACTGCCTCAATCTACAAGCTAACATTGACATCTTGAATGACTGGTGTTCTAATAATGGTCTAACGCTTAATGTTAATAAATGCTTCATGATGTGTTATTCCCTGAGAAAAATATCTTTAAATACTATCTATCATATTAATAACAAAGCATTGATAAGAGTAAACACTATCAAAGACCTTGGAGTTACTTTCGATGAAAGACTTCGCTTTAATATTCATTATTCGGATATAGTCAATCGTGCATCCCGTATGTCTGGTTTCGTTCTCCGAACTTCCCAACACTTCTCTTCTACAGTTAGTTAGTATAGATAGTTCCCTAATTCTATATCAAGCTTTAGTCAGAAATATTCTCGAATACGCCTCGGTTGTTTGGTCGCCTTACCATGCTTGTGATCGAGTGTTACTCGAGTCTGTCCAAAGAAAATTTACCCGGTGTCTGCTTTTTAAATTCAATTTGCCTTACTCGGAGTATCCGGATAGGCTAAGAATGCTAAATCTTCCTACACTCTTTCACCGAAGAATTCTACTGGACCAATGCTTCCTTTTCAAGATATTCACCGGCCTTATCTTGTGTCCTGCAGTCGATGACATAACCGTGCGTGTTCCTTGCCGCAACACCAGGAATTCCAACTTTTTTAACCCGGCCATCGCCGAATTAGCTGTAAATTTTAAGTCACCTTTACATAGAATGATGAGACAGCATGAATCACTTCAACTTGGTCCTATGTCCTCTTCTTTTTCATCTTTTAAACGGACATTAATAGCGAGTCTTTCAACTTTATAATTTAATTTTTTTATATACTAATGAATAAATGGATTTTATCTGTTCATTGTAATATCTAAATAAATAAATAAATTAGAGCCAATGCGATTTATTTTTGTTTCGCCACTCCAAAGGATGAATTTCCACTCGTTTTCCAGATTAAATGTTCCCGTACGAAGTCCATTCTTTTCTTCCGATTAGTGGCCGTGACCAGGGTCTTCTTCCTGGTTGTTTTGCCATGTAGCCTGCGTCAGCTCGCCTCCAGATGTCCTGCCCATTCAGAAATATGGAGTGGCTTGCGATCACTGCAAACTATACGCCATAAAGTGAGGTGAATGTAGGATCATGAAAGCTGCTCTGTTCGCACGGAAGCATCGATTGGATGGTGAATGGAGTTGGATTGATGGTTTTTGAATAGTACTGTGTGATTGGGAAGCACAAAAATTAATATTATGCCCCTGAGGATCCGTCACAATACCTCGTCCGTAGGAATTCAGATTTTTTTCGTGAAAATTATCGTAGTATCTAAGTTTCTACGCAAGGAGTTAAATAATAAAAAAAATATTGAAATAATTGAATCAAAATTCACTAAAAAGAACACAATTCTAAAATTGGAAGTTGTCTTCCTTCCCCGAGCTCGAAATTTACAAATACTAATTATCATTTCTATTTTGCAGCGGAAATTGCTCAGACACATCAAAACTACCAAAAGTGGGAAGGTATTCGGTGTTAGTAAGCAATTTTGAAACTTTGGCGCTGCCAATCTTTGCCGCATCGACGGATGCCCTCGTAATTGATGAAATCGGTAAAATGGAACTCTTAAGCAATCAATTTGAAAGTGCCATAGCTGAATACATAAAAAGACTGGAGGATAAAAACAATCCTAAATATTTGATAGCAACAATTCCAAGTCGTGGCCACTTTCCAATTGTGGAGAAACTCAAAGCGATCAAGGCCGTGAAAACTTTTACTATAACAAAACAAAATCGAACGTCTATTTATAATAATATTCTACAAAATGCCTTAAAAATGACCAAAGCTGAGACGAAAAATAAAAAATAATTTTTGATAAAAATATGTCCGTTTATTACTCTATCAATTTTTAGTGTAGATCGAATTACGACCGTTACTGACAAAAAAATTACGACTTTTCAGCTTTTGGTTCGCGAATTGAGCGTTTTCTTACTCGCTTAGGGGACTTCTCGTAGTCCATCTCGTTAAACGCATTTTCACGCGCTCGCCACATCATTTCCTGCCTTTGCACCAAATCTGGATAGCGCGCTTCGAATGTATGATCTGGCGGTGCTAGCAATTCCCATTTCTTTTCCACGTTCAGCCGTGCAACAGAGTGTAATATTTCCGACACCTCTTCGTGGGGCAATTGCGTGGAAATGATCACCTTTCGCCGATTCAGACAGTCTTGCTTCGTAAATTTGTATAACTGTAACCAAATGTGATGTTGCATTTCAATGATCGCTAATATTTACATGAATGTATACAAGGACTTACAATATAGTCCCTGGCGCGGATCATCAATTCAGCAGATACGCCATTTATGTTCGAGACACTTTTCGACGGATACAGAACTTCCGACTGCGCCACCCAGTTTCCACGGACTAATATGCCAACCAGGGGAAGAGTTCTTAATACCTATGCAAGAAATCAACAGTCAACAGGTTGAAATGAATGCAGTTAGAATACCTTCTCTGCTGTTAAGCTCTTATCACAGTTTTCAAGAATTGACATTAGTTTCGTGAATGTGATCATCTTCGCTGAAAAGAAAATATCATGCAATGCGATTCCTTCACGACCTGAGCTCCTAAATACTTACTATCTTTCAAAACTGTCTGTATCTGGTCTGTTAGCGGCAACGTCTTCAGTTTCACTTTACTCACAACTTTGCTGGGTAATATTATCTCAATATTGGCTTCGGACCTCTCATACGACAGCAATTTGTTGAGATATTGCTCAGAGTCGAGTCCTAAACTTTGTCCCGTTGGTTCATTGTGCGAAGCAAACAATTTACGTTTTTCCAGCTCGGCAGCAGATGATTCCTTCGAACACCAAAGTGTTTCGCACCAAGGTTCCTCGGCGGATTTTTTCACAAAATATTCATACGTTCGCTCCCGAGCCTTTTTCAATCGGTCGTTATCTGTCCGCGAGAACTTCACTGTAACTTGCTGAATTTCTTCGTCGTCAACTTCATCGTTCATGGCCTTCTGTTCCGCCTTAACTCGTTTATCCTGCTTATCAAAATACGAAAAGTTGGGACGTAGCTGCAACACCGCGCTCAATGGAGTCAAATGCACCTCGCCGTCTTGGAGAACGCCCACTACGTACTTGTCCACGTTGTCGAGCGCTTTCGAGCTAACATAAGACAGTTTGTCCATGGTGCCACTTCGAAAGCTGGGACGGTCCGCTCGATTAGATCCCTAGGAGTACATATTTTCGTAAGATGAAATAATGATAAAAGAAAACTTTCATCATCGTAGGGATAAGGGAGATCGGCAGTGCACACATAGAAAATGCATATGATTGTAAAGGATAAATATCGGAGTTGACTTAAATCACTGCAATCGGTTAAAACTCTATGACTTCCTGTAGGTACTTAGATAGTTGAAGAATTATCCCTTTCGACAAGTCAAGTCTATTTCTCATTGTATTGGAGAATAACACAAAACTCGTTAATCTTCTCCCACTGTTACAACATAACTATTTTCCAGGATAATGCGAAAATAAAACAAGCCGCGAGGTGCGACCCTTGAGGTCCACACGGTCAACTTCCCAGTAATATCTACATAAACATCAACAACATTACAACAATGAGAGGTATTCATAGCAGTAACAGGAATGAGTTAATATGAATCATATCGTCTACGGGAGGGTCCATTGATTACGTAAGGTTTTTGGTCGATGAATATTCACGCGGATCAATTGGTGGGGGTCTTTTTGATCTTGAAAATTTTTGTTGGTTTTCAAAATTTAAGCATTTTTTTTAATTAAAAGACTATAAAAACTATTAAAAAGCTGCTCAATTATGCAAATATTTTAAAACTTTGATTGAATTTACAACATTTTTTTAGAATAAAGGATATAAAGTAATAGCATTCGTATGAACCCTCTTTACATGGTAACTTTGAATGATTTTTTTATTTTTAATTTAGTTTTTTTCATAATCATGGAAGAAAATTTTGCCAGCGTCTCTTCAAAAACTAATGAGAATGTATAAATTTTATAAACTGGTATCACTGTGCGGTGCAAATCAGGTTAAAAAATATTTTTTATAAAAAAAAATCATAATTTTTCGCATTTTCTTCTATTAAATTAAAAAAACGGCTGAAACGAATTTTTATATTGTTGAAAACTTCACAAAGATGTTAATATACGTCAACTGACACCTTAATGATCCAAATATTATATCTGGTTCGTGAGATATAGTGAATGATAAAAATGACCTTGAAAATCTTGATGAGTTTTAATGATTTTTTATTTTTAATTTAATTTTTTACGTAATCATGGGGAAAAGTTTTGATTGTGTTTTTACAAACATTGTTTGCAATATATAAATTTTATAAAGGATGATTACTATTTTTCGCAAATCAGCTTAAAAATTTATTGTTTATGAAAAAAACCTAATTTTTTGCAGTTTTTTTTCTTAAATTAAAAAAACGGCTCCAAAGATTTTTTTAAAAATGCGACAGATTTACAAAAATATTAATACGCGTACAATGACACCTAAACGATGCAAATTCTATGTTTGATTCGCGAGATATAACGCATGACAGAAATGACCTTGAAGAGCATGATGACTGTTAATGATTTTTTATTTTTTATTTGACTTTTTTTGTAATCATGAGTAAAAATTTTGATGACATTTTTATAAAAACTGTTTGTAGTATGTAAATTATATAAAATTTGATTACTTGGACTTGACAATAAGGTTAAAAATTTATTGTTTTTGAAAAAAAAACCCATTTTTTTGCACTTTTTTTTTTAAAATTAAAAAACACCTCGAACGAATTTTTTTAAAAATTGATATAATCACATAAATGTTAATACGCGTCGATTGACACCTTGATCAAGGAAATCGTATGTTTGGTTCGCGAGATATAACGCATGACAGAAATGACCTTCAAACGGGGAAAACAGCAAACCCCCCCGACCGAAGTGTCCCAAAAACTAATCAGCTCTTAAGATTCTAAAGACGCTTCGATTGACACCTTAACGAAGTCGATACGACTTTGTTTACGTGAGTTACGCTCTTTGAAAAAACTGTCCACGAACGCACACACGTACCTACGGACGTACGTACATACACACACACATACATACTTCTTTCTAAAAACACTTAAAATATACTCGTAAGATCTCAAAACGTAAAGATATGTTGAACATTTCAATTTCGATTTTCGAGTCGATTACAAGAACTTCCCATATACTGAGAAGTTAAAAAGGTGCCGTTAACATATCGCGTGATCGCGAGCTGAAAGACGTCTTTATGATTGAATTTGCTAGAATTTTGTAGAAGAAGGAGAGCATTGACATCGTAGTTTATGCTGAATTTGGAAGCGATATCTTAGAATGATATAATGCTTCCGATAAGATGCTATTAGATTCTAAAGTGTACTTCAAACTGCAATAGAAGCTCTGAAGTCACTCAGCTCAATCATGGATTCAAAAGAGAGAAATTTAAAGACTACCAAGGAGCAGGCCAAAGATTATCAAATTCTGCTAAAGAATGGCAGGCTTAAAATGCCAAGATGTCATCCTAGGAGAAGTTTCTATTAGAATATCTTGTTCCAGTACGAGATAAATTTTCTGGATCTTTGCATCTAACCCGAGCCTATTATTAACTTCCCAGTATATGGGAAGTTCTTGTAATCGCCTCGAAAATCGAAATTGAAATTTTCAACTTTTCTTTAAGTTTTGAGGTCTACAGAGTATATCTAAAGTGTTTTTAGAAAGAAGTATGTGTGTGTGTGTGTACGTACGTACGTGCGTTCGCAGGCAGTTTTTCTACGAGCATAACTGTTCGAACGCCCAGCGCCCTCCGTTAGGTCGAGAAACCGGTCAGTAATTAGCTAGAAATTGAGGAGATTCGCTCGAGAGTTCAAGGAAGGTGGACGCACTGACGGTACCTCGGTTGTTTCGTGAATTATATATATAATAAAGTACTCATTGAATTCACCCGCATAAATACAGATATTCATGTAAGGCCTATTTCCGTGCTCAGTCACCGAGTAAATCCGCGCGGCTTCGGGCGGTAAGGCAGGTATGGAACGTCTGAGAAGCATGATCGTCCACTGGCAAGTAAATTAGCCTGTGTATCGGCCGAATATATGTGGAACCATCTTCAGTTTTTACAGCAACGACTAGAACTAATCCTTTTGGGCCTTTGGAATATGCTTCAGTAACTCTGCCTAATGCCCACAATAGAGGGGGCACCGATTCGTCTTTCAATATGACGAGATCGCCCACCTCGAAATTTCTGTTAGGAAACCGCCACTTACTGTATTGCATGAGTTGGTTTATTACTTCCTTTTTCCAAGAGTTAACAAAACTATTCCTCATCGCCAATAGTAACTTCCATCTATTGGCGAAAGTTTTGCTGAAGTCGGTTTCATCTGAAGACGGAGGCAATGTCTTGAGGGGACGGCCTACTAAAAAATGAGCAGGAGTGAGAGGTACCATGTCTCGACTATCTGCGCTTATGGCACAAAGGGGGCGGGAATTAAGGCACCCTTCAATTTTCGTGGCTAGAGTTGACATTTCCTCGTAAGTGAGGGGAGTTTGACCTACCACGCGCTTAAAGTGGTATTTGAAAGACTTTACCGCGGCCTCCCAAATACCGCCGAAATGAGGGCCGTATGGAGGAGAGAACGACCATTGGATACCTTGATTATTTATGACCTCTGTAACCTTGTGAGAGAATGGTGAATTCTTTGAAAAGAGCTTCTTTATTTCCTTCTCCGCACCAGTAAAGGTAGAACCATTATCGCTGTACACAATGCGAGGTAAATTTCGCCTATTGGTGAACCGATCAACAGCAGCGAGAAATGCTTGAGATGTTAGATCGGAGACAATCTCCAAATGCACCGCTTTTATCGCGAGGCAAACAAAAACGCATAGATATCCTTTAGTGGATACTATGCCTCGGCCTCTGGAGGGTGTTATTTTGAATGGGCCCGCATAGTCTAGCCCAGTTGACGAAAAGGGAAACTCAAAGCTAATCCGGTCCCTCGGCAATGGGGCCATCTGTTGGCCAGCACAGCGTCCAGCAAAGCGCAAACACTTAGGGCACTTACTTATGAAGGATGTAATGGCTCTTTTGCCGCAAATAATATAAAACTTGCGAAGAATAGCTGACCAAAGCAACTGAGGTCCCCCATGTAAAAACATGTGATGATAATCACGAATGATCATTCTCGAAACATTGCTGTGTCTATCCAATATGATTGGATACTTCTCATTGTAGCTGAGAAAAGGGCAGTTTTCCAGTCTACTACCTACCCTTATGATGCCTCTGTCATCCAAAAATGGATTGAATTTAGTTAACTTACTTTTTCTAGGTATTAGTTTATTACTTTTGAGGCTCTCAATTTCCTTATGAAAGTGGAGCGACTGGTTCAATTTAATAATTGCTTCTTGCGCTGATTTCAAATCGTCTGGGGTCAAGAAGTTATCTATTTTCGTTTTGGAATAACGTTTCCAACGATAAACAGTAGCAAGTACTCTACAAACCTTGTTAAAGCTTTCGGAGCCAACATGTTGGTTTGTGTACACTTTCAATCGACGAGGCCGTTAATGCCACAGAATCGAATTGCTTGTCGTGCTGACTAGCTGACTCAAGAGGTTTGTCCCAATCATAACCTTCAATCCATAGTTGTTGGGTAAAGATTTTTGCTTGAATTAAGATAGGTGATACCCAACCAAGAGGATCGAACAATCTGGAAGATTCCGACAAGGCCTTTCGCTTGGTAATAGGTCCAGAAACATTCGCGAATGGCTTGAACTGAAATGAGAAACAGTCCATAATCGGTGACCATTTGAGACCAAGGGCACTGGTAATTTCGGGTATTTCAAACATTTTATCTCGCTGATCGACATTTTGTTCATCCTCTAAAAGACTTTTGTTATTTACTGACCATTTACCTAATTGCATTTTTGCGGCCGTTTGGTAGGCAGTTTCTGAGAAATGTTTCTCGCATTCTCTTTCATCTTCGGTTAAAGGAATTATATTAGGAATTTTTTCTATTTCCCAGAACTTGGACAGAGTGTCAGATAACTTAATATCTTCTTGAATGAAGTATGAATCAATACAAATGGATGAATTTATCTCTAAACAATCATTGCCAGCGCTTGTAGGTCCTGTGATGATCCAGCCAAACACCGTGAATTGAGCCATGGGCGTATTTGGTGGTCCCCTTTTGATGCCATTTCAGATGATGCGATGGTAGACATCCGCCCCCAAAATGCAATCAATTGCTTTTGGACGCCTGATTTCCGGGTCGGCTAAGTTCAGGCCTTTTAGGTGATGCCATTGACCTAGTCTTATTTTCTGGGATGGAAGCTGTGAAGTTACATGACCTACCATTAAAGCGTGAAGGTCGATGCAAAATTTAGGGTCCATGTTTGATTGCAATGATATTTTGCAAAAGTCGTGAACCGTAGCCGAGAGTGTGTTACCTAAGCCTTTAACGGCAACGTTGGTAGACTTCGTGGGAAGGCCCAAAGCTGCAACTACTTTCTTCGAAACGAATGACCTCATTGATCCTGGATCAATCAGTGCATTGACTTGAATTTTGTCACCATTGCGATTGCACAATGCAACTTTAGCAGTAGCTAACAAAACTGATTGACTAGCGAACATGCAATGGGTTGCCGAGTCATTGTTTGAAGTTGGTTCTGGTTGACTATCTGAATCGGACGAAAAGTCTGTTTCCGCGGGGCGAGGTTCAACGCTAACCGTATGGGTTTTTACAGCCTTTCGTTTGTCCGAATGTAAAAGGGCACTATGCTTTTCCCCGCAATCACTTACTGGGCACCGATAACTGGTATTACACTCACTTGCTTTCATGTGCTTGGCTGAGAGGCAGCTTGGGCACAACTTATTTGTTTTTACAAATTCCAATCTACTATTGAGTTTTAATGCGATGAATTTTGGGCATCTAAATATCAAATGACTGCCTGAGCAGAACAAGCACGATGGTGAAGACCGCGTTGAATCCTTCGAGTTTTTGTAAAACTCTTGGCCTAAATGAGTTTTAATTTGTTTATGGTTATTTCTGTGTTTGTTTTTTGCTTTTGTATGTTAAAAAGACATATCCTCGTCTTCGGGTTCGAGGCTAGCCATCCTATTTTCCAAAAACGCGAGGAGAGAGCTATAAGAAGAAAACCCACCAACATTTTCTTCATGAATATTCCAGCTCTCTTTAGTGTCCACATCTAGTTTGCGAACAATGAGATAAACAAACCAGTTGTCATAATGTTCAACTGGGCAAGCGAGGTCATAAAGACCTTTGACCGCTTCCTCAGCTCTATCGATGAGAAAACCGAGCTCCTGAGCCGACCCATTTTCTGCAAAAGGTAGGTCTATGAAAGCCTGCAAATGCGCGTGGAGACGGCGCCTTTTGACATCATACCTTCTAAGTAGTTTATCCCACGCTACGTTAAAGTTTGATGACGAAATCTTGACACCAGCTAAAGTGCTTTTGGCTGACCCTTGTACACTGTTAAGGAGGTGTTGCAATTTCACGATGGGAGCAATCCGAGGGTCGTTTATAATGACAGCTGTAAATAGCTCCTTAAATGTGTCCCAATCAGCCTGCCTGCCGCTAAACGTAGGTACATTTACCTTGGGTACAGAATGACTCGATGATTGAGCAAGGATTACATTGTGAGCTTCGTGAGGACTTTGAGGTAGAGATGAGTTGGATATATTCGCATGTTCTAAATCTAATTTTTGAATTTCATTCATGAGTTGACTTTTAGCGTCGATATAAGCAAATTCCGCCTTGGTATATTTATCATCAGTGAAATATTCTTCATCTCTGAACTCATCGTCAGTATCAAATTCTTGCAAAATGTCATTGCGCTTGAAAAAGGTGACCCAATAGTCGTCTAATAATTTGATACGATTTTCATAATATATTTTGTTTTTACTCGATTGTGAGATTTTCGCTAATGAATTTGTCAAAAAGTTAGTTATATAACCAAATAATTTATCTTGCGATTTAAACTCCTTTGCTGGGTCGTTAGACATTATGAATGACGTTAATGCAAACAAGTATTCTTTAAAAAGAGTAGAGAACAATGATCTAAATAAGTAAGCAAGATAACTACAACAGAAGGTTAATGTGCGGATCCACTCGGCGCTAATTAAAATTTTGTTTCAGTATTGTTCCAAGGCACTGACTAATGTGCACAGTATATAATTATATATATCTATAATGTTTATGTATCAAAGATAACTGTTCATTAATATTTTTGGCTTCAACTCCTTTGCACGCTTGATGGAATTTCTAGCTGATGACTGAGTGGTGCGAGTTCAAGTTTAGGGCCCCGGGTTCCACTTAATATCGGGGACGGTTGCGCGGCCTGTGCTGTTCCGGACAGTTATGCTTCCGTCGAGCGCCGCACCGAACACCAAATGCACGATCGCTGAATTTCGAGGTTAGGTTGCACCCAGTTTGCCATCACAGCCTAGCTCCCAATTCTCACCAACACTACCGCGGGGCGGGCTAACGGAATTGCGTTCAGCACATTTGCAGTCACCTCGCACACCAATTTTCCGGCACTTCTATTTACGAAGAAGTTCTCGCCAACTATTTGAATTTCTGAACAAACGTTTGTCTGAGGAAGGTCTTTCGCTATCACTGGTCTTAAAAGGACATCATATCGATTAGATCCAGAGTTGTGACCATAAAGCCCCACGCGCGCACTGGGAGATACGTTGATTGGACAAGGACACGCACTATATGCCCAGTGAAAATTTCTTTCCACTGCGCTTTAATTGTCACGCTCTGCTACCATGTATTTATGCGGGTGAATCCAATGAGTACTTTATTATATATATAATTCACGAAACAACCGAGGTACCTTCCTTGAACTCTCGAACGAATCTGCCCATTTCTAGCTAATTACTGACCGGTTTCTCGACCTAACGGAGGGCGCTGGGTGTTCGAACATACTGCCCCCCTTTCACGAATGTGCAATATACTAACGTTAACTAGCGGAATCTACAGTTGTCATAAAGCAAGAAAGGATGTGTCAGATATTAATTTAAATTATGGTTGCGTTTTGCTTATTTGGCGGTGACTCGATACAAACTAAGTTATAGATTACAAAGTTTACTGCTATTTATATATATATATTGAAAAAGAAAGGTAAAAGTGAAATAAAGTTTTGAAGATTTACATGACGCCCTTATTTGGCTGTGACTCGATACAAACTAAGTTATAGATTACAAATTACTCCTATTTATATACGATAACATCACGTAAAAAAGTCGCATCGACTTCGTTGAGATGTCAATCGAAGCGTCTTTGCAATCTTAAGAGCTGATTAGTTTTTGGGACACTTCGGTCGGGGGGGTTTGCTGTTTTCACCCCTTGAAGGTCAACCATGTTATGCGCTATATCTCACGAACCAAACATGCGATTTTCATCATTAAGGTGTCAATCGACGGGTATTAAGATTTTTATGAATCTATCAAATTTTTAAAAAAATCGTTCGATCCGTTTTTTAATTTTTTTTAAAAAAGTGCAAAAAATTAGGAATTTTTTCAAAAACACAAAATTTTTCACCTGATTTTCAAACCTAAGTAATCAATGTTTATATTATTTATATACTCCAAATAGTTCTTGTGAAAAAATCAGCAAAATTTTTTTTCATGTTTACAAAAAAAATTAAATAAAAAATAAAAAATCATTAAACGTTCAAGGTCATTTACGTCATTCATTATATCTCGAGAACCAAATATAATCTTTCCATCATTAAGGTGTCAATCGACGCGTATCAACCTCTTTATGATGATAATTTTTTTAAAAAAATTGTTAAAGCGTTTTTTTCGATTTATTAAATTTTTTTTTAGAAAAGTAGTGTTTTTTTCATAAAAAATTTTATTTTTAACCTGATTTGCACATCGTAATAATAAATGTTTATAGAATTTATAAACTTTTATAAATTTTTGTAGAGAAACCAGCAAAAACTTTTCTCATGATTACAACCAAATTAAAGTAAAAATAAAAAATCATTCAAAGTCACCATGTAAAAAGGGTTTATTCGAATCATTATACCTAAAATATCTTATTCTAAAGACATTGTTGTATAGTCAATCAAAGTTTATTAATATTTGCAAAATTTGAGCAGATTTTCAATAGTCTTCACAGCACCATGTTTTAAATTTAATGAAAAAACTGCTTTGTAACCTGACCCGCCTCCGATTGATCCGCGTGAATAATCAATCAAACCAATGCACCAAAATCCTTACGTAATCAATTGACGCTCGTGTAGTTGTTACGATTATTATTAAGTCATTCCAATAACTTTTATGAGAAGTACATTTTTATTATTTGAAGTAGTATTATTTCCATAACTTTTATTGTGTTTAATATTTTTAATATCTATGTAGATATTACTGGGAAGTTGACCGTGTGGACCTCATGGGTCGCACCTCACGGCTTGTATTGATTTAGGTGTTCGAATCGTTTGGAGGACCAGATCATCTTAGAGCTACACAAGGCTGCAGAAAAATCAATAACAATTTACAAGTATGAGCTAAAAGTTAGTCTCAGAAATAAGTTAGTGCAGTTTGCAGCTCTGATTGATGCCTTCAAGAAGGACTCCAATGTCAACAATAAACCCAAAAATACATTTTTTATGGAATTCTCTCAGCGCTGGAAAGAAGCTGAACTAGTTATACCTAAAGCGGGCGAGAGCTCCCACTCCTTGCCTAAGGCCTAAGGATTATAAGTCTTTTCAGCATCACCTCTTCTCTGCTGAAAACACTGGAACGGCTGATAGAGATCCATTTTAGAGTTGCCCTGAAAACACTCTCCAATGGGCAGTACGCGTACACGCAAGTGAGATCGGTTCTTCACTCGCTCACCAGCTACATCGAAAAATCGCTGAGCTACAAAAAATACACGCAAGCAGTTCTTCTAGATATTGAAGGGGCTTTCAACAATGTCAGCCATAAGGCTATTGAGAAAGCACTCGAGGAAAACAATGTGGATGGAAACTTGGTAAGGTTCATCGGACAACCGCTAAGCAGCAGGAACATCACTCCCAACTAGGAAACAGCAGCTTAAGAAGGACCTACAGAGGCACTCAGTAGCGTACGCAGGATTTTGATAAGGAGGGGTCATATTTTTGAAGTCTTGACTAGGTACGTTTGCTAGTGCTTAGGTGTAGATATGAAGATATAATTATGTAATCATACTTTTTCACCGGTCAAAGTTGGAGTCCTCCAAAAATAATTCTGGCAGACTTTAGCCCGATTGCATGTCTGGTTCCATTTACGTGGCTAAACTTGTTTACCCAAGGGGGAGGGTTTGAACCCGTAAACCCCCCCTTGGGTACGCCACTGGAGGCACTCCACCTGGTGTGGAGCTATCACCCCTTCTATTGGACTTAGTTGTGGACATGCGCCTGTCAAAAGTAGAAGCGACTGGCTGTAAAGTCGTAGCCTATGCCAACGATGCTGCAATAGCAATACCTGGCAAATTCATCAACATTCTATCGGAAAGACTAAACTATGCGCTAGGTATTCTCTTCAAATGGAGCGAAGATTGTAGTCTTTAAATAAAGCCGCAGAAAAAGGAACTCTTCACAAGAAGGCATAAAATTCCACGATTTGTCCCACCTAAGCTTGATAAGGTAAGTATCAATCGTCTGGACACCAAACTCGCGTGGAAAGCAAATATAGCAGAAAAAGCGCGAAAGGCGGCATGCGCAATCTACTGCTGCAAAATGGGAAAAGGTGGGGAGTGAAACCCAAAGTTGTAGCATGACTCTATACGGCGATAGTGGAACCATTTCTTCTGTATTGCGCATTTATTTGGTGACCAGCTTTGACGAAAACATCAAATGTAAACCTGCTAAACAGGGTCAGAGGGATTGCAGCTATTGTATTCACCGGGGATCTACGCACTACCTTGACAAAGTCACTCTTTATGCTGTTTAATTGGTTTCTGACTGAGTTCTTTAAGAGACAGCCACGACTGAAAACTCCATATTTATGGCATGAGGGAACTGTTCGCCACCATACTATGAAGAGGTGAACCAATGCTTGCTTGCTTCTCCGATTCCCTGCTTTCACCATGGTTTCAAGTCAGTTATCCCTAGTCGGGAGTGGGGCGGAGAAGTGAGATACAGGAATCGGTCGACATCTACACTGATGGATCAAAAATGGAAGGAAAAGTCGTCTGTGCTGTTTCCTCAGAACGGCTAGGCCTGAAACTATCCTACCAGCTTTCGGACCACTGGAGCGTCTTTCAGGCAGAGGTCATTGCAGCATACAAGGCAGCAGACTGGTTCAGAAACCAGAAAATTTCTAAAAGAAATCTGAACATCTTCTCTGACAGTCAAGCTGCTATCCAATCAACATCCAACGTGTACACCTCATCATCATTGTAATGGAATGTCGTACACAATTGAACGAAATGTCGCTTCACTGTGAAGTGATGCTTTACTGGGTACCGGGGCATAGTGATACATCGGGAAATTGCGAAGTAGATGCCCTAGCAAAGGCTGGCACTGAGCTCCAAGATTATACAATAACACCCCAAGTCTGCCATCGTCTAGCTTTCATAAAGCTAAGGAATAGGCCCTGGCTACTTGAAGAAACCCTTTAAAAAAACTTGCCACAATCTAAGCTTATAACGCAACAAGCAGCTCCTCAATATGAGCCGTGAAACATTAAGTTTCAACGTATCCATACTGACGGGGCATTGTCTGATTGGAAGACATGCAGAAAGATTGGACGTTCCACTCAATGACTTCTGCCGCAGCTGCAGATCGGAGAAAGAGGCAGAAACGATCAAACATTTTCTGTGAGAATACCCAGGCCTTTCCACAAGACGCATGTAATCCCTAGGCTCATTCTTCCTAGATGGCTATTTTAAACATTAGTCAGCTTCATACGACAATCTAAATGGTTCTCGTCATCTCGCAGCTATGTTCTATTGCCGTTCTAATCTTCTGAAGTACCACAATGGGCCTGTCGTGGCCTAAGTGGGCCATTTCTTGATAAAGAGGACTGCCACTACAACCAACCATGTAATTCTGGAACAGAATCTAAATATTGAACTTATTTGGGTGTTTTGAGCGTCTTTTGGTGGTGTTTTAAGATTATTGAAAAAGTCGTGTTGTTGCCTACGTGTACAAAACACTGAAGAAGGTTGCAAGTGATGCTTTACTGAGTACCGGGGCATATATATACGTCATTTTGATAGAGCAAAAACGAATTATTTTGTGCGGAGTAATAATAATTGAATTTTTATTAGATACTGTTCGTATTTGAAAGTGATTTTGCGGAGTGGTGGGTTAGTGAAGAGCCGTTACCTCTGGAGAATTGAAGAATACAGTCAACGATAAGTATTTTTAAGATTTTACTTCTAAATTTCATTTGATTTTTAGGGAAAAATATTTTCAACTGTTACTGCGACGGCTATTTTCTATTGTGCTAGATAACGTTGCACAAAGTTTTTGTATTTTACATCTTTCGCAAAATCCGTATTGAGATTAGAAATTAAAGGTTTTATTTCGGCAAGCACAGTGTGTGAAAAAAACTTCTGGGAGGTAGGAATTATGAAAATTCATAATGCCACCCAGAAAGAATAAATGCGGCATCTGTCGTAAAGATACTGGGAACGAAGAAAAAGTGCTCCAATGTTTATGGCACTGTAAACAGTGGTTTCATTTTAAATGTCTAAAATATACCGAAGAGGATTACGAGTGTTTTGAAAGACTCGGTAACAAATGCAAGTGGTTTTGTGTTACATGCAATGAGGATTTCAATAAAAGCTTTGAAACGGAAGTAATATTGGCAATTAAAAAACAGCAGGACATCTTACAGGAAATAAACAAAAAAGAAGAAAAGAAAGAAAACGAAATTTTGACCGTGCTAAAAACAAAAAACCAAACGCTGAAGGAGTTATATGGAAAAATAGAAAAAATGGGTGAAAACAGCATAACGTTTAATAATGAACAATATTCATACGCTGCGGTACTAAAATCTAAAAAGGAAGAAGTGGCCAAACAGAAACAAGACCAAAAACGAATAATTTTACGTCCGAATAAGAATCAAACAACGGAACAGACGTTGGAAGATTTAAGAATCCATATAAAACCTTCTAAAATAAAAATACCAATTAACTTGGCGAAGCCGTTAAAAAATGGAGGAATCCTCATTAAAATAGACTCTCCAAAAAATACGGAAACTTTGATCCAAGAGATCAAATGGAACATGGAAAAAACTTACCAAATTGGAATTACAGCTGAACTCTCCCCAAGGATGGTTATTAAAGGATTACATCGGAAATATACATCAGAAGAATTAATTGAAGAGATTAGAAACTTAAACCACTCCGTAGAAAAAGAGGCAAAGTTGGATATTGTGCACACACGGCAAATTAAAAGTGGGAAATGGATAGCAATCCTTGAGGTTAACGGTCCGATGTTCTAAAGATTGATCAATCAATATATCAACATCGAGTTTGGCACCTGCTTTGTGACAGAAGATCGCAATGTCACAAGATGCTATAAGTGTCAAAAATTCAACCATAAAACTATCAAATGTGAGGCAAAAACAACTTGCGCGAAATGCGCAGGTGAACATAAAACAGAGGACTGCAATTCTAACACCCAAAAATGTGCAAATTGCTTAAAAACCGGCCAAGTGCTAAACGTATGCCACAGAGCCAATTCCACTGAATGTCCAGAGTACATAAGGCGACTTACATTATCAAGGAGAAATATAAACTTCAACAAGGTCTAAGATGAATAGTACTCTTAACGTACTATATGCAAATCTTCGAAGCTTACGTCAAAAAATAGAAGATATTGAAATTTACGTGAAGGATCACAAGGAAGTTGATGTCATGCTATTCTGCGAAATATGGCTATACGATTCAGAGATTGATTACTACCAAATTAATGGATACAAATCTGTTTCTGCTGCAGAAATGATAACAGAGACGGTGGAACCGCAATTTACGTAAAAAATGGTCTGCAATATAAAGTAAAATATAAAAACATAATCGACAATAATAATCGAGATACAAACAGACAAACAAACTCTAAATATAGGAACCTTTTACAAATCTTCGGAGACTTTTCTACATTCATTGAACATATAGATGACTTATACTCTACACACAAATCACTTATAACAGTAGCAGATACCAACATTAATCTATTAAACGATGATACACAATACCGAACATACATGGATACTCTTACAGCCAACAATTCTGAAGTATCAAATACAAAAACACCGACGAGGTTAATTTCAGGTACAATCTTAGACCATATAACTACAAACAGTCAGACGATTAAACGCAGCACCAACTACACTTTTGAAGACTGGCCACTACTAGACCATAGACTTATACGTTTAACAATTAAAACACATACAATGACCAAAGTAAAACCCAGTTTGAAATTTATAACCTACCTCAGAAAAGATAAATTCATTGAGACAACTAACCATCTACTTAAAAAGAAAACCCCAGAAAGTTTCCAGGAATTGGTCGGGATAATACAGGAAGCTAAAGATTCTGCTACGTTTACTAAATCCATCAGGACAAGGAATGTAACGTGGATTGATGAAAAAGTTATTACTGCCTCAAAGAAAAAACATAAAGCATATAAACTGCTAATTAAGGATCCTTACAGTCCTACAAAACGAAAACAATACAAAATAGTAAAAAACGAATGTAACAAAATAATAAAAGAAGCGAAACAACACTATTACACCATAAAGCTTGAGCAAAGCTCAAAAAATCTTAGCCAGTTTTGGAATCTAGTTGACGGTGTACTAAGAAAATGCGAAAAAAGTAAGACACACAATATCAAAAAACTATCTTTCTCGAACAAGATGATCAGTGAACTGGAGGAAACCGCCAAATGCCTTAACCACCATTTCTAAAAAATAGGTCATGAAATAGTAACGAAATTGCCTACGATACGGACATCATCATTTCGAAACACATCCCCAATCTCTTCTTTTCATTTAAGGACAACCAATAAAAAAGAAATAATTGAAACTATTAATTCTCTACGAAACCATACTGCACCAGGTCCTGATGGTATCTCCGTTGATGACCTCAAATTAATCAAAGAAAATATTGCTGATACTCTCGCGAAATTAATAAATAAATGTATTAAGCAGGCAAGATTCCCGGAATACGTAAAAATCTCTGCAGTTATACCGATTTTTAAAGGGGGTGATGAAACTGACCTAAACAATTACTGCTAAAATTACCGCAGGTGTTCCACAGGGCTCGATCCTAGGACCAAGGCTATTTCTCCTTTCAATCAACTGCATAAAAAAGCAGACCTTGTTGCGAAACTGGTTATGCACGCAGATGACACTGTGCTCGTGTACTCGGGTAGAACTAATCTCGAAATTGAACAAAAAGTAAATACTGACCTGGACAAGTATTGGCTTCTACAAAGAAGATTGGCAATAAACGCAGAGAAAACAAAATATATTATTTTCAAACAAAAGAACAAGACATACAATCACATGTAAAAATCAACGACACGACCCTCCAGAGAGTAGAACAAATGAAATATCTAGGACTTATAATAGGCGAGAAACTAACATGGACTCCACACATAAATGATCTAAGGAAAAAACTGGCTGTCCTCATTGGTCTTCTACGTCGCTTCTACTTCTTTCCAAAGAAAAACAAAATCCAAATTATGTATGCGCATCTTCTTTCCAAAATTTCCTACGGCATCTTGAATTGGAGCCAAACTTTTAAAGGTAACATCATGATCATCTCCAGAATAGTAACGAAGGCATATAAAACAATTTACAATCTCCCTATGCTAACTCCAACGAGCGAAGTTTACAAAACAGCCCAAGAATTGAATTTGCAAGGCATGATTTCCATGCAAAGAGCTAAATACATACATAAGAATTTACACCGTAATGAGTATACCGCTGTGAAATTAGATAGAATTGAGGGGGAAAACACTTACAGAATGAGAAACATGAATAATATAGCTATCGCATTTGCCAGAACTGATCGGCTAAAAGAAGACCCCTTCAACAAAGCAGCCAACTTTTACAATACACTACCGAACTATTAATCTAAATAAAAGGACACTAAAATTTACAGATTTGATACTATCCCTTATACCGATTCTTATCGTCTGGGAAGTACTATGTCCTAAAATTTTAAATACGGAGAATTACTAAATTTTGATGGAGAGAGTGATTGAAGAAACGGAGATGGTTTTAGTCGGTAGAAATCCGGCATGCCGAGAGGCAGGAGCTGATCGGTATCTTTTGAAGATTTCCACCTCCCAACGTTGAAAAAAAAGTTGCAACCGAAATACGTATTTGAGGAAATACAAAATATTTTGGTAAAAGCAACAACACGACTTTTTCTGTAATATTGAACTTATACTGAGACTGTATTTGATGATAATAGTGTCGTTACAGTCGAAAGCACTTTTTTCTAAAATTTTAATTCAGTAAATTGGAAGTACACTAGATCGCATTTTGATTATAAAGGGTCTTTCATTTGGAGTGTCGTAGTTTTCCAATAGGGTTTCTCAAGACAAGACAAGATCGTGAGTTCTGACAAATGTCGTTTTTGACATCTCTAATGTCTACTATTTAACCATGGAAAACTACACGCTTTAACAACGTTTGCAAATAATTCAATTATTTTACCAAAATTCGCGATCAATCGTGGCTACTTTACGTGCGTTGACTCCAATTTTCGGTCGTTATAATCGTCCCACTAGACGAACCATTGAGCGTTTAGTGAACAAATTTGAGTTGTCATACTCACTTCATAATGTTACCGTGCCAGTGCGACAAAGAAAAGCTAGGAGTGAAGAAAATATTGCGGCTGTACGCGAATCAATCGATTTCTCGGCTTGCTCAGGAATTGGGAATCTCTCAGACGTCGCTGTGGCGTATGTTGCGAAAAGATTTGGATACGTCCGTAAAAGATCGTACTGACCCAAGAACTAAAGCCTCATGACCAGCATGCGCGTCGAAACTTTTCCGATTGGGCTTCAGCGAAGTTAGCCGAAGATGGTGATTTTCACATAAAAATCATCCTCAGTGACGAAGCACATTTTTGGCTCAACGGCTTTGTTAATAAACAAAATTGCCGTATTTGATCAAGTGAGCAGCCAGAAGTGTTCTCAGAGTTGCCATTGCATCCCTAAAAATTGACTGTTTGGTGTGGTTTTCATGCCGAAGGAGCTATTGGGCAGTATTTTTTTTCGAAACGATGCCAGCGAGGCGGTTACAGTCAACGGAGAGCGCTATCGCAACATGTTAACCATTTTTGGGACAGATTGCAAGTAGCCACACAGCGATCGTTACAATCGACTTAAAGAAATCGAAATTCGGTGACCGTCTTATTTCCAGAAACGGACCAGTCAGTTGGCCGCCTCTTGACTTTTTTCTTTGGGGCTACGTTAAGTTTTTGGTCTATGCTAACAAGCCAGAAACTTTAGACGAGCTGGAGGCCGACATTTGTCGTGAAATTGCTGGAATATCGACCGGAATGTGTGAAAAAGTGATGGAAAATTGGGTCCAGCACATCCACTCGTGCAAACGGTTCTGCGGAGGACATCTGAATGATGTTCTATTCCATAATTAATGGTGTCGATTGTACTTCAATCCAAAATAAAAATTTCATTGATATCACAAACACACGTGTTTTTATTAAGGGGGTATTCTCATGTGACCACTTCGAAAAATCGATTTTTTTATCATATTTCGACAGTAAAACCTATCGAAAATATGCTGTGAAAAATTCAGACCGAAATTCCTAGTATTAAATAAGTTACAACTCATAGTCACCGACGCACCGTAAGCCGTTGTCTGCCACGCGGCAGGTCTGCAGCTGCTACATTTCTATTGTTTTCACGGGTCTTTTATACCTGCGTCCTGAGTTTCTGACGATCAACTTTAGTATATTATCTACCTGCGTATATGTGCAATAGTGTATATAATTTTTTATCGTGAATATATATAAAATCCTAGAACAAATTTAGCAGTACACTTTTGATGCTCTGAGTGTCAACAGCAAACAGGAAAAAAAATAAAAATGGATCGAAAAGGCTTGAAAAGCTCCACAAGATATCCAGCGCAAAAAGATAGAAAAAGGAGGTTTCGAGGAAATCAGTATACTGCTGAAACCGATACCGAATTGGCGAGCACATTAGCTTAAAAATTAAAAGACAAGAGTGACTTTGATGTACCGAGTGACGAAGGATTTAGCTACAGCATTCTGTGTTTTTCACTAGTGTTTACCGCTTTACAATCAATTTTGAAGTGTAAGTAAAGTAAAAAATCACCGCGAGGACTAGGATTCAAGTTATGTGTAAAGTGTTCGTGCCAAGAATTTGACATCAATTCTTCTCCTATGGTCAAAAATACTTACGAACTCAATAGACGTTTTCTGTATATTATGCGACTACTTGAAGTCGGTCTGGCTGGAATAAATTTATTTTGTTCGCTAATGGACTTGTGTAATTGAATTAGTAATAATGGATATTACGGTATGCTCGACCAAATTTATATTGCTGTTAAGTCAGTAGTTGATACTGTTTTCAAAAAAGCCGTTGCAGAAGAAAAAACATTAAATGTTGAAAACAGTTGTGCTGAAGATAAAATCACGGTGTTTGGTGATGGATCATGGGCCAAGCGTGGTTTTACCTTACTGCTCCAGCATTTGATGAAGAAACAGCAAGTTTTTTTGAAGCCAATTGACGAAGAACTATCAACTGATGATCTTATGCAAAGGTGCTTGGGAAAAAACACTCAGAACAACAACGAGTCGTTTAATAGTTGCATCTGGAACTTGGTTCCAAAGCATCATTTGAATGGAAACAGCTGCGTGTATGTTTAATGAAGGATTTTCACTCATCCTTAACATAATGGAAATTTTTGGTACGCAAATTAGCCGAAACGCCTACTCGTATGCTGAGGAGTACGATGAACGACGAATAACCCGTGCAGAGCAATCCATGCCCGAGGCAACCAAAAAGGCAAGGGCTTCCCTCAGGTCGCAAAAACTGGCAGAAAATGATGCATATGAAGCCACCGAAGGGTTATTGTATGGTCCAGGCATAGCAGATTAGTGTAAGTATAAATTTTCCACGAAAATTCTGCTCTTGAAACTTTAAACGCATTTTTCTCGAAACATCATTTTCTAAAGCGGTCATGGTCCTAAAACAAAAACTATCCGACCGATTGTTTTGAAATTTATATATGTTCTTCTACTCATCAATAGTTATCGTCCGTACCAAAATTGCTCATTTTCGAAAATATTTTCTTATTTTTTTTAAACGATTTTTAACATAAAAACAAGATTTTCGTAACTTTTTTCCTACAGTCCGCCATTTTTCATCTTTTTTTTAATGAAATTGATTAATTTTGATAGGGACGATAGCGGCAGACCTACTGAACAATAATCCATTCGATTTTTTTATTTCAGACATGAACAACAGCTAATACCATGACCAGTGAGCTGCTTCCTTTTTTTGTTGTCTAATTTAATTTAAAAATAATAATATAAAAAATGAAAAATAAGAAAAACAAATTTTTTATACAGTTTAAAAAACAAATGAAAACATAAAAAAAATTAAAATGATTAAATTTTATTGTCATATAAAAGAAATTCCCTAAAAAGAGGTAAAATTTATGCGTTCACATGAGAATAACCCCTTAAAACAAAAAAAATGTGGTCTAAGTGCGACCCTTGAGGCCCACACGACTAACTTCCCAGTGGGGTGAATAAAATGCTATAATTTGCTTTTATTATTAATTACTATTATTAATAATTACTATTATTAAACATTATTATTCTAAATTAATATAATTACTTTTTTATTTTTATCAATTTTTTATCTAACCATAAAAGCTTTGGTAGAGGAAGACGTCTCCACGTCGTCCTCTACCAAAGCCTCGGCCTCTTCGTCCTCGTCATCCTTCTTGTCCTCCACTTCGTCCTCAACCTCGTTCTTCATTTCGGCTTCGGAATCCACAACTATTATTGAGGGTATTTAATTATTATTTACAATAATCATTCGTTATTAAGCATGTTTGATCGTTACTGAATAATTATAATTGACTTTATATATACAATATGAAATTATAACTAATATTATTTGATTGTTATTAACAATATTAAATTATTTATAACAATATCCAATTATTAACTGCATTAGCGTATCTACTCCCATTCACCCAAACCTGATAATATAAGTTTAGAATTTCATAAATAAATGTTTAATTTTTTTTGAAATAACATTTTTTTACAAATTTGATCACAATTTTGCTAAAATGCACAATAATAACAACATTACTATGAAGGTATTTGGTATCTTCATGAATTAATAGTGCGTATCAACAGTTTAAAAATGAGCAATTTTTAGTCGTTTTTTCAGTTTTTTCATCCTAAATAAAAAAACGGCTCAACCGATTTTGCTGAAAAGTCATTCAGTTCTAAGTTACGTAATTACGCGTCGTTTAAAACCAGTCCCACGTCAATCCGATCTTTGGTTCTCGAGATAATCGAGACGAAAAATAATTCCGAACGCACATACGTACATCCGTACATACGTACATACGCACATACACACATACGTACATACACACTCACAGACATCTCTCTAAAAACGATGGATTTGGACTCTAGAGACCTTAAAACGTGGAGATATGTCAAAATTTGGGATTCGCAAAATCGACCCCATTACAATAACTTCCCATAGGGAACTGGGAAGTTAAAAAAACAAAATGCGTCGCCCTTGATGAAAGACCCTTTAGAAGAGCAGATTGTAATGTTTTTCAGTATTAAATAATTGCATTCATGAATTCGGGTATAACCTATGCCGATTCTTATTGTCTGGGAAGTACTATGCACTGAAACCTAAACATGGACAATCAATGAAAATTGATGGAGTGATTTGAAGAAGACGGATGTGGTTTTAGTATGTAAGAGTCCGGCATGCCGAGAGGCAGGGCGATCGGTATCTTTTGTAGATTTCCACTTTCCAACGTTCAAAAAAAATACCTGCCAAAAATATTTAATCGCTTCCCTGTAAAAAGTTCAAAATGTGTATTTCCGGACTACTGAAGTAAAAAAAGTGAATAAAGATTCGGAATAACGATGAAGCAGGAACATCAAGCGTATCTGCCATTCCTTCGAATAGAGAGAAATTCGCATCGGGAAACCTTCAAAGATTTCACTTCAAAAAAATCGTCGTCCGTTCATTTAAAAGTAAGAAAACGTATTCAAAAAGTCAAAGCTAGCGCCCGGAAGTAAACAAATCGAAAGAACATACTTTCCCATCTGCTGCCATTGCGAACTGCTCCCCTTTGAATCCATCGTAGAATTTCGACTCCGTGGTTAATGCGAAGTCCACTTTCACCTCGTGGTTGATCGGTTTCACACAGCAATTCACTACCCGGGCCGTGTCTAGATTCGTCTGGCTCGTTTTGCTGGGATATTGGAATATGTACAGATTATTCTCCAGTTCTTTGGCGAGGAACACAGGAAACTATGCACGGACAATATTGTGTTATTCGGATCAGTGACTCCAAAAAGCGCTTACCTCTTCAACTACAACGTCCTCGTCGTCGTCCATTTCATCATCCACTCGAAGGACCTCCGGAAATGTATCCTTGCAGTCAGTATTTCATTTATCTGTTGAAAGCGTGATGAAGGCCGTGAAAGCCGGACAACTTTTCGCGTTACTTACACGACACTTCGCTCATATCAGCTGTGGTTGACGTTTCGCCTTTTGACATGTCACCGCACCGCAAGAATTTGTTTACGAACCGGGGAAGCATATCAAAACTGAGCTAATAGGGAAAACTGTCAACGCCTGACAAGCAGCGCAAATCTCTGCAAAAGGACGAAAAGGGCCCAAATGTAGGAGCGAATGGTGATACATTCTCCTCGACATACAGGTTAGCATTGTAAGTTTTACGTGCATAATCGCGAGCAAGCAGTCTGAACTTGTATTGCAGGCAAAATGACAGGAAAGGCTCCCTGGAAAAAGAACTTGTACGAGAAACAGGACTACGAGGACAACTACACCGATCCTTCCCTCTTCCTCAAGGATCTGCAGAAGAATAAAGACCTAAGAATATTCACGCTGAAAGAGTCTATATTGGGCGCTACTAAACTGACAAACCAAGTTTCCTGCATCTGTGCGTTCCTGTTAATCTTTTATTACTTGTACACTGACCAAATATTGCCCACTCAAATACTGCTTGCTACCAGTTCTACTGTCCTCGTCGCCTACTTTCTGTACACGGGACGCAACTTCCGCTTTAACGTGTTGCTTGAGGATTCGAAAACTTTGCTAACAGTCCTGATTTTCGGGTATATGTTCTCGCCGCTCTTACACACCCTGACCGATGCCATCAGCACCGACACAATTTTCTCAATGACGTTTTTCGTGCTGTTCCTGCATTTGGTCTACTTCGATTACGGGCTGAAGGCTGCCATCGTCTCCAAGGCGATATCCCTGAATGCTGCCATTTTCGGCTCGATATGCCTGGCCTCGCGACTAGCCTCGTCATATCACGCGTTCGTGTTGCTTGTGGTGTCCGCAGAGTTTTTTGTTCTGTATCCGATTTTCATCGATAAATTTTGGAATCCGGTTCTAGCGCTTCCGCTAGTGAGTGCTTGCACGTATTGCTTGTACCACATTGCATTGCCATTAGTCGTAACGTACGTAGCACTTTTGTTGTTCATAAATATATTTTGTCCGTACATTTTCGTTTCGAAGCAAAAGCACAAAAACAACATCAACGGTCCTTGGGACGAAGCAATCATCAAAGACACGAACTGTGATGAATCGAATTAGGAGAGAGCCAATGTCGGCCTGGGAACTTCGAAAATACAATGTTTGAATGAAAGAATTCAAAGGGTTTTATGATGATTTTCCACAAAGCACTGTCTTAAATTTTATATCGAGTCTTGTCATAATTTTTTACAACAAATAAAATGCAAGATAAAGATTTCGATTTAGGGCAAATAGTAACTAGTGTGAAATTAAAAATATAATCTTTGTGTTTGCGATGTCTCAGTTTTAGTATATTATCTTGCTGTAAGTATTTATTTGTTATATCGAAAAGTTCGTATGGATTTCAGAAAGTTATTGACGAATCTATCTTCTTTATTCAAGCAGTGAAACAGGAAAATGCACAAGCTCGGGACGCCAAAGTAAACCTACTGTTTGCTTCAACCTAAGAAACTTTTAGAATATAAGTTCAATTCTAAAAGACCCCGCTCAGTACGCGACTTCTTTTACTTCATATCGCGGCTTTGCCACTGCAGGGGGAGTATTGTGATGTGTGTCCCATGATCATCTTCGAGTACTGTAATCGTGAATGCAACATTGTACGCTAAACATTATCCTCGTTTGATATGCCCACGCAAGCTTTTCAATGGGCATCGAATTGTTGGCTAAGCATGTCTACGATTATGCTTAGCTCTAATTAATCGCGTGATGCGTGGATGACCATGAGGCAACAACTCCTTCATATCAGCACTTACGAATCCTATAAGAACGGTCTGCGACTGCGCTGGGTTTTGGTAATCCCTATTGTTATTCGCCGTGTGTCCGCCGCTATCGACACCAAATAAATTTATTTCTATTCGTTCCATCATTCCAATTACCCTCAGGCGAAACCAGGCCAAAATGTTGTCAATTACTTAGAAATTATTCATAACTCAACTTGTAAATTTGGTGTTCAAATAGTCAAACTTGATTTCGTGAACATTAGCTTCTGTCGTAGAGGTCTTGCTGTAGTATCGTGCAAGCTAGGTAGTTATTTTATTCAATAGATGGACACAATTTAATAGCGACCAACTTCAAAAAAAACAAACCCCTTAGTGATCATAAGTGCAAATAAGTTAACAACGACTAAGTGAACAAACCTTTAAAGATTGAGCTCAGACATTCAAGCAATTTTTCTAATCCAAAAACTAACAGAAATAATGATAAATTAAAGATAAGAATATTTTGTAAACATTAAATTTAAGGAAGAATAGATGCAGTCCTGGGGGAAATAGACATACGTTTTTAATCATTAATCAATATTATTACTTTAGTAATCAATATTATATTCAAATTGTAAGCCAAAGTGTTTCATTTGAGACGTTCCAAGTGGGAGTTGTAAAACTATTATTTATTCAATTGTTACAAATAAATAATAAGACTGGCGCATATTTATTTATTTCAAGACAAAAACAATGCATAATGAACGAAATAAAACATACGTACATAATATCATTACAATTAAAGAGAAAGTGAAAGGGAAAATGGTGTAGCTTTCGACAAATTTGATTTGCAGGTGGCTTTAGCGATGTAAGAATAGTCATAAAATATATCCCTATTGAATTTAATATCTATCCCAAGTGCAACAATCCACTAGAAGGTATACAGGGTGATTCTATCGACGTCTGTCAACGGGCTACTCGCAGTAGTCGATCCCGGCCACGGATCGGGCAATTCCACCCGAAGGTGAGGGTGGTACACGAAGAGGTGAATAAGAAAGATTTCTTAAGAAACTGCCCTGTCGGCGGATCCGAAAACGGTAACTGAATCTGTACCGGCCACGATTACACAGCATCAACAAGCTCCATGGCTCAGGCACTGTCATACTGACAGACCGATGAAGAAGAAGAAGAGCCAGACGAGACCACGAGATCAGAGTTCGAGCAACATCCATCGTTATTAGTTTTCTGTATATTTTATACATCAAAATAAACGATTTAGCTATAACGCTAAACTGGTGACCCCGACGTAAGTATACAACATTTTCCTTTCGTCAGCTGCACATTATGGCAAACGAGGAGTGGCTGGATATTGTCAATGACGACGCAGATGAAAACCAAGCTGTGTCCAGCGCAGCCACAGCACATGCAGTCAGCACGATTTCCCTGAAATTACCACCGTTTTGGCAAAACAAACCAGAATTATGGTTCGCTCGGGTCGAGGCACAATTCCGAAACGCAAAAATTAATGGCGACATTGCACGTTTTGATCGAGTAGTAGCAGAACTCGACATGGCAATTCTAGCACACGTGTCAGACATTTTAGAAAATCCTCCGGATACCGGGAAATATACCGCGTTGAAGCATAGGCTTCTAACCATTTTTGCCGCTTCGGAGGACGAGAGGACGCGAAAACTCCTTTTCGAACTTGAACTCGAAGACCAACGACCGTCACAATTTTTACGGCGTTTGCAATGCGCGGCTGGGAAATCCACATCAATAGCCATAATTAAATCATTGTGGCTGCAGCGCCTCCCATCGAATGTCCGTGCGATCTTAGCGGTTAGCGAAACGGACAATCTGGAAAAGTTAGCGGCAGCCGCTGATCGTGTGGTTAGTGCTAACGCAATAGGTGCTGGTGCATGTTTGGCAATTGAAACCAATCCACAACCCGCAACTATCGGGGAGCCAATAACGAACCAGATAGTGGAACCGCATGTCGAAGTGAATCGTATCCAAACACATTCCCACCAAAGTCGCCCATCTAACCGCTGTTCATGTAGTTCTGCGCATACTGTTGCCACCCGGCCAGCCCAGTTATGTTTTTACCACAAGCGTTTTGGTGACGCTGCAAGGCAGTGTCGCCCACCTTGCGCGTTTCGTAGAAAGCCTTCGGGAAACGCATCGAACCACTAGACTCCCAGGCGACAGTCAGTGGTTCATCAAAAAGTCGCCTAGAAATTCGCGATCCGTTGTCGCAACATAAGTTTTTGATAGACACGGGCGCCGACGTATCAGTGTTGCCACATACGGTCATCCAAGATGCCAAAACTGACTCTAAGTTTACATTATACGCGGCCAACGGTACCGTCATTAGGACATACGGCGCCAAAGTCCTCAATCTTTCTCTCGGTCTCCGTCGTACTTTCCGCTGGAAATTTATCGTCGCTAAAGTGTCGCGTCCCATATTGGGTGCCGATTTCTTAAAACATTTTGGAATACTTGTGGATTTAAAAAATAAAAAGCTCAAAGATCCCGTATCGCGAGTGACGTCGATAGGCAGAATCAGCTGTCACAAACAGCCAACCATGTGGTCAATCGACGCGACATCGCCATACATTTCGCTACTCAAAAAGTACCCCGAATTACTAAGCCCTGCTAGCAATTCCAGCCCTCCCCCGCATGAGACGCAACATTTTATTGCTACCACTGGCCCTCCGGTTTCAGATCGCCCACGCAGGCTCAACCAAATGAAACTTAAAGTTGCCAAAGACCAGTTTCAATATTTATTGGATAAAGGTTACTGCCGACCATCCAAAAGCCCATGGGCAAGTCCTTTACACATCGTGCCCAAGAAAGACGGGACATGGCGTCCGTGCGGTGATTACCGCCGTCTAAATGCAGCGACAGTACCGGACAGATACCCTATGCGGCACATTGAAGATGTCGTTTCAAATTTGAGGGGCAAGCGCATTTTCTCCAAGATCGACCTGCTAAAGGCATTCCACCAGATTCCCGTGGCAAAGGGTGATATACCCAAAACGGCTATCACTACGCCTTTTGGTCTTTATGAATTCACGGTAATGACTTTCGGTTTGAGAAACGCTGCGCAGACCTTCCAGCGTTTTATGGATGAGGTGCTGCAGGGCCTGGACTATTGTTTCTGTTACGTGGACGATTTGTTGATCGCATCAGAGTCGGAAAAGGACCATTTGAAACATCTGCGTGTAGTTTTTGAGCGTCTTTCGAAATTTGGAGTCGTCATCAACACCTCTAAGTGCGTGTTTGGGGCATCCGAGGTGGAATACCTGGGACACACCATCAATCAGAATGGATCATCGCCACCTAATTCCCGCGTGAACGCAATCCGCAGCTTCAAGAAACCTGTCACCGTCAAGGACCTTCGACGGTTCTTGGGGACTATTAATTTTTATCGGCGTTTTGTCCGTAATGCTGCCGTACTGCAGGCTCCACTCAACAAGTTTTGCGCCAACTCCAAAAAAGGAGATAAAACCGTCATCGTTTGGACTCCTGAAGCCGAGGAAGCTTTCGAAAATTGTAAAAACAGTCTAGCAAACGCTACATTGCTTGTTCATTTTCATACTAGTGCGCCTCTGAGACTTACTACAGATGCTTCTGACATAGCAATCGGTGCGGTTTTGGAACAGCAACAGGGCAGTCAATGGTTGCCATTGGCTTTCTTCCAAAAAAAGTTATCTGGTCCAGAATCAAGGTATAGCGTTTATGATCGTGAATTACTCGCCATATACAAGGCAACTCGTCATTTTCGTCACTATTTGGAAGGCTCTGAATATTTCGTCCTGACAGACCACAAACCGCTTACATACGCGTTTGCGCAAGCGACAGACAAAGCATCGCCACGCCAGCTGAGGCATCTCAACTATATCTCACAATTCACCACCGATTTTCGCTTTATCCCCGGAGTTAGTAACGACGTCGCTGACGCACTGTCCCGGGTAGAAACTGTGGAGATGCCCACTATACTCGATGCGAGTTTGCTAGCGCGCGAGCAGTCGCTTGATAAGGAGTTGCAAAGCCTACTCATTAATAACACTACCTCGCTGAAACTGGTTTCCAAGCACCTTGATGCCAACAACAAAGTCGTATGTGACGTCTCTCTCGGTGCCTCGCGTCCTTTCGTGCCACTTTCATTGCGAAATAAAATTTTCGATATATTTCACCACCCTGCGCATCCTAGCGGCCGCTCTACTGGCAAGGCAATTGCTAAAAGGTTTGTGTGGCCAGGAATGAAAAAAGACATACGTATCTGGGCACGCGTTTGCGTGCCATGTCAGCGCTCCAAAGTTTCCCGCCACCAAAGAAACCCACTACAACCATTCCCTACACCTGACGGACGTTTCCAGCATGTACATCTGGACATCATAGGTCCCCTTATCCCGTCCATGGGTTTCAAATATTGTTTAACAGTCATAGACCGTTTCTCCAGGTGGCCAGAGGCGTTTCCGTTAGTCGACCAAACAGCGAATTCAGTAGCAAAGGCTTTTTACAACGGCTGGGTATCACGTTTCGGAGCCCCCCATACTATTTCAACGTATCAGGGAGCCCAGTTCGAGTCGGCTTTGTTCGGAGCGTTGGCAAAGTTCATCGGCTGCAGCAGAAATAGAACATCGCCGTATCACCCAGCGTCAAATGGACTCATCGAGCGTTGGCACCGCACCCTGAAAGCCGCAATCACCTGTCATGGCCAAAATCCAGCATGGCCCGATATCCTGCCAACTGTGTTGCTGGGATTGCGTTGCAGCGTTAAGGAGGACCTCAATGCTTCCTGCGCGGAAATGCTGTACGGCACAACATTAACGCTTCCAGGGGAGTTAATAATGCCGAGACAAGGAATTGCCGATACTCATGAGTTTCTCAACAATCTGCGTGAGGTAGCACGCAGAATGCAGCCAGTAGTCGTACCTTCCAGAAACCAACGAGAAATATTCATCAATAAGGGACTCAGCACTTGCTCCCACGTATTTTTGCGCATCGACGCCGTGCGAAAGCCTTTATCGCCACCTTACTCCGGGCCACACCCCGTTTTACAACGAATCTCTGACGTACTGTTCAAAATAGAAGTCAACGGAAGGCAAGTAAATGTGTCGACTGAGCGATTAAAACCAGCTTTTATCGAGGCACCTCAGCAATCTGCGGCAACTGTGTCACCGAATCAAGCAGAGCGTTTTGCAAGTACTTCGAAGGTACGCGGTGAGCCAGACACAGCGAGGACGCCCCAACCAAGTAGTATACAGATGCCAACACCTATTAACCCTCCACCAAGCGGTACCAGAACTTATCCTCCAGCCCGCATGCGCATCCCGCAGAAGTGCGGCGGTATGCAACAGCATCGACCTGTAACGGTTTTGAATCGTGACATCGAGCAATCCTCGAATGCCACTCAGGGGGGAGTACTGTACCGGCCACGATTACACAGCATCAACAAGCTCCATGGCTCAGGCACTGTCATACTGACAGACCGATGAAGAAGAAGAAGAGCCAGACGAGACCACGAGATCAGAGTTCGAGCAACATCCATCGTTATTAGTTTTCTGTATATTTTATACATCAAAATAAACGATTTAGCTATAACGCTAAAAATCCACGCCGACTCGAAACCACCGTAAAAGGGAAAAAGAAAAGAAAAAGGGAAGCAAAAACCAGATAGCTACTCCGTCACTTTGCACAAGTTAATTCCACAATTTTCCAAACAGTGAAACGAAGCAATTACAGGCTCATTTAATACAATTTTGTTATATAATCTACCTAGTGGCTCTAAAATTATTCTTAACACTACTCACTCCGGTGCTGCTTGCGCCAATCCCCGAGCTTATTTTCTGCGTTCTGTCGTCGTCCAAACTCTAAGGAAACACTCTCAATTGTCTCAAGGCCTCCGCTAAAGCATACCAAAACTATCAGGCCACAATATCCAAATCCAATCAAACAAAAAATATTCCACACGCTTATACATCTGGGAGATTCCGTTCGCTCATATCGGCGATCAACGGCGTGGCGAGTTCACCGGACTTGTTTCGCTTTTGATCGCCCAATTGGTATTATGACGATTGCCGAGCTCGTCAGCTGATTATGCTCCGCGTTCTGTCTCCCTCATTGGCAACAGATTTGTACCTCGGTGGATACTGTGCCTGCTGTGTGTGGCGGGGGGCGTGTACATTGTGTTGCTGGCGATGGGGTAGGCGATTGGGCTCGGATTACCTGAATCGTTTCATCTGCGGGACAACGAGTGGCTTGAACTAGGCACTGGGAACACTACTTCCTACTTATCTAACTAATCCAATTTTGATTGGCCACGCCGCGTGGCGAACGTAAAAGTATACGATCACTGGATTCATTTTAAGTAGCAAACTGTATCATAAAATATCGCACAAGCTCTGTTGAGGGTATATATCATTTTAAGGGAGCAAATTGAATAAAAAAAATCTTAAAATTGTCTATAGTTACGATCATTGCATTTGGCCACAAAATTTGTCTGTCGCCCGCATACCACATGAGACGAACCAAAGCCTTTGATTTCCCTTAAAAATTCAAAATATGGAATCCCGCCTCAAGTCTATCTAGTTCCATGTAAATTGTAAGCGTTTTCATAATGTAAAATAATATTTATTCAGCGTTTATAAATTTATAAAAATATGCAGTTGCTTGTTATTGTTTCATTGTTCACATTCAACGGGCTATGGTTATTATTTTGTCTTCTGTGTAAATAGAGTTGTTGGTTTGGCTCTTCTTTTCTATTTTTTTCCAGCTTCAGAGGCTGCACCATTGTATGTGCACAAACCTATTGAAGAAATTTCTATGTAAAATAAAAGCCATCATATTGAAATGCTAACTTTGAAAGATACAAACATCACACATGTGTTTTGTAAACGTGCAAACGTATGCACTCCAGTTCAAAGTCGCCGCTATATTATGCGAAGCTGAACAAATAGATGAAAACGGGCTCATCTCGTTATGTTTAGCTACGCAATAATATATGTTGCATAGCGGCAATAAAAGGTCCCGAGAAGGATACTCGGATATAGACTTGGTATATTGAAGTGTGAAAATGTTAACATGTGTATATCTTTTCAGATTGAAGGCACGGAAAATAACCAGGACGGCGGACACTTGGTCAGCAGCGGTAGAGGCGATTAGGCGGCGTACAAATTATTGAAACAACATTTCATAGACCTGTCCTTTTTTTAAAAATAAAAATATTTTTAACGCAATTTTATAACTGCGTTCGCAGACAGCTTTTCTACGAGCATAACTCACGTAAACTAAGTCGTATCGACTTCGTTAAGGTGTCAATCGAAGCGTCTTTGCAGTCTTAAGAGCTGATTAGTTTTTAGAAAACTTCAGGCGGGGGGTTTGCTGTTTTGACCCCTTGAAGGTCATTGCTGTCATGCGCTATATCTCACGAACCAAACATGGGATTTTCATTATTGAATTGCCGATCGGCGCGTATTCATATGTGTGTTATTCTGTCCAGTTTTTAAAAAAAATATGTTAAAGCCGTTTTTTAATAATCTGCTACGAACATCTTTGATGATCCAGAAACCAGCAAGTCTCTCTCATCGTTTTTCTTCATATCCATGCTACTTTCACGCAGTTATTTCACTCAATATTTCTCTTCTATAATTTTATACAATTCAAGGTTAGTATCCTATGTATTTTCTTACTGATTGTTCTCTCTAGTTGACTCTTTTCTGTTCACGCAGATGGTCACCATTCATGCAAAAAGCGCACAGCGCTGGTCTGTTTTTATTGCTATTTACTCATGAAGATACCGAGTCACGGAGAAGACCCAGTCTTTGATTTTAGATTTGATCAGAGTTGCAAGCAAAGGCTTTCGCGTGGTTCGTAACACAAGCATTTGTGATTTTTCCCCGCACGTATTAACACCGAAGTTCGGAATTATAACGTTTAGCAAAATAAACGTAATGAATCAATAAAGCTACATTTTTGATAATGTTTACCTTGTAATAAGTTTTAAATTTGTATTTGTGTTAAGAGTTCAACTCTTGTTCTGCTAATAAATGAGCATTTTGCGTAATTTTGTTACTTAAAAAAAGCGCATTACACAACCGTTTAGCAGAGCCGTTTAATATAACAATTAGATAGGCACAGTCGTTGTGAAAAAATCGATTGTGCATTTTTGGCTGTAACGCCCGCCTCTACCAGCTAGATATACAATTTAAATAATGCCTTTCTTCATTCAAGCGGAGACAAATGTGTACATGTTTACCGTTGGGTATGAAAAGCAAAAACCATTGTTGATAGAGAACACCGTGAGCTACATATACATATATACTTTTTTTGTAACGTGTAGAGCAAAACACGCGCACAAACCCCGGTTTAGCTTCACTACAAAAATTAACTGCGCCGAAAAAACAATTTCATTTGTTTCATTAATGTAGCACCGATATGTGATTAGTTCGTAACATAGGAGTCACACTTGTAGTGTGCGATTTACGTAACACCGTTGCGTAACTATTATGTACTATAAGAGCCACACCTGTGATGTTGAATGAAGGCAACGCTGTTACGTAACTAGTAGTAACATAGATATAAAATTGTTACGTAACATAATACTTCCATATTACATAGCTGTTCGACGAAGTCACCGAAGTTACGTAATTTTTGATCTCTGTACTGAGTAACGTTATGTTTTTTTTGTGTTCACTGGGCTCTTAACTGTATCCCCAATTCCAAAGTAAAATTAAACGGTGTAACAAATTTTATTGTGAAGACCCGTACAATAGTTAATTGCAGGAGCTGCGGTACGAAGATGATTTATTTTTCCAACCGTACCAAAACGCGACGTGTGACTTAATCCATTCCACAGCTCTTGCTCATCTACTAGAGGTATAGCTTTCCGTGACGCAAAAAAACCCTACCCCTTCTACTCACTTTATTATTTTGAACTTGTACATATTTTTATTTCATAGTCCTTTAAATCTCCTTTGACTGTTGATCGGCTTAGCCGGTATGCATCAAGCAAGAATAGACTCGTTGGACCGACGAAACACAGCGCGCCATCCGCCAATATTTTTCAGAAAAACTGGTTTCACCAAAGACAATACAAGGAGAAAATCATCGATGGATGATCATTGAATTTACAACATCAAAATTACAACCCCGCTTCAGAAAAGCTAAGCACAATCAACAAAACTTTCTTATCCAGGCATTTTGTTCATTATGATACCAGTATTCCGAGTAACGGACCATTATACAGCAAATTGAAAAGGATAACAACTTAGCTTTGCGCATAAAGTGATGTGTTGTGACCCATCAATGAAAATTAACGTTTGATCAATCATATATGTGAAAACAACATTTGCCGAATTCAGTTTATATTGTTGTGAATTTACGAGCTGTTCGTAAGGAATTTTTAGGATTAAAATAACGAACTTTCACATCGTACCAATCACACACTTTATTACTAATTGTCATTTAAACTAACAGTGTACACTAGAACATTATTGCTAGTTGACTGATACTTAATTCTTCACTTGTGCGTTATTTTCTAGTGAGCAAGTTAGTTTTTCCCATTCTGTAAATGTGCGAAGAGAAAAATTATAGACACTCAATTGTTCATCTTACATCGATTCCGTGACGAAAAAAGTGTGTAGATAACGCCAATATTTGTAATTTGCTGAATAAAAGTGTATCACACCAGGCCATTCGTGTTTGGCACAAAGTGTTTCTTCATTTCTATTGAACGATCGCGCTGAACACCAGCAATCAACCGGAGATCTAGCGCACAATATCGTTGTTGACAAGGAAGCTCTGGACCCAGTGCTGCCACACACTTAATATTTTTGTTGTTCGCGACAACAGATGCCGTATTTAGCATTCATACAATTGAACCGGGTCCGATTCCCGACCAAAGCACTTTCGCTATATCAAAACAGAAAATTATGGATTCAGACCGTCATTGATATATTTTATTTTATTTTTCCTTGTTTATTTTATGTATGTATATAGTTTTGTTCTTGCTTATGCGGCTTATCACTTTCGGTGTCGAATGTCTAACGCAGCTACTATAGTGGAAGTAAGGAAGTGCAGGTAATATCGCTTCCACAAATCACCAGTTTGGAAATTACCACTTCAAAACGACAAGAAATTCCTCCGGGCACACAAGGAAATTGAAGTACCAACACATTTCGCACATATGGAAGGACCGACCTAGTTCAGACGTGTCGCATAACGAATACAAATGAGTCAGCCTACCGCGAAGTGCTAAAATATTTTGAATTTCAGCGCTTCCAAAACATTTGGGGTAGAAGCTTCTGAAATTTACTTTAAAACGTATTTGTGTTTTCATGTATTTATTGAATATGTATTTACTAAAATACTTTACATAATTTACTTGTATAAAATACCAATAAATCTTAATAGAAACGTTCGAATATACTTTTTTATTTCTGTTTTATATACTTAAAACACAATATATATATGTAGCTTCATTACAAAACGAAAACAAATTCATTTCTAATCGCTCCGCATCCGCATCCTTTCCAACTGTTTTCGTTTACAAATCAGCTAGTCACGAGGATACGGTCACATTATTTCACTTAAATATTTTTTCAACAAGATCAAGCATTCATAGAGCAGTTTTTTTATAATTAGTATCAATACTTGAAAAATGAAAGAAAGAAAACATTACTTCCGTCTCAATGTACATAAGATAATCTTAGTTTCTCTATATATTTTACACAGTAGTCGCGTTACAGCATAAACACGTAAATTCGCACGTTTCTAATGGAATCGGCACATTTGCCGACTAGGCGGCGTGGAAATTCATTGGAACACATTTACGGCTAATTTTGATTTTCAAAAATTCATAGCGCGTTCTAATTTCAAATTTGCTACGATTCTTATGGTATTTTCGATTAGTTGTCGAGGCAGTTGCACATTCAAGTAAGATTTTTCGGTATCAGTTCTGATTTTAGTCGAGTTTCAGTTCAGTTTGGTATGATTTGATCAGGAACAGTTTGTTTCATAGATTCCTTTTGAGAATATACAGTGCTGTGAATATAATTTTTTCCAAAGCATTTCTAGAAAATGAATTTTTTGTCTGAACATGTTATTTTGGGATTCCCAGGAAATCCTTTCAATCGTCTACCTTTCCCTTTCTTTCAACCACGCTAAGTACAATGTAAAAATCCCAAAAGTGTTCTTTTTCAGCTGTGAATAATTATGAACTCAGTTGCTGTTCTAAGTTTGTCAAGAGTGTTTCTAATGTGAATTTTAGTTTTTATGTAGCATTTTAACACTGTGAAGACGTGCAAGTGTATTTTTTGAGTGTTGAAATTTTGTCGACCTCTAGAATGTCCCGTAGTAAAAAAACTAAGTAATGTTGAAAAACGAAGAATTGTTGATTTAAGGAACCGTGGAAAAACTCAGAGAGAAATCGCGAGTGAATTCAAAAGATCGCAGAGTGTAGTTAAACATTTGTTGAAGCTAGGAATCGAAAATTGTGGGGAAGAGAAGTCATCTGGACGTCCTCCAAAATATTCGCCTATTGTGAAACGCGCAGTTTTAAGAGAACTATCGAACACAGGAGCTTCATCATCGAAAACACATTGCAAGTTTAACCGGCTAACAAGGTTAAACTTGCAATGTGATCCGAGCTTATTTAGAAAATGGGTTGCATCCGCCAAAAACTTTAAATACCACAAATGTTTGCAAAAATCCAAATTGACGAGCTAGACTTAAATTCGCCGAAAATTTCATCCAAAAAGGAACCATTTGGGATCATGTGATCTTCATCGACGAAAAGAAGTTCAATCTCGATGGCACGATTTACGAAAGGATAGAAGAATCATGCCAAGAAGAGTACAGGGAGGTGGTTCTGTGATGATTTGGGCCGTTTTCAAAAAAACATGCTAGGAGCGAAATAGCCTTCGTCAATGGTAGACTTAATGCTGTCGAATATCAGGAATTACTAGAGGATCATCTACTGCATTTTGTGACGCTAGCGGAAGACGAAAACATTATTTTTTCCACAGGATAATGCACCCATCCATACGGGTGCCTCCACAAAAAAGTGGTTTCAGGATTATGGAATAATCCAATTATTACCATGGCCAGCGTTAAGTCCCGATCTGAACCCCATAGAAAATTTGTGGGTCGTCTTAGCGAGGAAAGTGTACGACCAGGAGAAGTCGTTCATTGAAATTTTGTAGCAGAACTGAAGGAAAGAATAATAGTAGCCTGGAACGAGATATCTTGATAGCGTTTCGAGTCGATTGTTGGATGTAATCAAAAATAAGAACAAATGGACTAAGTATCAAATGAAGAGGAGATGCCACTAAAATGGAGATTCCAGCAGGACAATGATCCTAAGCATACCTCTAAGCTGTGGAAGACTTAGTTACAAACGAATAAGATAGAGGTGTTGGATTGGCCTGTGCAATCTTCTGATGTCAACCCGATTGAGAATTTGTGGAAAATTGCCAAAAGGAGGATCAACAGGGAAAACTGCAGGACAAAACCGTTACTTTTCGAAGCCATTAAGACAGCATGGGAAAATATTCTTGAAGAGTTCATTGATGATATAATATCTTCTATGCCAAAAAGATATGCTGCTGTTATTACAAATAAAGGACTGGCGACGAAATACTAAAACTACCCAACATTTGGTATAAATTCTGATCGTCAGCTAGAGGGTGCTTTAGTTTTGCCCAGGCAAATTTTGAGTACTGAGAAATATTTTTGTTTTATTTTTTGTTGTTGTTGTTGAAAAGACGGAATTGTTTTTTATAATATAAATAATGTAATACGCGCCTCGAGAAAGTCCCGCTTGAGTACCAATACTACTAAGGATTGCCTTCTCCGGACCGTGGTTCAAACAGTGTTTGAGCAGTCGTAGTCTATGTATGTGCACAAAGCCAGTCAGGATGCGAAATATTGTGAGCGTGGCATGATGTGAGTAAGGATGGACTAACTACTGTATGCGTGAGTGAGTAGGTGAATATGTTGCATGATCTTGTAACTTGTGTGATGAGTCAGAGTATGGGTGATACAAGGATAACAGGTTTAGAGGCTGGCACAAAAGACGAGAGACAAAGGACTCACGCTACTGTACGATCCATTCGGGCGCGGTTCGGAGTTGCGTGAGATAAGCTTCTGGAATAAAATCGTGATTTGATTATAATTCAGATGTGGGGTTGTAACCTTGTGCCTTGATTGAAAGATTGTGTTTCCCTTTGCCAAAAACAAAAGATTAAGCAAAAAGAAAATGTCTGAGAGTGATGTAAGAAGTGTCGTGACGGACGAAAATGTCCCTGAAAATCAAGAACGCGTAATAAACGGTTCAAGCATCATGGACGCTCGGGAAATTGATTTATTACGCCGGGAAAAGGAACTGTTAGTTCGAGACAACCAGTTTTTACGACGGCAGTTGGACGCGCATGATAATTCGGTATCCTTGCGTGCAAGTGTTAGTAACGCCGAAAATCCTCGCGAAATGGCCGACAACAACCGGCCATTGAAATTAGGTTTTGACGCGATCCGAAACCTAATTGAACGATTCAATCCGGCCGAATCAGCTAACATTGATCGATGGATAGACAATATTCAATCGTTGGGTATTATCTACGGCTGGACGGAAAAAGAAATGTTGCTCTATGCGTCACTCCGTTTGGATGGCGCGGCATTGAGCTGGTACAACAGCAGACGTGCTAGTCTCACGGAGTGGCATATGTTTCGGGACGCCATCAAAAAGAGTTTCCCTTCGAGCAAAGATGAAGCGAACGTAATAATGAAAATATTGTTACGGCGTCGTAGAGGTGATGAGTGCATCGAGAAATATTTTTACGATGTAGCAGAAATGGCTGCTAGGATAAATTTATCAGAGCAAGCCACCATGCAGTACATAGTGAGTGGGCTAAATGAAGCGAAGCTCGTTAATAGTATGGCGGCGGTGAAGTGTGACTCTCTTCCTGAGCTACTAAGTGCAATTAAGAGGCAGGAAGATATCAATGAACAAAATCGATATCGCGATAGATTAGAGCGACAAAACTTGAGGGATGAGCCACCTGTAAAAAAAATACGGATGATAGGACAAGCGGGTCCATCGAAAAGAAACGAACGCGTTTTAACTTGCTTCAAGTGCCGAAAACCGGGTCATATCGCGAATAAATGTCCGGGAAGTACAAATAGTAATGATAGGAAATGTTTTAAGTGCAGAAAGGTAGGACATTTAATGAAAGACTGCAAAGTGTTTGTTACCAATGCGTCAAGAAATGAATGACAAAATGCTGAGTATTACCGTGACATTAAAGTGGGCGGAATAATATTGAAATCTTTTATTGACCTCGGAAGTGATTGCACAACACTAAAAGAATCTGTGTGTCAACAATATGGATGGACGATCAGCCCCAGCCAGGTAATACTCACGGGATTCGGGAATCACAAAACAAAAGTAATCGGGCAATGCAAGAAAGTGTTAGAGCTTAGTGGCATATCGAAGCTAATGAATTTATTAGTGGTTAAAGATAACGTGCAAGAGTGATCAACCATAGTGGGAAAAGACTTTCTAGACGATCCGCAAATCGAAGTTATTAAAACTTTCAAATCTCTAGAAATAAGGAGAAAAGGTGTGAATAAGCAATCCAGCGAAATTCCTAAAGAGGACAGTGACCCACATTCGCCTAGTGAGAACGATCAAGTGGATATAGACAATAGAGTGACAGAGAATAATGCCGACGTGGGTGTGAATTTGAAAGAACCTTGCAATGTGCTAATTATGAAGTGTAGGAATCGGGACCTAAGTGAAGTGCAAATGGGTGAATTGAATGAACAATATAAAGGTGAACTAATAAAAACACTGCAAAAGTATGGGGATGTGTTCGCCGAATCCATAGGAGAAATTGGTAAGACTGATCTAATTAAAATGAATATTGAGATAACAAGCTCCAAGCCAAACATTTACCGGCCTTATAAAGTTCCCTATGGACTAAAAGATGAACTGAGGAAAACAATAAGGGACCTGTTAAACAATAATATCATCCAAGAGTCCAGATCGGAATATGCTAGCCCTATTTTATTTGTACCGAAAAAGGATGGTCAACACCGTATGTGTGTTGACTATAGAAAATTAAATGAGATCACAAAAAGAGAGCATTTCCCACTTCCTAACATTGAGGATACGCTGAATTCCTTCAGTGGAAAAAAATATTTCACGACTCTTGACATGATAAGCGGCTATTATCAAATTCCAATCGCCAAGGAAAGTCGGAAGTATACCGCTTTCATAACACCTGAAGGCCATTATGAGTACCTCAGGGTACCATTCGGGCTAAGGAACTCCCCTGCTACCTTCTTACGTTTAATGAAACTTGTTATTCCCCAAATTCCAAGTGAGTTGGGCGTCATCGTATGCTACATGGATGATATATTGCTGGCAACGAAGACATTACAAGACGCAATGAGCTCATTAGAAACTGTTTTAAGTTCATTTCGCAGGCATGGGTTGACGTTGAACTTAAAAAAATGTAGATTCTTCGAGCAATCGATAACATTTTTGGGGCACAATATATCGGAAACTGGCATCACGCCAGGCGACAGTAAAATCCATGCTGTGAAAAACTTCGAAAGACCTCAAAACGTCCGCCAAGTGAGACAGTTCCTTGGGCTCGTCGGTTATTTTCGCCGATTCGTGCGGAATTTCGCGGAAATGTCCAAGCCTCTAAATATGTTGCTAAGGAAAAACGTTGAATTTGAATGGACAGAAGAGCAGGAGGTAACATTCTTGAAGTTGAAAGCGGCTTTGAGTGAACAACCAGTTCTTGCGATCTACGATCCGGCGCAGCAGCACGAAGTACATACCGATGCCAGTCGCTATGGGTTGGCCGGTATTCTCATGCAACGAGACAACAATGGTGTACAAAAACCAGTTTCGTACTTCAGTCGATGCACCACAGACATAGAGAGTCAATATCACTCTTATGAATTAGAAGCTTTGGCTGTGGTTGAGAGTCTCGAAAGATTCAAATACTATCTATTGCATAAGCGTTTCAAAGTTGTGACAGACTGTAACTCACTGAAAATGACCCACGATAAGCGGAATATCATACCACGTATCGCTAGATGGTGGTTGAAGATACAGGAGTACGAGTTCGACATGGAGTACAGAGCAGGCACGAAATTGGCTCATGTAGATGCCCTAAGCAGAAGGCCATCAGAGACAGGAGAAGAAATAGACACGGTGGCTTCGCAAGTGATGCTAATCACTGTACCTGAAACCGATTGGATGCTGACACTACAATTGCAGGATCCCTACCTTAAGCATGTGCAGCAAATACTATTGGGAGAAAAGACTGTCGGTGACGATATAAATGGAGTTAAGGGCACGTATTGCTTGAAATATGGCCGTGTGTACAAAAAAAAACAGATTTAGGGGACCGGTTTGTCGTCCCGCGCCAAATCAGATGGCGTATCTTACGGATGTCCCACGATGAAATGGGACACCCAGCGCTTGATCGAACCGTAAATAACATGAAAAAGTATTTCTGGTTCCCGAACATGAAACAGGCAGCTAAGAAGTATGTCAACTCATGTGTTGACTGCTTATATAACCAGCGAGGTAAAGATGAATCGAATTACCAAATACACTCGCCGTTACGTGAACCAGTTCCATTTCATACACTTCATATGGACTTTCTTGGACCGTTCCCTAAGAGCAGCTCGGGGAACATGCATCTGTTAGGAATTATAGATTCGTTCACAAAGTTCATTGTGTTGCGTCCCACGAAAAGCACGACGTCAAGAATTGCTATCAAAACATTGGATGATATCTCACAATACTTTGGAGTTCCTTCTAGGATTATAAGCGATCGGGGTTCAGCGTTTACAGCAAAGGAATTCACCAAATATTGCCACGATAATGATATTAAGCATATACGTACCGCGGTCCAAACTCCTCGAGCCAATGGTCAAATCGAAAGATATTTCCGCACAGTGCGAGCAGCCATTACAACAATGACATCCAAGGAAAACCAATGGGATAGGTCTGTTCGAAATGTACAATGGGCATTAAACTCTATGACGCATAACATCACAAAGAAAACGCCTTTTGAATTGTTAATGGCGTTCAAACCTAGGGACATATTGCACAACAAACTTGTATTAGCATTGCAAGGGGAGGATCACGAATCGAATTCGGAGGAGGATATACCACTATCTGAACTACGCAAGAAGATACTAGGAGTGATGACAATCGCCCAGTTGAAGCAAGCGGATCGAAAGAATACAGAATTACGTACGCCACAAAAACATGAAGAAGGAGACTTAGTGTTAGTGAAGATGGAAACCAGCGCGACCGGGCAGCCACGAAAATTACAGCCAAGGTTCCGTGGACCTTATCGAATCGGTAAGGTACTCGGAAATGACCGATATCTAGTGCAGGATATAGAACAGTTCCAGATCAGTCAAAAACCCTATTCATCGGTTCACGCAGCGGAGCGAATCAAGAAATGGTGCAATCTAGACGATTTTAATTGGGACGAAGAGACTGAAGATTTTGAATCGGAAGACGAGTGAAAGTATGACAGAATTTTATGTTGTTTTTGGAAATATTGAAACTTAATAAATTGGAATAAATACATAAGAAAATGTATGCTGTTGAGATTTATACCTTGCAAGGACAGAAAAAGGAAGGTCACTGAGAGTTGAAGATAAAGTATAGTAGTGCAGACAGATGTCTGCGGCAGTGATACTCTAAATGCAGATGTAGTGGGTTCATACCCTTGAAGTTCTATCTAGCTGTGTGCGAAGGCGATAGCCCAAGAATGACATCGCGCTGTGTGCGGAGACGATGGTACGTATCTTTTCTTGCTGTGTGCGGAAAAGATGAAAACAAATTTTGGAATTCTATCTAGCTGTGTGCCAAGATGATAACTGTAAGAATGCCATCGCGCTGTGTGCGGAGACGATGGTGTGTATCTTTTCTTGCTGTGTGCGGAAAAGATGAAAACAAATTTTGGAATTCTATCTAGCTGTGTGCGAAGATGATAGCTATAAGAATGCCATCGCGCTGTGTGCGACGATGGTATGTACGTTACCTTTGCGCTGTGTGCGGGGACAAAGGTTTGTGTGTAGTACAGTCAGCTGATAACACTGAGGACAGTGTTAGAGCAGGTTGGCCGAACTGTAATACGCGCCTCGAGAAAGTCCCGCTTGAGTACCAATACTACTAAGGATTGCCTTCTCCGGACCGTGGTTCAAACAGTGTTTGAGCAGTCGTAGTCTATGTATGTGCACAAAGCCAGTCAGGATGCGAAATATTGTGAGCGTGGCATGATGTGAGTAAGGATGGACTAACTACTGTATGCGTGAGTGAGTAGGTGAATATGTTGCATGATCTTGTAACTTGTGTGATGAGTCAGAGTATGGGTGATACAAGGATAACAGGTTTAGAGGCTGGCACAAAAGACGAGAGACAAAGGACTCACGCTACTGTACGATCCATTCGGGCGCGGTTCGGAGTTGCGTGAGATAAGCTTCTGGAATAAAATCGTGATTTGATTATAATAATAATATAAATAAATAATAAAAACTAAGAACAAATTTTTTTCATCAAGTTTTCCTGATAATATCAGAGGATAACTGATAATTCGCATAGGGGTGCTTTAGTTTTGTCTAATACTGTATGTCCAGTGGATATTGTCATAAGCGGCCACTATTGGGACCCGAAACAATGTCCGCTTAGTAGGGGTGGTGTCGTGGCTTAAGTGAGCCATCTTTTGGTTAAAAAGGGGTACCACTACAACCAAACAACCAAAGGTGTCCATTCATAGAAGTTCAGCTGTATACTCCAGTAAATTGATCCCGAGACATTAGCCCACATATTTGGAGACAAATTGAATGTAGTGACTTGAATTCATTTAGAAGAGCACAAGGGCTCTTCAATACAGACTTCCATTGAGACGATTACACTGAGTTTATACTTTTTCACAGATCTTACAGCGAGTTTTTATGTTTTTTTTTATTTTATTTTCGAAAGGAATATAATCAACCTTTCATACCTACTTCATTTTCTTAAGGGCATATTATCCAATAACATCAACAGTTATTTGAAATAATTTCCTGTTTTTATGAGAGACTCAAAAGTATAGTTGAGTCTATAATTATCCACAGCACTGTACTACAAAAGAGTGAGGGTATGAACACTTCTTGCATATGGGTTTTAATGTCAAATGTTCATTTTTATTCTTTATATTTTAGTAATTGAAAGTCATGGCTCGATGAAATTTAAATAATTTGAGTTTCAGCCTTTGAAAGTGATGATTCTTGTCTTGAAAGTGATATTCTTGTCTTTGCCAGCCTTTTAAAGAGTTGCCGCACAGTTTTATTGTTGGTATCGTCCCCAGAAACAAACTTTTTTATAGTGCTTGCTTTTTTAAATGTTTGGACGTGCAAATTATCACATTTACACGCATATTTTTCAGGAAAACCTTGGAATGATCAAAACTTGAATCTACTTATTGTTCCATTTATCTTTGACCTATGGTCATTGCGATGAGGCCATATAGGATGGCTTTCATTTGCCTATACATCGCGAAAAATTGGACGGTTATAGCCACTCTTGGCAGCAATATGTTAATGAGGTTGTGAACTTGTTACCGAATGCGAATGGTATTTCCTCGTGAGATAACAGTTGTATTTTGATATCAATCTGGCAACTTATGTAACTTAGGTGTTTCCTAGAATTACGCTTCTGGTGGGAGATATTTCAATCGGGATAAAACATTTAATGATGGATGATTTATCATAGGAAGCGCCTATTTTGGTATGGATGAATCTTATGAAAAGTTTGAAAGTACGATAAAATTCTTTTAAGGAACATCAAGATTATATTGTCACATCCATTTACATATAAAAAAAACTGTTTCATTTCATTTAAGCATGGGCACGACTCACTTTTTTAGATCGTTTTGTATTATTTTAAACTACAAATACGAATATTTCACAAATAGTGGGACGTATTTTTGTTTATTGCAACTTAAAATATGCTTTATCCGAAGCATTCTATCAAAATGTTCAATAGAAACATACATATGTCCTTCAAGCTTATACTTCATAGATTGATTTCCTAAATTACTTTTCGAAATGCTTAATCCGTTTCCCATTGACACAACCCCAGTTGCAAACGATTTGCCAAAACCTTTAATGGATACTTTTTAAATCTTTACTTTTATGAACCGTTCTCCCAAATACTGTGCACATAATCAAATTTAAATTGTTAGTTGTTGGCAAACAATATATGCTTACAACAGACCCGCTGGCTGTATCACTATACTTCTCCGGCTCTCCTATAACCCAAACCCTTGTTCGACTCCCAGAAAGAATAATAATAATACGAAAAGGTCAACCCATCCTTGTTCAATTAATCTAAATGCTTAAACTTTGCAGATCTCAATTTTGCGTCGCAATTTCAAACACCGCTGATCTTTGATTGACCTACAATGTTTGGCGAACGACTGCTCTAAATTCGAATTAACTACACTAGCTCCTATTTATTCACATGATGTTTGCACTGACAATAGAACTCGCCGAAAGAAACATCTCTCGCGTTCGAATGAGACTGCTTTGCATGTTTTACACTCGACTTACTAAATATTTCGTTCGACACTAGATTATCAATTTTTTTGTTTACTTTTATGACATTATTTAGTACGCCTAAGGCTTGACGATTTTCACAGCTTCCATCTTGTGGTTGTCGTAATTGTGTGTGTTGATGATGCGACTGTTGCCTAATTAAATTCTTCGGACTAGTTGTACAGTTTGTTTGTCAAACAGCAACATTACGCTTCTCATCAGTCTGTGTAGTTGGATCGACAGTGGTTTCTGTCGCATCTAACAACGAACCTGAAACGAGGATGTGATAAATGTGTAGTAAGGACATTCAGATTACACAATAAGTGTTTAAATAAATTGGTAAAAATGATTTGCGTAACTATTTCAATTTTTGAAGTGAAACTTCTTTTGGGACGGTGTAAATTGAATGTTATGAAACGGAAAAGTGTAACGAAAAAGAGACAACTATAAATGTATTTAAAGGGATTAGGCCGTGAGAGAATGAGATAAAATGCGTGCAGCAAGCTTCGAGTTGGCGACGCGCTAATTATTACGAAATCCGTCCTACGATTAGAAAGGGGAGGCGGGAGAGACTGGCTGGGCCCTGCCCCACGAAAGACTGCTGCTGCTGGTGAAACCGTAGAACGCGAGCATCGCGACCGGGACTGGGCTCCGCTCAATCCACTGCGTCGAGGCCTCAAGACTGCCCTCAGGGGCTCCGCGCTGTCTGGCTGCCAATCGGACCACGTCTCACGCCAGCGACACTTGGCCGCTTTCTCGTCTTGCTAGCGGTCAGAAAGCCACAACGGAGAAACCAATCGTGGCCACCGCGGAGTCGCTTTTGTTGTGCCGCCGCGAATGTGTCTGATATCATTCGTGGCTGCCGTAGTCCGGGCCAAGTGGCCATCATTGTGTTCTGCCGCGATTCCTCGCCCGAGCTCAGCGTTCGCCTGCACGTCGACGGCAAAACATGAAAGATGTAATTTACCGATGCGGCCGGCTGGACAACGATGTGTTTAAACTGAACTCCCAGTATTGTGCGTGGTGTATACTACACTCTGAATATACTTGAAATACACGAAGAAGAGAGAAAGAGACAAAAAGAGAGAGAGAGAAAACGTTGAAATCTATAGTACATTATTTTTTATATTGTATCTAACAATTTCTATCTTTACTCGAATGTTACTTTAAGTGATTCTATTTATCATTCTCTCTCTCTTCCGTTCTTTCCTACATCAATCAATAAAAAAATGTCAATTAGTCTCTCTCTCTCTCCCTCTCTCTCTGTGTGTGTTTATCACCTCAATAGTGTATTCACCTCATTCTCTTCCATATTAATCAGAAGGCAAAGTTTCACTTCTACCGCGTACACTCGATTTTTTTATTTAATGTAAAGGCCGGTCCAGACGCTCCGTTTTGCACAACCTTTTGTCTGTGCAGTCTTAAGACGGAATGAAAACGTTGCAATTTTTAGAGCGTCCACATGGTGCATAGATATCTGTATATTTCGCACAGTTTTAGTGATATCGTCATGGAGGAGGTTCTAATCTGGTCAATTTTGGCATGCTGTCTTTTTAAGAAAAATAATTCCGTCTACATGCGCCGATTTGTCCGCACAGTTGAAGGAAATCTATGCTCTCTGGCTCAGTTATCGCTGCAACTGTACAGTTTTCGCACCCATTTCAAAACTGCGCAGTTTTCCTATCTACACGCAACGTTTTGAACTGTGCAGACAAAAGGTTGTGCAAAACGGAGCGTCTGGACCGGCCTTAAAATATACTTAAATCAACATATTCTCCCTGGACGTGGTTATTTTCAATTGGCAATTTTCTTTATTTGCATTTGCATTGTAAATCAAAAGGGTCAAGTGCCAAATTGTTTTTTTCGAGTTGCCAATTTCAGTATGATCCAAAAGCCAGATCCAGAAACATTCAAAGCTGAGCTAATAATTCTGAATCCAGAATCACTGAAAATATTTGGAGTCTTAAATGTATACGCCAGCTTTCTCGATCACGGGTGACAGTATGGCTGTTGCGTTTTTACAAAGACAAACCAATTTACGTCCCTTGTGTTAGAAAAAAAATCGGGGAATCGCTTGAAACTCACAGTTCTCATGAAAGACGGGTTTAGATTAACATTATCAATTTCTTACGAATGAAGCTTTTATAACATGAAGCCTTTGGTTTACAAGTTTTCATTTTTTAATAAAAATAAAAGTTTGCACATGTGAGCATAGCATAACTAACTTTAACAAAATGCATATCATTGCGTGTTTATCAGTCTCTAATGCAGGTTTTTACATCTGGGCGTGCGTAGGACACCCTCGCACAGAAGATCTCGGTTTTCATCACACATGGACCGGATAATACTTCGAATGATATTGTTTGGAGAGAAGAGGGAATGATATTGTTTGGAGAGAAGAGAGAAGTATATAAAAGTTTCACACCATATGAATATTTTAGATTGAATATTTGGCATCCCCAGCAAGCTTATCACCCCAACACCAGGTGGCTGTTGATTTTTCGCACGCGTCGAAGCACTTGCGCTTTCCTGTTCAACTCCTTTCTCTCCTCTGCTTCTACAAACTCCGCATCAAATTTCTTTCAACCAACAATCGGATATATTCCTTACTAAATGTCCAGTCTCAAATATTTATATGACGTGATACTCTTATATCTATCGTCCGAAATCGTGAAAAGCTGGCCGAAATGTTAAAACATTGTTTAATTGTTATGAAAATTCCAAAATCGAAGTTTTTTGCGTTACTGACGAATTTTATAGTAGATTTTTCAAAACTGGCGAGTAATTTTAGAAAAAAATATGTTTATCGCACAAAAATTAGAGCAACAAGAGAATTACCCCCCACCCCCCCCGCTTAATACAAATTTCACATCAGATTTCTCAAAAAAACAAAACGGTGGCTACAACATGGTAGCTGTTTTTGCAAAAAAAAATTATGTCTTGACCCAAAAATTGGTATCCAAGGGTTTTTTGCATTGCTGATTACATAATTCATTTCAAATTTTTCAAAAAAAAAAAACAAAACAACGGCAAAAAGATAAGAAAGGTTGGCCGGTTGTAGTGGCAGCCCCCTTTATCAAAAGGTGGCTAGGTCTATTGTAATACCACAAAAAAATAAGGACGGCACTAGAAACTGTTGGATGACGGGAACCATTTAGATTCTTGTATGAAGCTGTGCAGCTTATATTTAATTTGGCTACTTCCGTGAAATTATCCAGAAAGGATTGACGTAGGGTTTGCATGCGTTTCCTGGATAGTGCTGAGCATTCGCACTGAAAATGTTGGATCGTTTCTTCCTCCTCCGATCTGAAATCGTGTAAAGGGGCACCCAGTCTTTCTGTATGTCTGCCAATGAGACCATGTCCCGTCAGCACGGATACAATGAAACTTAATGTTTCACGGCTCGTGTTGAGGAGCTGTTTGGTGCGCTTTGAGCTCAGTGCGTGCCAAGTTTGCCTGGTTGTCTTGCAGGTTTCTTCCAGCAGCCAGGCTCTGTTTGCAGCCTTTATAAAGGGTCTTTCATTTGGAGTGTCGTAGATTTCCAATCGGGTTTCTCATGACTCATGCATCGTGAGTTTTGACAAATGTCGTTTTTAACATCTCTAATGTCTACCATTTAACCATGGAAAACTACACGCTCCAACAACGTTTGCAAATACAGTCGACGCTCGATAATTCGTAGCTCGCGATAATTCGTACTAAACTCTCGGTCCCTTGAAAAAATCGCGATAATTCGTATAAAATACATGTATTTCGGTCGACTCGATAATTCGTATTTTATTTTGCCGCTCATGGAAATTTTCTAAGAAACGATCCGCATACAAGCGCCTTTCTATTGCAGATTATAGAAGCAGTATGTAATAGAGAGAAACAAAAAAATGCTCATTCTGTTTAGTCTTGTCGTTAGTGTAGTGCAAAAATGTCCGATAGGATTACTAAGAAACGATCCGCATACAAGTGCCTTTCTATTGCACAAAAAAAAAGAAATTATAGAAGCAGTGGCTAATGGAGAGAAACAGAAAAATGTGGATGCACGGTTTTCCATAACACCTTCTTCGATTACTTCATTTCTGAAAAAAAGATATTCATTCTGTTACTTCAGATAAATGTAAACGCAAACGAGATAAAGGAGCTCAGTATCCAGAACTTGAACATAGCTTATTACAGTGGTTTATCCAGCATAGAAGTTAAAATGTACCGATCTCTGGACATGTTTTGAAAGAAAAAGCTCGTTCCTTCGCAACTACATTACTTATTCGTGATTTTCGTGGTAAAAACAGCGAAGTAAGGGTAACACTCCTATTTTGCGCAAATATGGATGGCTCAGAAAAATTAAAACCACTAATGATAGGAAAAGCGGCAAACCCACGATGTTTCAAGAACATTCGCTCTTTCGCTTTTGATTATCGTTCAAATACAAAAGCATGGATGACTTCAGTTCTTTTCGCGGAGTGGCTACAATCGATCAATGCTGATATGAAGAAAAAAAAGCGAAAAATATTGCTTTTCATAGATAACTGCACTGCCCATAACGATATTCCTGAGCTCTCAAACGTTGAGGTTGAGTTTCTTCCAGCGAATACCACCCCAAAACTGCAACCATTAGATCAAGGAATCATAAAAAAATTTAAAGTGCATTACAGCGCGGAAATTCTTGCTCGTTGCTGGTTTAGATGAAGGCCGAAATTTAAAAGTCTCAATTCTAGATGCTATGAACATCGCAGATAAAGCATGGAAATCTATAACGCAAAACACAATTCGTAATTGTTTTGAGGCATGTGAATTTTCGAAAGCAAACGGCAATAACGTTCTTCAAGCTGTAGAAAATATATCCACTCCAATGCGTGTTGAATGGGATCGAGTGGTAGGCTCTGAAAGTGCTGTTACATTCGATGATTTCGTTCACATGGATGACGATATTATTGTAACGGGCATGTTGACAGATGAAGAAATAATAAACACAGCCCTAACAAGCGAGGTTAACGAAGATGATGAGACAGAAGAAGAAATCGAAACAGTCCGCGTCAGTTACAGTGAAGCAAATAATTGTGTTGAAAAGCTACGTTATTTTTTAACAACCGCAGACATAAACGATGATGTGTTTTCTGCCATCGCTACCGTAGATAGCGCTATAGATAAGGCCAAAGCTGATTACAAACAATCGAAAATCACTGATTATTTTAAATAAATGTTACAGATATTATGTATGTATTTTATTACTTATTATGTATTTCATTAAACATACATATTATGAATAAAGTCGACTGTGTATTATATGTAATATGCAAATAAAATTACGAAGCACTGAGTGCTAAATCGCGCGTGCGTTCGTCCGCTCTTCTGACAGCTCGGAGTTGTCTGCTCACTCGCCTCGGTAAATCTTTGATATTTTTTTTGGGGAACAATTTTTCTCTCTTTTTTTTTTGTAATGAAGTAAATGTGCACTCTCGCTGGAAGTTGAACTTTAGTGGAAGCTATTTATCTTGGCCGAGGTCCTTGCATCGTTCATTGATTGGAGAGGAAGCCTCAAGGAAACTCAACTATTAGTTTTTTTAAATATTCTTGCTGCTCATTTTTTTTGGCAATTTAACTATTATTTAATTTATGTTTATTTCTGACAAGTAATAAGAGGGAACGACCAATAAATATGACATCTAGGCACAGCCCAGTCGCAACAAATCGCTTTAATGACGCCGTCTGTACAATATGTACCTGTGAGTACGTGGGTGACGAGCCAATGGTGCAGACTTCCTGCTCACACGTGTTTCACGCGCTATGCATGGAACAATGGCTCCGCAAAAACCCAAGCTGTCCATTGTGTCGGGAGACATGCAATCCCCGAGATCTACGACCTTATCAAACAAGAGACCGAATAGGAGGTGCATACCTTCCAACCGACGGTGAAGCTCCAACCCCTGTCTTGACACGAGGGGCAAGACCTAAGCTAGGTCGTTATAATACGAGATCGCAAGCTACTCAGCAGCAGGACTTTAATTCGGAGGAAATGCACGGTGCTGTTGGTGGTGATAAGTCCTCCAAAAAGGCAACGAATGAGGAGCAGGCAGAACTCCCCGACGTGAGATCCACCCAATCTGAAGTCGAAACAACCTCGGCTATAACGATACAGCAGCTACAGCAGTGGCTGCCACAACTGGTGAGAGATGGGGTAAGGCAAGAAATTGCAAGCCTGGCTCATGCACCCACCCCAACTAGCCCAGTTCGTATAAACGAAACGTCACCTGAATCACCTCTTGGACGCTCCCGTCAAATACATGACAATTCCGTGGGCTGGCGAGCTCAACCTGCTCCACTCTCTGCAGAGCGGGCCCTTACTATCATACAAGGGTGGAATATCAAATTCAGTGGACGGTTAGGCTCCCTTCCTGTCGACAAATTTTTATTCCAGGTTCGTACTCTCACACGTAATACACTCCGCGGAAACATGGAATTTGTATGCCAGTTTTTGTACGTCCTTTTGGTGGAAGAAGCCGCGGACTGGTACTGGAGGTATCTGCGAGGGTCGGAATATCTTGACTGGCACGCGTTCTGCCAAGCGTTGCGAGACAGATTTGGTGATGGATTCTCCGAGCTGGAAATACGAGAGCTGATTCGCAGCCGAAAGCAAGGCATACACGAATCGTTCGACTCATTCTGCGACGGTGTTCTTCGGCTCACCGATCGCCTCCCAACACCCATCGGTGACAATGAGCTAGTGGAGTTACTAAAGCTCAATTTACGCTTGGACCTCCGTAACAGTTTGCTGCACCTCCCAATCACTTCTGTGCAGATGCTGCGCACTTATGCCAGGCGACAAGAGAATCTTGACGCACAGCGCGGCGTTTTTAAGCCACACGCGCGACCTTCATCTAGCCAACGCCTCGTAGAAGAGTTGTGCCCTCGGGAAGCGGAACAGACGAGAGCGGTAGCACGACCAGAGGAGTCCTCTTGGATGCCGGAAGATCTCTCCTCGTCTGTAGATACCAGCGGCTGCAGCATAGTAGCTGCATTGGAAAAGACCGCTGTGTGCTGGAACTGTCGGAAACCAGGACATCGTTTTGATGTGTGCCTTGCGGAGCGCTCAGTTTTCTGCTATGGTTGTGGCAAGCCCGACACCTACAAGCCCAGCTGTCCAGCATGCAGCGATCCAAAAAACTGGTCGGGATCGAGACCTCACCAACAGCAGAGGCCTCCTGGACCGCGACACCATCCCAAAGCTTAGGCGATTCAGAAAAAAAAGACCAAATAACCGAGGATACCACGACCGCAAGTGATCTCTCCCTAACAAATAGCACTACTAAAAATCCTATCCGCATTTTAAAGCGTGGTAGTCTTCACACCCCGTGTCTCTCTCCCTCTGAGGATTCAATTTATGTACAGGCCAGCAGTCACGCATTTCACAAACCTTACCATGTGCGCATGAAGGAATATCGGCGAGCAAGAGAGCGTATTTTTGGTGTGGAGGAGTTTCTCCCAAAATATCCGAAGAGGTCAACATTACGACTGAGGAAATTCTGGGAGAGGGTCCTGCGCAACAAAAACATATACGTCTCAACAACCATTGTGGACCAACCCACTGACGATTTAAGACCATACGCCAATGTCACTCTGTTCGACAACGAACAGGTGCGTGGGTTAATCGATACTGGGGCTAGTGTAAGCTGTCTGGCAGCAAATTTTGCAAGAAAAGTCCTGGCCAACCCTCTACACCACGTTGAAAAATTAAACGTGAGCCTAAAGACTGCGGACGGCACCAAACATGCAGCTGTTGGCAAAATCACAGGTTCCGTTACCTTCCGTGGTACAACGCACACTATGTCCTTCCTGATCATACCAACTCTGAGTCAGAATGTATATCTCGGTGTGGACTTCGTCCGCCTATTCTGTCTCGCCAAAGACATCTTTCGCGAGGAGCACGTTCTTCGCGATAATGGTGCAGTGTGTACCCTAGAACCAGCCAGTCCTCGCCACAAGTTAACTTCTGCACAGCAACGCATGCTCGATTCGGTCATTGCCAGCTTTCCATCTTTTTCTCGAGAAGGACTGGGTCGAACTACATTGATTTCGCACGTTATTGACGTGGGACCCAGTCGGCCCATCAAACAACGCCACTTTTCGGTTTCCCCCGCGGTGGAAAAACTTCTCTTTGCAGAGATTGATAGGATGCTGACAATGGGCGTCATCGAAGAGTCATCCGGGAGTTGGTCGTCTCCAGTAACCTTAGTAGTGAAGCCTGGGAAGGTAAGAATGTGTCTGGATGCACGAAAAGTGAACCAGGTCACGGTAAAGGATGCTTATCCATTGCCACTCATCGATGGGATACTAAGTCGACTTCCAAGAGCTCAGTTTATAACTAGCCTCGATTTAAAAGACGCCTTTTGGCAGATCCCATTGGAAGAAGGGTCTAAGGAAAAGACAGCCTTTACCGTACCGGGTCGCCCGTTGTACCAATTCGTCACCATGCCGTTTGGGTTGTGTAACGCACCCCAAACGATGCAACGGTTGATGGATAAGGTCGTCCCAGCACATTTACGCCACCAGGTCTTCGTCTACCTAGATGATCTCCTGTTGATCACCGAGACTCTAGACGAGCACTTCCAGCTGCTCCAAGAGATTGCTTTGTGCCTACGTAAGGCCGGACTGACCATCAATATAGAGAAGAGCAAGTTCCTCATGAAAGAGGTGAGATACTTGGGCCATATCATCGGCAATGGTACAATCCGAACGGATCCAAGCAAGGTGCAAGCCATACAGGAATTTCCGCGCCCCACCTCAGTAAAACAGTTGCGACGTTTCCTCGGAATGTGTGGCTGGTACCGACGCTTCGTGCCAAATTTTGCAGCTCTATCCACAGCCCTCACGGACCTCCTATCGCGTAAGCGACAGTTTCTGTGGGACGATGTCAGCCTCAGGGCTTTCCAAGATTTGAAAAATGCTCTATGCACCGCACCGGTTCTGCACAGTCCCGATTTCAAACGCCCCTTCGCCATACACTGTGACGCAAGTCAACATGGTGTCGGCGCGGTACTGATGCAGAAGACCGACGATGGTGTGGAAGTCCCTGTTGCTTACATGTCTCATAAGCTCAACCCTGCGCAGCGAAACTACACCGTTTCTGAACAGGAGTGTCTTGCCGCCGTGTTAGCTATTAGGAAATTCCGAGCCTATGTAGAAGGTCATGAATTCGAGGTCATCACGGATCATGCCTCGCTACAATGGCTAATGACACTCTCGGATTTACATGGCAGGTTGGCAAGATGGGCTTTGAAACTCCAAGGCTTCAAATTTAAAATTACGCATAGGAAGGGAAGCCAAAACGTAGTGCCGGATTCGCTATCAAGAGTTTTCTCGCCAGAAGGTCTTGAATTAGAGCTTGCAAGACAAATATCGCAAGAGCGAGCACAACTGCCGGATTTACGAGTTCTTGAGGGACTTATATACAAGCGTTGCCAGCATGCCACTGGTGACATTGCAATAGACAGAGATGCATGGAAGCTATGGGTTCCGGACGAACTGACGACCTCCTTGATACAGCGAGCCCATAATCATCCGCTAAGTGCACATGGAGGCATCGGAAAGACCGTCAAGCGGCTTAAAGAGCTCTTCTATTGGCCAGCCATGACCAAACAGGTCGCTGCATATGTCAGTTCGTGCGAAACCTGCAAAGAGACCAAGGCGCCCAACCAAATCCTTCGAGCACCCATGCGTCCTACCGGTGTTCCAGAACGTGTCTTCCAACGCTTGTATATTGATCTCCTCGGCCCGTACCCTCGATCGTCTACTGGTCACACCTTTATTCTGGTTGTCCTGGACCACCTATCCAAGTTCACCTTCCTTAAACCCCTCAAAGCCGCGTCGGCAAAACTTATCACCCACTATCTGGAAGAAGATTTATTTCACTTGATCGGAGTCCCCGAAATCATCACTTCTGACAATGGCCCTCAATTCCGGAGCAATCTCTTCAACCAGCTCCTGGAAGAGTACGGCGTACGCCACCATTATACGGCTATTTATTCCCCCCAGGCAAACGCCTCGGAACGTGTAAATCGTTCGGTGTTGGCCGCGATACGAGCATATGTGCACCCGAATCAGCGTGATTGGGATCGGAAGCTGTCGGCCATCAACTGTGCACTGCGGACAGCTTATCATGTCTCCCTTGGTTCCGCCCCATACTTCGTCGTGTTCGGGCAAAACATGATCGGGCATGGGAGCACCTACGCTCTACTAAGAACCATACATCTATTGAAAGAGCCCGAAACCGAATTGCTACATCACGAACGTATGGAGCTGATCCGCAATCAGGTGGCAGAGAGATTAGCTAAAGCTGCGCAGGCACAGGTGAGGGTCTACAACTTGCGGTCTAGAAAACCGAAGTTCCAGGTCGGGGACACCGTATATGTTCGAAATTTTGGACAGAGTAAGGCGGTGGACCATTACAACGCCAAACTGGACAAGAAATTCTGTAAGGCTACCATCACCAAGCAACACGGCAACGCATGCTTTCAAGTAACGGGCCCGGACAACAAGGTCTGGGGAATATATCACGCCAAAGACATTCGACCCTAAACCAGAGTCTTCAGGCACGTCTGCTTCGGAGGTCGGAGCACTCATGCCTGTGTTGTAATAGCGCACGCAGCCAAAAATAATAATTTTTGGAATCTTTGGGTGGATCCAGAAGCGGCAACCATGCACACCGAGAAAAACCAGCTTGCAGCGCTCAAGCGGGAGTCCGGTTTGGGCAGCTACCCGACCGGTTTTTGCGGAGAACCGCTAGCGGACGGACGAGTGGGATTGCTGCCAGGGAGACAGGGATTCGTTTTTTTGAGCTCGAGCGGACTGGACGAAGCTAGCCAGCCAACAGGCCACTGCTGTAGCTGTGATAAATACATTTTCCCCCTGGCCCGACTAAATGAGATCAACTGAACGACAAAAGTTCGTACTTGAAGTGACGAAGTGATATTAAACAATCTTATTTTTAATAAGCGGTTCAGTCAAAAAAAAAACGGAAATAAAAATGCTTTATAATCTACCCAGCTTGAATTAACGGTTTGATGTTTGCGAAGATAGACCGGTGCAGTGATGAAAACGCGAAACACGAACGATGTACCTACGGGACGCATCAGTGCTTTGAACGGCTAAAAAAAGTGTTTTCGAAAGAAAAGAATGTGCATCGTTAGCAACGATCGTCGAAGGAAGATGTCGATTAAAAACTGTTGAAATATCTCCATAGCACAGCTTCGAAGTGATCGTGAAGTGAAGGAAAGTTTTTGCCAGCTTTAACCGTGGATTCAATAATACTGACTATCGAACGATCGGTCGTATTTATGGTAAAAATGAAATATGCCCGAAATAAACCTGAAATGGTGAGAATTCGCAAATCGCACATGTCTCCGGTAGTAGTTTCGGTATTGTATTTTGTTATACAAATGGATCAGCAAACGATGGCCGAAGAGAAGTCTTTCTTAAGGCGATCCGAGATGCCCACAACTGATTTTTGTTGTACCTGATAGAGTATAACTAATTTTTGGCCACTTGAACATTCTGCTGGTTACTGCATCAATACTTAAATCAATTGGCCCATTCCTCCTTATTTTGGATTTGATCGTTCACAACACTAGCGCGGTTGGTTTTAATCGTAATCGTTAATTGGATATCACGTAGCAAGAGATTTACCCAAGAAATTAAAAGCGAGCAAAGAATGGTTTTGGTTAGCAATGGAATTTGTGAGTCGATTAGAAGGCAATGCAAAACCTTTAACGATTTGGCACCAATGCCTTAATTTTCAATGATTATAACTAACTAGCCCGCCTTCAGTTTGTTTACGCTTGAACGTTGTTGGCGATTGACCCACAATTATGCTCACAGTGCATGCTAGTGATGATCATATTCGTTGCACCTTCAATGTGTGTGCTCAGGTGTCTGTGCGGAAGGACTTAAAGTATCTCCCTAGTACCATTTCATATTAAAAATGTTTATGTTGGACACATATAGAACCAGATGTCAAGAAAAAGGAGAGTAATCATGTTTTAAAAGAGTAGTTACATGTAAACGCTGAGTAAGTCAAAGCATCCATTATTATATAGCCAGACCATACTACCGAATGTATTTACTTTTAGAATGTAAGGTTAAACATTTTGTAAGAATAATTCTAGTTCTAAGCGAATCACAGAAGTATGAGTCTGGAAGTAGTAGTACGAAGAAAAGAAAAAAAGAAAATTTGAATTATGAAAAATACAACTGATTGACATCTGTAGCTATAGACCCTTTGAAGAAAATATATATATATAAACATTTACAATATAGAAATATTTAAAGAAAACAAATCGCTACCATCAGTAAAGTAAAGTTTTTTTTCTATACCTTTAAAGTAGTTTATAATAATTACAAATTAAATGTTCTAGCGTTTCACCTCTTTAATTATATTTTTTTTAGTAATTTGTACCTATTCGAAGTAGAATGAATAAATTTATCATGAATTGAATAATCCAGAGTTTCCTTGAGGGCTCTCCCTCTTCAATGACCTCCATTTCCAACAGCTAACGGAATAGACCGGCCAAGGTGAGTAGTGGTGGGCCTAGTGCGCACAACACATGCGGACACGCAATCGCTAGGTCATGGTAGGGCGGGCCCAGGCAGCGACATCTGCGCCTGGCGAGCTCCGCTGAAGCTCGTCTTCCAAATCGAGAGTGGCACGGCCACCCGAGAGATTGTTTCGGTACGCGGTAGTCTTTCGTTTTCTTTTCTTTCTTGCCTGTTTTTGTTTTGAGTAGCTTCGGAATTCCACCAATAGACCAATGTAACGTAAAGATTTTTTTTTCTCTCGGGCAGCCCTTGAACGCGGTATTATCTCGGTATGCGCGCGAGAATTCTTTGTGTAAAGTAACGTAGGAGGTATAGCCTCACCAGATGAATAGTTTGCTTTGTTGAATGAAATTTTTTTTTGTCGGTATGTAAGCGGGCAATTTGATGGCTGAATCTCTGGAAATGAGATTCGGGACTGATGCTAGAGAACGCACCCACGACGATACGCGCCGAGCTGAGCTAGCCTGCCAGCAGCCATCACTCCTCTAGCTAGGTAGAGGCCGAACCCAAATTCGTCTGAACGACACATGGGCTCGTTGCCTCGTCCCGGGGACTTAACGTCCATTGAGGCCAACAAGACGAAAGTCCTGTTGGCTTGAAATTTCGAAGCGACAACGTTCGCTCATACTCATTTCGTTACAATGGTCTCCGCGAAAATACGGTTGCTATTAAGATTAAGATCTTCCAAAAACAAATTTAATGTTGGAAATGCTGCCAATTGACATTGAGCAATTTTATTTTGCCAAAGTTTTGTTTTGTTTTTAAAAACAGTAATTTTTTCATAAATGTCTATGTCAGTGCGATTTTGACCTTGTATTTCTGTGTTCATCTGATTCAAGTGGTGGAAAATATCACCCAAATATGCCAATTTAGCCATCCATTTGTTGTCACTGAAGCAATATGATATGTTCACGACTGAAGAAGGCTGCAAGTAGAAGCCGAAATATATATTTGAAAAGAAAGCAAAATTTGGTAAAAGAAAAAGTCACGACTTGTATTATTAAACCAATTTACCAAAAAGCTCGAACAGACAACCAAAACTATAATTATTACAACACCTCGAATATTAAATATACCATGATGCCAAATTTCGAGCAAGACTATCACGCAATTGATGATGAACCACTTTCCGTTCGATGTCGGTGTACTTGGCATGCTGTAATGGTGCACAGCGTGTGGCTGGGCATTGCCCACAATCAAGAGTTTGAAAAAGGGCAGCGGGAATGTCTACAGCGAATAACATTCCGATAGGAAACACTGTTATACCCTGAATTTAGCAGCAAGCTGGAAGCACAAGGCCAGTTTTGGAGGAGTTGGGATAGAGATGCAGTTAGTGGAGGTTGTGTAGTTTTAGCTCGTTGAAAGAGAAGTTTGTACATGTTAGTTTAATTATTTTTCCTGCCGAGTACATCACTGATATTTTACAGTGTATCGCAATTTGCATTAATTTAATTTCGAAAAGTTCGCGGCCAACATCAATTTTCTTAGCGATTCTCTAATTGTGCGCAACGAGCACGAAGAGAAAGCCCGTCAAAATGCGGAGAGATTAAAGGGTTTTGGATTGCCACATTTGGACAAGTTTTGTTGGATATATAAAGCTATACATTTACAATTGACTAAATTCATTGAAATATTCACAATACATAAGAATTAATATGAAATATTTTGCATGACATAATTATTGTTAAGATCAGGCCCATGAAAATTATAATGTTTGCTTCATTCGCAGAGAGACACATAGGACATCACACGCTGGAGAGTTCCCCTGCAGGATATAGTATTATAAAATTGTGGAGTATGTGTGATGTTCGTATTGGTTATAAATATGAAAGAGTGAAGACGAAGAGCAATTATCGCTTGAGTTAGTAATTTCGGTATGTAAACAATAGTTTTTACCATAAATGCTAACGTGGCGCATTCAGCAAATGTGTTAACAGTAACAACTGAAAAGTAGAAGAGCCAAAGTGAGTGTTTGCATATGAATAAGCTTTTTTTCATTTTGATAGCTACACGTCCGCAAAGCCCCCACATCATCATTTAAAAGTTTAGTAAATGTATAAATGAAATTGTGGTGTTAATTACCTGATTCAACGTCATCACCATTCCGATTAGTCGAATTTCTTTGGCGACATAAATATGGAGATGCGGATGGTGATTGCATTTGAGTCTAAAATAGAATGGTTTCAAACAAACATATCTAAAGCTATTTCACCAAATCCGCGTAAGCACACACAAACCTTATTGTTATTTTGGCAACAAGTTGCCTTGACACATCCCTCGTCGGTCGTTGGGCAATCAAGTGCGCAACAATCCTGTGAGCCACTAGCGTTCAAGCTAGATATACCATCAGCCATATTCATACCTTCTAGTTCTACGAATTCCGGTTGAATTGTAGTTGAATGGATTCCCTCGTTGTGAAAGAACTCTTTCACCTTTTCAGCGATTTTCATGTATTCGGACAAGTTCCTGCATCTGTGAACAACCCGTACAAAACATTATTATTTACAGACTTCCTTATTATTCCGCAAAATTACCGGATGTGCGCAGATGCAATAATCCTATCGCCTGCCAACTGCCAAACATGGAATTCATGCACCGCAAGAACCCCATCAACTTTTTCGAGTAGCCTCCTCTGAATCGCGTCCACCTGTATTATAAAGTCAACTTTCCTATGTTCACTATTCAATTTTGTTTAATAATTTATTTTTTCAATTACCTGTATGTGTGTTGGTACAGTTTGTAGGAGAATAAGAGCCGATTCCCTGAGTAGTGGCCACACCGAGTGTAATATTAGAGCCACAAGGACTATTGACAAAGCAGGATCCATATAAAAGCGATACGTCCATTCAGTTTTCCATACAATCTATTGAAATTGGAACAACAATGTTTAATAATTGACTTTTTTTCAAAGCAATTTACTTACCAACGCGCTTACGATGACGATGACACTGCCCAAGGCGTCGCTCAGAACGTGCAAAAAGGCTCCCCGCATGTTCATTTGTGACGAGTCATGGCTGTGTCCGTGGGCTTTCTTCAATGGTGGCTATTAGCAGAAACAGAAGGTCCTCACTAACAAAACCCATTATTTGAAAATCAACAAGAGAACTCACCTCATTTCCATACATAAACGAGTTGTTTTCATTGTCGTCTGTGTTAGGTAGCTGTGAGAGTTTTCTGATCCCATGAGAATGTCCATAATGGCCGCCATGCTCTGTAAAAATATGAACTCAATCAAGTTGCTCCTGTTTGTGAAGCAAATTTTACAACTGTACCGTATAGTAGCAATAAGCCGACCACATTGACTAGAAGGCCAATAACGCCGACGATAAGCAGAAGCTTCGGTTCGTGTATGGTTTCTTCTTCGATAAACCTGTCGAGACGAGATAAACCAAATTTCATTTCTTATGTCTCTTTTATCATGATTCGTACCTTTTACACGCCTCTATCGTAATACTAAAACATAAAGCTACTAGAAACACAGCATTCACAAGAGCGCCAAGGACTTCAGCTCGCGCCCAGCCAAATGTATTTTTTGACCATTTCTTTGGTGACATCTGAAATAAGAAAATGCTCATTTAGTCCCCAAACATAGACCAGATTTAAAGAAGCGATAGATGGAAAATACAACTGTTTGAATTGTAGTAAAAAGCGAGTCCAAAAAGGTACATATTTGATGTCTACTATTGAAGCGATACAACCACAAGAATAACATATTTTTAGACATCTCCAAATGTTAATTTATACATTTTTTTTTAAAATCCGCGATAGCCAATGTCTGGCGTTAAGCATACATATATGGTGTGCTAATTCACCATAATTAACAACATGCCCGATAGCTAAGCGAACATAGCACTCGTAACCCATGTTTATTATATTTGAGGTTGAAATTCTGGATAAACGACAACGCTTTCTTGTGAACCACAAACCTCTGAATTAGATAACAAAATCCATTATTCACAACCTATTCATGCTTAACAGCTCGCCAACACACTAAGTAAATATTGCGTAAAGTACCTAAGTAGTAACAGTCTCGTATCTTTGAGTAAATATATTTTGTAGTACGTGCAAATTTTCATCGAGATATTAACGAAACTTTGTTTTACGGAGCAAATGCATGCGGAAGAATGTTACGATAATTCAAAGGATTGACGTTGAAAAAATATTGCACTTTTACAATCAAGCTGTAGTAAAATTTACAAATACAAAAACAACGATGGAACGTTTCTGAAGAACATAAACCCAGATTGACTGTTATTTAAAAATTAAACTAACAGTTCAATTGACGGACAGTAAAGTTTGAACACTACTTAGTAGAAGAGTATTAAATGCGTATTATTTTAAGATGTATCGTCTGCGAAAAGTTATGAGGAGCTCCCCCTTATATTTGGGGTCTGTCAAAGACGCGAATGGGGTCTGGACTAAATCCGGCTCCGAGGCGAGCCATTCTCATGGACACGCACTTCCCGGGCAGTGAGGATGTGGCTGATGAAGCTAATCCACACACGGCCCCGAACTGCCTGTCAGCTGCTGTGCCTGTATATGACAGGCTCCTACGCTGGGCAATCAGCTCATTTCTACCTTTTAAATCCCCTGGAATGAACTACATCTCACCCGTTGAGATCCAGCAGGGAATCAATATAGTGCTACCATGGCTAAAAGCCATCTTTAAAGCATGTCTACAGATGGCTTACATTCCACAGCGGTGGAAAGAAGCTAAAGTAGTCTTTATACCCAAAGCGGGCAAGACATCTCACTCCTCACCTAAGGACTATAGACCTATCAGCCTCACCTCTTTTCTGCTGAAAACTCTGAAACGGCTGATATACATCCATCTGAGAGCTGTTCTCTGTTCTCTCTCCAATGCGCAGCACGCATACACAAAAGGAAGATCGGTTAAAACAGCTCTTCACTCGCTCACCAGCTACATCAGAAAATCGTGAAGCGTCTAAGAATATACGCAGGCGGTTTTTCTAGACATCGAAGGGGCATTCAACAACGTCAGCCACAAGGCTATTGAGAGGACACTCGAGGAAAACAATGTAGATGATAGCCTGATTAGGTTTATCGCACAACTGCTAAGCAGCAGGAGCATTAACTCCACACTAGGAGACAGTACCCTAAGAAGGAGGACGTGTAGAGGCACCCCGCAAGGTGGGGTGCTATCATCCCTTCTATGGAACTTGACAAGCTCCTGTCAACAATAGAAGCGACTGGCTGCAAAGTCGTAGCCTATGCCGACGATGTTGCAATAGCAATATCGGGCAAATTCATTAACATAGTATCTGAAAGACTTAACTTTGCCCTGGGTAATCTTACCAAGTGGGGCAAAGAGTGCGGTCTGAAGATTAATCCGGAGAAAACGGAATTTGTGCTCTTCACAAAAAGGTACAAAATTCCACGATTTGTCCCACCCAAACTCGATGAGATAAGCCTCATGCCGTCTCATCAAGTTAAGTATTTGGGTCTAATTCTGGACTCCAAGCTCGCGTGGAAAGCGAACATAGAAGAAAGAACGCGAAAAGTGTCATGCGCAATCTATTGCTGCAAAAGAGCCATTGGGAAAAAGTGGGGATAGAAACCCAAAATCGTATAATGGCTCTATACGGTGATAGTGGAACCACTCCTTCTGTACGGCGCAGTTGTTTGGTGGCCTGCTATGGCGAAATCATCAAATGTAAACCTGCTAAACAGGGTCAGAAGGATTGCAGCTATTGCAATCACCGGGGCCTTACGCACTACACTGACAAAGGCACTATTTATGCTATTGAATTGCCTTACGAGACAGCAGGTCAAGTGCTCTGCGATTCGATTAAAAGCACTACATCTCTGGCAAAAAGGAAATATTGACCACTCCACCATACTTCGGAGGGATGGACCAACGCCAGGGGAAGTAGACCTTGCGCCCCCGATTCCCTGCTTTCATCACAGTTTCAAGCCAGTCATCCTAAGCAGGGATGACTGGGCAATAGAAAGAGGTGGAATGCAGGAATCGGTCGACATCTACACTGATGGCTCCAAAATGGATGGAAAAGTTGGCTGTGGGGTTTTCTCAGAACAGCTAGGCCTGAAACTATCCTTCCGGCTTCAAGGCCACTGCAGTGTGTTTCAGGCAGAGGTCATTGCAATATACAAGGCAGTAGATTGGCTGAGAAATCAGAAAACTTCCGTAAGAAACCTGAATATTTTCTCTGACAGTCAAGCTGCTATCCAAGCACTATCCAACGTGTACACCTCATCCATGATGGTAATGGAATGCCGTACACAACTGAACGTGATGTCACTTCACTGTGAAGTGACTCTACACTGGGTACCGGGGCATAGTGATATACCGGGAAATTGCGAAGCGGATGCCTAAGCGAGAGCTGGCACTGTGCTCCAGGAGTATACACTCACACCCCAAGTCGGCCAACCTCTAGCTTCTATAAAGCTAGAATTTAAGCAGCATTACATCAAGGCTGCAAACAGGGCCTGTTTGTTGGAAGAAACCTGCAAGACAACCAGGCAAACTTGGCGCGCACTAAGTTCCAGACGCACCAAGCAGCTCCTGAACACGAGTCGTGAAACCTTGAGTTCTATCGTGTCCATACTGACGGGGCATTGTCAAATTGGCAGACATGCGGAAAGATTGGGCGTTCCCTTCAACTATTTCTGCCGAAGTTGCAGATCGGAAGAAGAGGAAGAGACAATCCAACATTTTCTGTGTGAATGCCCGGCACTGTCCAGGAAACGCATGAAAACCTTAGGCTCACCCTTCCTGGACAGCCTCACGGAAGTAGCTGATTTAAATATCGACTGCATAGCCGGCTTCATACGAGAATCGAAATGGTTCTCGTCATCTCACAGGTTCTAGTGCCGCCCTTATATTTTTGTGGTATCACAATGGGCCTATCTTGGCCTAAGTGAGTCATCTTTTTGATAAAGAGAGCTGCCACTACAACCAACCAACCAAGACGTATCTTTCTAAATCATAAAATTTTCTGAATATCTTCGCAAATTTCTTTTAAAAGTCCAAGGAATTAATTGAAAATGGAAGTTAATAATCTAATCCTAAGTTGGCGTAATAGAAGACAATACTCGGGGGCGAGAATATAGAACATGACTATCAGCTGAAAACGACTTCAAATATTAACTGCAGTCTCAAGTCTTATATCTCAGTGATGTTTATGTAATTCACGGGAGCTCCTGGAAACCATATCAACTTTATCTGATTTCGCGGAGAAAAGAATATATGAAATGATACTGTATCATTACAGTAATCCCTTAACATTTGCGACTTTCATTTTTCACGATAAAAAAATGAGGAAAAATTTAACATATGCGGGACTCAGGTCTTGGTTACTAATTTTACTAATTTTACTTGAAAGCCGTTTTCGCGTGCTTTTTAAAGAAAACAAAAGACCAATTTATTGATCTTTGTAATGGATAAACTCCAAGCGCGACGTTCTTGTTCACACTGAAAAACCTAGCTCGGCGAGTTAGTTGGCGCGTATATAGGTAGCTAGTTTATTTATTTAAGATAAATTACAAATAGGAATAAAAATTCCCATAAATATTAATCTGAAGAAATTGGGTTGTGCACGATAATAAATCGCAAAACAATTAGGGTTCCTTTTACACCAGTTCTGGTTTTTTCAGTTTGTGTTAATCTCTCGTGGAAATACAGTGTGTGTGTAGTGACGCATAATGCCTCCTGTTTCAAAATATAAACATATTAAATTTAGTGAACAAATTAAATTTCTAGACAAGTCACGCGTGGGGGAAAATCTTGCTACTGTCGGTCATTTTTTTAAATCAATAAGTCTACGGTTCGCTCTATTAAGAGCAAAGAAAAGTTCATAAGGGACAGCGTGGCAACAACCTCGGTAGGTTCATCAAAGAAGAAGAGGACCCCGAAGACGCTGGTGGACTTTGGTGGCCTGCTATGGCGAAATCATCAAATGTAAACCTGCTAAACGAGGTCAGAAGGATTGCGGCTATTGCAATCAGCTGGGCTCTACGGACTACTTCGACAAAGGCATTATTTATGCTATTAAGTTGGCTTCCGACAGAGCTACTTACGAGACAGCAGGCCAAGTGCTCTGCTGGTCGATTGAAAGCTCTGCAACTCTGGCATGAGGATAACTTTGGTCACTCCACAATACAGAAGTCCCCGCTTAAGTGCGTTAGGAAAAGTTCGGGAAAACTTGACGCACTTATCCGAATTGTGCAGTTAAGCGAACTCGCTTTGGTGCACATTGACGCACTTAGCCGAACTCGCTTTAGTGCACATTGAGGCACTTAGCCGAATTCGTTTAAATGCGTCAGGAGCACTTTTTAATTCTCTGTTTTAATTATTTTAGCGTATAGCAATTTGAAAAATTAGAATGATGATAAAAGAAAACAACGTTTATTGGCAAAATTTATGAAGGAAAATATTCACACACTTCATTTCGTTTTTAAAGCATCGTGGATTTTTTGAGTGGCCAATAATAAAAATTTTTTTGTAGGTTCCCGTTGCATTACACAAAAACAGTATTGTAATCCTTTTTTCTGGGACTTGGTACCACGAAGTTTTTCTCCCTTGTATGCAAGAGTCCCCTTTGGCAGGGACCTATAGAATAGTCCACTTTCATCTGCATTGAAAACGTTGTTAACTTCGTATTTTTGCAGTATGGGAGGCAACACATTTTCACAATACGCGGTTGCACTGTCGTTATCTGCGTCTTGCACTTCTCCATGAATTTTAGTGAATTTAATATTTTCTCTTTTCTGCCACCTGTAAAGCCAGCCATTTGTTGGTTCAAAATCAGCGTTCATTTTTACTGCCAATTCTTTGGCTTTATTCATAACAATCTGCGCAGTAATTATGGCGTTATGTTGTCGGTTTTGGTCGAACCATATTTTCAACGCTTTTTCAACGTTTTTGTTTGCTCCACCCCTTTTTCGCTTTGTGTTTCAATTCTGGGCTGCAAGGTCCTTTATTTTTTTCTCCTGCTGCAATATGTATTCGGTTGACCGTGCTTATTGTGCACCCATACTCCTTCACTATTTCTTTTTTTGTTTTTTTTTCTTATTATTTATTTGGTTAATGATGTTCAGTTTCTGCTTAACTGTTAATGACACTAATTTACGTTCCATTTTATTTGAAAACTTTACTGAAACTCCCACAAACAATTTAAAAAAAAAGCTCCGAAGAATCAGAATCCTATCTTTATATCAACACTAAACACGCAAAAAACACTAGATATCAAATAGTTTAGACTATGTACGTACAAATCACGTTTGCTCAGAAAGGCAATGACTGGTCCCGTAGAACTACACTATAGAAATTCTAAAGGAAATAATAAGTAAAATATTTGACGAGCTACATACATATTTAAATATCTTATGACCGCTAAAATTCTCTCCTATTGAAGAACTGGAGTCCTTGTATTTTACATATGTACATACTATCAACTCATACACACCTACAGTTGTTCTCCTACAATTCGTATCTCCTTACGAATGTATCTATAGATTGTCATAGTTTTAGTGGCAATGAATCCTTTTTTTTAACCTCGTCGTCATGAAAAAAAATCCCTGATCTATGTTCTAAAAATGCAATAAAATTTGCAAAAAGAGAGTGCTACATTTGTAACATATTATCACCTCATCATGAAAACAACAAGCTGCTTAGCATATTTTTACACGATGAAACTGCACCTATAAATCCTTTTCCAGAGAAAAAAATTTCTACATACCTGAGAATATATTCACACCTACACACAATTGCTTATACAATTCATAGCCCTCACCGGATTTGGCCTTTTTTTATGGCGCTAATTCTTATTTATTGATGATATGCCAACGAGGTAAAACTGTTCGAAGTTCACTTAAGAATATGTATCATAAAATGCATGCACCGAAAATTTTCGATAAGCAGTTATCCGTTTCTAGTTCAGTAAGACAATTGGAAAAATGTTCATAAATGTGTGCACTAAAGCGGAGAACGCAATTAAGCGGAGCGTACTTAAGAGGGGTTTTCATACATGATTATTTGAAAACTCTCAGTTTACCCCCAATGCAACGCACTTATGCGGGGAACGCAGTTAAGCGGAGTGCATTTAAGCGGGTTTTACTGTACTACGGAGAGATGGGCCAACGTCAGGGAAAGTGGACCTTGCATCTCCGATTCCCTGTTTTCACCATGGTTTCAGGTCAGTCATCCCGAGTAGGGAGGACTGGACCATAGAAAGAGATGGGATACAGGAATCGGTCGACATCTACACTGATGGATCAAAAATGGATGGAAGAGTTGGCTGTGGCGTGTTCTCAGAACAGCTAGGCCTGAAACTATCCTTCCGATTACCAGACCACTGCAGCGTTTTTCAGGCAGAGGTCATTGCAATTTATAAGGCAGTTGACTGGCTGAGAAGTCAGAAAATTTCCATAAGCAATTTAAACGTCTTTTCTGACAGTCAAGCTGCTATCCAATCATTATCCAGCGTGCATACCTCATCTAAAATTGCTATGGAATACCGCTCACAACTGAACGTGATGTCGCTTCACTGTGAAGTAATTCTTTGTTGGGTACCGGGGCATAGTGATATACCGGGAAATTGCGAAGCAGATGCCCTAGCGAGAGCTGGCACCGAGCTTCAGGAATATACACTTACCCCCGAAGTCGGCCAACCTCTAGCTTCCATAAAGCTAGGATTTAAGCAGCACTACGTGGAGGCTGCGAATAGGGCCTGGCTGCTCGAAGAAAGCTGTAGCACAACCAGGCAAACTTGGCACGCACTGTACTCCAAAGGCACCAAGCGGCTCCTCAATATAAGCCGTGAAACCCTGAGTTATGTCGTTTCCGTACTGACGGGACACTGTCTGATCGGCAGACATGCAGAAAGATTGGGTGTCCCTTTCAATGATTTCTGCCGAAGTTGCAGATCAGAGGAAGAGGAAGAGGAAGAAACAATCAAACACTTTCTGTGTGAATGCCCAGCACTATCCAGGAAGCGCATGCAAACCTTGGGCACGCCCTTCCTAGACAACCTCACGGAAGTAGCTGATTTGGACATTGACTACATAGCCGGCTTTATTCGAGAATCTGGATGGTTCTCGTCATCCCGCAGGTTCTAGTGCCGCCCTTGAATTCTGTGGTATCACAATGGGAATCTTGTGGCCTAAGTGACCCACCTTTGGATAAAAAGGGGCTGCCACTACAACCAACCAACCAACCACCAAACTTTTGTAAATCTATATCTCAGATCAGTGTTGTCAGACGTCCCGATTTTGAAATCAAAATTAAATGTCCCGCTTTTCGGAGATTACTCGACCGTGCGGTGTCGTTATTAAACTTGACAGGCAATATTTTACTTGGACGTATAATGGGAAATTATAAAGAAGCCACTGCACAGAAATGGTAACTTTAAACAGTTTCCAAAAAAAATGATACGTTTCAACTAGTGTCCTTATTAAGTATTCCACCATCAAACTGCTTTTCCGAACGCGATTTTTCCAAATGAATTTAAAATGGTCGGATGCCAGAAACAAATGCTTCGTAAATTTAATGAAGCCAGAATTACACAACCTAGAGCTATCCTGCGCAGAGTTTTTCATTTATATTAAAGTAAAAAAAGGAAGCTTTAAAATAAGATATGTCTTCACAGAAATATGAATAAGTGATTCTTATAAATAATTCTTATTTAATTATATTATATAATATGTTCAGAATTATATTTCTCTGAAAACTCAACTGCCTAATTTTTTGTCGCTTTTTTAATTAACGTATCTTTCTTAAGTACAAGAAAATAACATTAAGTTTTCAAATCTTATAGCTAAGGTGAGTCTTGTTCGTTGCCGATGCTTCGGAACAAGTTATTTTGTTGTGAATTCATAATTTATTTTACTGCTGCACGTTGAAATTAACATTTATCATAAGATGTTAGATTTTTTGAGACGAGAAATTTTTTGTTCAAACAAAAGGCTCCTAGCAAAGTTATTAGGGTGAATGGATAACTTGTTCACGTATTTTTGTTTTTGTTTTATTATTTCTTCTTGGATCGTTGGGATGTCCAGATCTCTGTGTATACAGGCGTTTTTAACGTACCAAGGTGCAGAAGTTATCGTCCTTAGGATTTTAGATTGCGCTCTCTGTAGGAGTTCTATGTTAGAGATGCTTGCTGAGCCCCAAAGTGGAATACCGTAAGTCCAGATAGGTTTGATTATTTGTTTTGTAGAGCAGAACCTTATAGTCCAAGTTTAGATTGGAGTTATTCAGCAACCAGTATAGATTTCGGGATTTAAGGTTAACCTTCTATCTAGGTGAATCCCAAGGTATTTAACTGAAGACGCTTGCGGGACAGACACTCCGTTGAGTGATAATTCAGGGCAAGTTTCCCTGTTAAGCGTGAAGGTTATATGGTTACTCTTGGTTTCGTTAATTTTTATTCTCCATTGTGCCAGCCAACGTTCCACATTTCTTAGGTGGTTGTCCAAGATTTGAGAAGCCATATTGGGGTTAGCGTGAGCACAAAGAATTGCGGTGTCGTCAGCAAAAGTGGAAGTAAATAGATGATCGCATGTTGGTAAGTCTGTCGTATATATCAAATAAAGCAATGAGCCGAGAACACTTCCTTGAGGCACGCCAGCTCTGATATTGAAGAAGCGAGAAATAAAGCAGTTTTGCTTGACGAAGAACTTCCTGCCAGTCAGGTAAGACTCCATAACTTGATGCGTGTTTGCTGGAAGTTTGCACTTGATTTTATAAATAAGCCCTTCATGCCACACCTAATCGAACGCTTGCGCAACATCCAAGAACACGGCTGCGCAGTATTGTCTCCTTTCGAAAGCATTGTTGATTACAGAAACTAAACGATGGACTTGCTCGATAGTTCCATGCTTTTCCCTAAATCCAAATTGGTGCGAAGGAATTGCTTCTGAATCATTTATGTGGGGAGACAGCTTGGAGAGTAACATTTTTTCGAATAGTTTTGATAACAGGGGTAGTAGGCCTATGGGTCTGTATGACGTGACGAGTGTTGGGTCTTTCCCATTCTTCGGGATCATCAGAACTTGAGATAGCTTCCATGCTGAGGGAAAATATTATTGACGCAGGAGGCTGTTGAAAATGTGCGTTAGGAGTATAATCGCAGCTCTAGGCAGTTCCTTTATCATTTTCCCAGTAATGCGGTCGTGACCGGAGGCCTTCTTTGGGTCGATATGATCGCGTATGGAACGGATCACCTGAGCGATCTTGAAGCGGATTGGAACATCGGAGGCTTGCATGGGATAGAAAGAGAGGCAAACATCTGCTTGTTTAGGGTTTGGTTTAAAAACTTCCTCGAGGTAGCGGGCAAAGATGGAGCCTTTTTCAGCATCAGTACGGGCCCAGGCCCCATTTGGAAGCCTGATTGGTGACTCCAGTTTGACTGGTATGTCTAACTGTTTAGCAGCTTTCCACAACGAATAATTTAACCCTTGGGTTGGTGAAAGGCTTTCAAAATAGTGTACTATGTTTTTCGCTCGTTCGTGTTTCAGGACTGCATGTAGTTTTCTCCCAACTGCGGATAGCTCTTTTTTAAGGTTTGGAGACCTATGTTGCTACCATTCACGTGTTAATTGCCGCTTCAAACTGATAAGCTCGTTTATATTTTTGGACGACTTGTATGCCGGTGAGGTAGGGCGGGTGGGCTCAGGAGTGGCTTGTATAGCTGCTGAAGACACGATCTCGGAGAAGGAACGAACAGCCTTGTCAATATCAGAATGAGATTTAAGACGTATGCGTGGTGGTAGGTGTGAGCTTATATATTTCCGAGGTTTGGAGATAGTCAATATATCTGGCGAGTGGTCAGAGTGTAAGTCAAAGCACTGCGCTGCTGATATTTGCTCTTGCCTTATGTTTTTGGTTACAGCGAAATCAATGAGGTCCGGGATTTTTCGACGATCTGACGGCTAATATGTCGGATGCCTGCTTGATATGAATGAGAGCTTACTAGAATTTGTCACAGTTGACCACAAAGTCCTTCCTCTTGGAGAGATTAGCCTGGAGCCCCAGTGAGTATGCTTGGCGTCGTAGTCACCGGCTGCAATGAATCGGCTACCAAGGCTTTTGGAGAAATCATTAAATTGTTCCCCAGTGATTTTGAATCTGCCTAACTAATTAACCAGACATTTATTGTTAAAGTAACCTGTTTTCATTAAAATAAAATTTTTTTGGCAATTTTTAGTATCTATTGTCATATAAACATAATTTAAAACTCAAATGAACGGACAAGTATGTAAAAATAACTAATTATATACGTTTTTTTACTATGTCCCGCTTTCAACGAAAAACTCCCGATTTTTTTACCCAAAAAGCTGCAAAATCCCGCTTTGCCAAAAAAATCTGGCAAGGTTGTCTCAGATGCATAATTTTGTATACTAGGTTACCATAGAAATACTCGCAACAATCATTCCGTAAAAGCGTGTGGCTGATTTTATCGAAACGATTCTTTTGCGTTTTTAAATCAAATATAGGCTATCAGTGATGTAAATTCTTTTTTTTTAATGGAAAACCCCAAATTGATCATTGTTGCTAATCTAAACCGTCAATTTCTACAGCTGAATAGATGTATGTATCTACGTAAAATCAAAGCCCACATGAAGCAGTATCTTTTGGATCGCAACGAAACCAAACGCTATATAATCCTCACGTAAGCATTAAAGCAACAAAATGAAATCTGATTACGTGACCGGATCCATAACGTTGTCTTTTACCTAAACTTATATGTAAATCTATCTACGAAAGCCACAATACCAAATCCAAATAATACGAATATATATGTATATATTGAACACATTCCCACTTACCTTAATAGATAAAAATGATATGACTAAGGCGGCTATATCTCCTAGCATGTGAAAACTGTCCGCGACAAGTGCCATTGAATTGGTAACATATCCCACAACTATCTCCACAAAAAAGAAGAAAACGGTTAACCACATCATCGATAGCAGTCGACATTTCTTCCCCGTGTACTTCCCCATTTTATTGAATCTGAAAATATAAACAATTTCAAGGGTAAGTTGGCGTTGCACTTGCACTGATTGCGGAGAGACAAACACAATATGTATTCTTGCCAGGATAAGTGGTCGCCCTCTAACTTGGCTAATAGTAAGATTTGATCAATCTTTTCGTTTGCAAGAGCAGTTCATAGTTGTTGTAACTACACAAACAATGTTGCGTAGATATTTTAATTTTATGTTCGTTTAATCAATATATTATTTTTTTGCAATTGAAACAAATGATAGATGGAGAACTAGGCAGCTCGTAGTTGTTGTAAAGTTTAAACTAGCTATGGCTCATAAAATATCATCACTTACATCATCACTGAATTTTATGTTCTGCGAACTACTTGTATCACATATAGCGCTATGTTACCAATATTCAGGAGTGGGAGTTTTAATTAATAAACACACTTAAAATGACGAAAGATGTTAATTTTATAATAACGCATAAAAACGACACAAGTGACACTTTACTGACTGCGTTTTCCACAGATATTTCAGATTGACTTTCAGTTGGCCTCCTTGGAAAATTGGAAAAGTTTTTAAACACTTTTTGATTCACTTTGATCGTCTACGGATTCAAACTCATCGAATAATAGATTGTTTGGTATTTGCCGGAACTAAAATAGGCAAACAAACCTTTCTAAAGGCCGGTCCAGACGCTCCGTTTTGTACAACTTTTTGTCTGTACAGTTCAAAACGTTGCAGAGAAAACGTTGCGTGTAGATAGCGTCTGGACCGGCCTCAAGATAAATGATTTAATATACAATCGATGATTTCCTCAAAATCAAATCTAAACAAACTGCCTAGTTTTGAAATCTTAAAAATGACTCGAAAATTTTCTAACACCCAAAGCTTTTTGTCATTACTTTCTTTATTATACTTATTAAAATACTGTCTGCAACAAAAAAAAGCCCACTCCTGTATTTCAAACTTTTACTTACAAGGAGAAGCAGTGCCGGATTATACCTTCGTGGGGCCTGGGACTAAAAGTAAAATGGGACCCTATGATTACGCAACAGCATCCCAAGAACATTAAGTAACCCACGTAACCTATCATAACCCAAGTAGTCCAGTAAGAAAGAGAGCTTGAAAGCAAATAAACATCCTAAGTAAATCAGTAGAATAGTGGATTTACGTTGCATGAATAGAACAAATAATTTTTATTAAAACAAATTAACAATTAAAAATACTTTTTCTTGATTTCGTTTCAGCGAATTTACTTATAACATCATCAAAATTGAGTGATCGGAGAATTTCGCTTTCAATACTAAGTCTGGCTAATGACGACCATCTATAATCAGTCATTGTAGATCTATACATATTCTTAACGCGTTTTAAGACAGAAAACGATCTCTCCGTTTCGCAGTTAGCAATCGGAATCGTTAATAATAATCTAAAGGCTACGAAAACATTTGGAAAAATTTGTTGCATATCAAAATTAACAATCCAATCTAATACCTTTAATGGATCGAGAATATTTCTATTAATTTTAGAGGACTGTGAGCTGGTGAATTTATTTTCCGGTTGATCTTTCAGTAAAGGAATGAATTCATCCAATAAATTTACATCTAAATCCCTATCGTAAATTTTAACTAGATCATTCGTTTTAATCCGTTATTCTTCTTCTATCGATAATAACCGTTGTAAAAAACCAAAAATACTAATTATATAAGCGTAGGCCTCGCTCCTTTTCTTCAATTCAACCACCAATTTATCTATAGACGCGTTTTCATGGACACTTGAAGCATACTTCAAGTATAATTCAAGTCGCCATATAAACCGAACCCGCTCGAGTCGAGTCGATCAGAAAATTTCACCGGATCGACTTCAAACAGTCCCTTGTAAACCGACTTCAAAGATCGAAAGATTGAAATGTGTGTAGTGGTAGCGTTTGTCAGAAGGAATTGTTTTGTTTGAGTGGCTGTGGCACACCTATACGCACAAATACACACAACTCGACCCGATTTCGAGCGGGTATAGATTGAATCTGATCAACCATATACGCGCTCGATTACTTGAAATTCGATCCGGTTCTGAGCGTTCAAGCTCTCAAGCCGGTCCATGAAAACGCGCCTTATTATTAAATAAAAAGACTCTAGTCTAAATTTATCAGACTCAGATAAAGTACTTTGTCGCGTACTTCCATCTGTTAATTTTTTTAATGATTTTTCTTTTCGTTGAGTCTGAATAATCAGATTTCTCAATACTACCAAGATTTTTAGCATTTTCTTCAAATTCTTGGAACTTTTCTCGCAAGTTCTTCACAAAAACCACCAATGATTCGAACATTTGACTGGTTGTTATTAAATCAACATCTACTTTTTGTAAATACTGACTTGTCAACTCAAATCGATTTAAAATAGAATTCCACAAAACAGCCATGTCACAATTTTCGCACGCTACGGCGTGCGGGGCCCCTGGAGTAAGTGGGGCCCGGGGCTATAGCCCCTTTAGCCCCACCCCCTTAATCTGGCACTGAGGAGAAGGCACGGCATTGTCCTCTCAGATCTGGATGAAATTTGGCACATGAGGCGAAGACGTCAAGGTTATTCAATCCTTAATATATTAGAGCTCAACCGCAACCCCCCCCCCCTCCCGAAGCTCACATCCTCAGTGGCGCACGTGGAGGACAGCCCTAAAGTACAATCTCGCGTAATGGTTTGTACTTAAGAGAGGGAGAAACGTTTATCAATGGTGCTCGTAAGTCTTATGCAGTGTCGGATTAAGCCAGCGCGGGGCCTGTAGCATATGCAAACAAGAGGCCCTTGGTTTGCTTTAGGTATTAAAGTTTAGGATAAACAATAAAACCGCACATTTACCAGAAAACATTTCGTGTTTTAATGTGTGCAAATTTAGACATAATACTAGTCAAATCAATATTTCTGAGTAAATCATTTTCTATGTTCATTAAAGTGAGGTCATTTAGACGTTCGTGTCCCATTGTGTCCCTTAACTGATTTTTAATGCGTTTTAATGTTGTTCTCCGCGGCAGTTGCTGATAATCAAACTCAAATAAATGCGTAACACTATTTGTACGTTTGGAAAACACGATTCTAATGAATTTTTCGTTAAAAGTTTATAAAATTGAAGTTCCAGAGCCACGTGCTTTTTGCTATCAATAGCAGCAAACACATCTGTTTCGAGCAGCTCAGCAAACTGCACTAGTTTACAAAATAAATAGTTTACCTTATGCTTCAGTGCTTCTCGTTTTCCTTGTTTTCACTGTTTGATGATAGCCGACAGCGATATGCAAAAACACACTAAAACAAAAGAAACGTGAGAATTGCGAAACTACAACGCGATTTTTAAAAAATAGTCCGCAAACAAAAAAAAACAATTTCCTCTCGAGATGGCTCTTTCGCATAACCACTATCACAATTTGGTGTGACGATAAGTCAAGAATGCATTTTTAAACCACTGGTTATACGAACAGCCCGAAGACAATATTAGAAAATTCCCTTGTAAGTATTGTGGTGTTGTCAACTTGCAACATTATAATGTAGAGTAGACTCCTGTTAAGTGTGCTCTCCCGTTAAGTACTTCTGTTCTCCGAATTTTTGGTAATCCCGAATTTATCTAAGAACTCGACAGCTCCGCACTGTGGTGCGATTTTTCTGAAAATTTATTCTTTTCCGTTTGTTCGGACGAAATCGTAATATTTGTCTGCCATGTATAACGGCGTAACTTTAATAATTAATTACTCGTTAACGAAGAACATGATTGTGTCCAATTTTTTTATAATTTTTTTTTGCATAAATAACCTGTAGTAATATTTTTAATTTTTTTTCATTATTTTCGATTTAGTATCGAAACTCCTTAACGAGAGTCGACTGTATATTGTGTGGCCAGCACTCACTTTTAGAGTAATTATGAACAACATCTTTCCATTGGACGGTGGGTGGTATTGATGATAGATTTTTTACGCACAGGCGCGAGCCCCCCCCCCCCCCCAAGACGCGGGCCCGTAGCATTTGCTAACTCTTGCTACGTGGTTAATCCGGCACTGGTCTTATGGCCTTATTGATGGCGCGTAGGAAGGATTTTCGACTGCATTTCGGAGGAGCGAACCGCAACTGAATTTAAATATTCTGTCGGCAGTGCCGGGCATTCACACAGAAAGTGTTGGACTGTCTCTTCCTCTTCCGGCAGAAATCATTGAAAGGGACACCCAATCTTTCTGCGTGTCTGCCGATCAGACAGTGTCCCGTCAGTACGAAAACGGCGGACCTCAGGGTTTCACGGCTTATATTGAGGAGCCGCTTGGTGCGTTTAGAGCTTAGCGCGTGCCCAGTTTGCCTGGTTGTCCTATTGGTTTATGTAATACTGCTTTAATCCTAGCTGGCGCCCTTTTCCTTTAGCATTCTTTTCCCACGAGCCCCTTTCCCTGGGAGAGAAAGCCGGGTGAGATTGCCCGACCCGTGGCCAGAATCGACTTCAGCAAAAAGCAAATCGTAACAAGTGTTACAGAAGTGTAGTTTTCAACAGGGATTATCTTTACTACAGCAGGTGCATCACTTTGTTGAAAGATGGGACACATAAATGAGAACTGTTGTTAATTGAAGATACAATGTGTGATAATGTCTTCCAAAATACATTAGTTGGCAAAAAGGAAAAAAGCTACTTAAATATGGGTACAGAAACTGTTGTAAAATTGAAGAAATGATGAGGCTATTGCCTTGCAAACTAAAAGCAATGCCTTAATAATGCCCAAAATAATATGTGACTAGCATGACGGATACCAAATCCAGTTCTCAAAGATCGATTAACCCTATACTGCATGCATTATGATAGAGGTAAAAGAAAAATTCCAAAAGTGGTTAATTAAGTACTTTTTAACTAAATTAAGAGATTTTCACAAAAACTTTGGGTCTCGCATGTCATGTCCTTGAAAAAATAATTGAAGCCATTTATGGCTTTGTATGCATTCGTGCCTATAACAAAGAATATGTTAGGATGCCATATATGGCTGTGTATGCGTTCACGCCATAGGCATGAATATGAGCCTGCATATTAAGTAAAGAAAAAAAGACACTTTGCTACTATCCTATTTATTAATGATAATTCTAAATACATACATATACGCATTTAACTTAAGTCTAGAAATTAAAAAAAAATCCAAGATTGTATAGCAATTGGAATATTTTCCAAAACGGGTCTGATTTTAAACAATTTGTCATGCTCGGGAGCTCCAAACGGCCGAAAATTCTCATTATTATTAAAATGAAGGGATTTCTTTATAGTCTCCCATCTGTTACATGCCATAGCTTCGTAGACGAAACTTTGACCAACAGATTTATTCCAATGTTTCACAGAAGGCAACTTTACAAGCGACATGAAAATGGTAATCCCAATGAATTTTTCGATTTCATTTTTCACAATGCTGACGGGTGTGCAGATTTTGTCTTGAAGAGCTTTCAAATTTGATTCCTTGACAACGATGTCCATCAATTCGTCCGTGAAAAAAAAAATGAAAAAAATATGCAGGCGTTTCGAAGCGGCTCATACATTCTGGCAGTTCTAGAATTCTTTTGAAAGCAAAATTTTTGTCGTCATAAGATTTCAAATTGCCTTTCTTCCACACAAACTTATCCTTTTTCACTTTTTCTAGCATTTTTCGGCTTTCAGCAGATGTTGATGGAAGGTTTCTGGCCGAACATTTAGTATATGTATCTGAACACTCACTATCGGTTTTGGAAACTGTGATAGAAAGCTGCCTCGATCCGAACATTTTTTCAACAATATACTCGCTATCCGACTCAGAAGCAAGTATATCGTCATCATCACTAAGAGATCCGTCGCCCGGATCAGGATTTACATACTTTAAAAGTCCATAAAAATGTGCCGGATCCATTTCTGAAAAAAAGACTAAATAAGCACGTGCCAATGCATACGAAGCCATATTTGGTCTATGTTAAGAATGTATCATAAAACATATACATCACTGTTTATTTTGAAAAATTTCAAAATAACCGCAAATTAGACTTCACATACTTACCAAAATATATTTTTATTTGTCACACACGCACTTTTTTTAAATTGAAATTTTCTAATGAATTTTCTATTTGTCGATCAATTTTTAAATTATTGCCACTCTCTACAAATTCACCGTTTGCTGTGAGATAAACTTTACACTGAACATAGAAAAGTCATTCTTTGGAAATTACGTGTTACCGAATTACTTTCGAATGATAACCGGTTTGCTCGCATGTGATCCTTGGAAGAACTTGACAGGTAATTATTAGGAACCATATATGGCTTCGTATGAAGTACAGGGTTAAGCAGCGGACTTCTAGATTGCTTAGTAGGGACGGAACTGTATTTGTGTCAATATAATGGAATATTTCAGATTTAGCTAAAATATCGGTGCAACATGCGATTGTTCAAGCACCATGCTATATCACATGCTGTGCTTTGTTTAGTTTACAGTTAAGGATTATTTACTTAGGTACATATAAAATAATTTTTCGTACATATTTTCACCGTTATCATCTTTAATGTAAAAAATTTGGTCTCATAAAATATTTGCGCTTGCATATAGGTAAACATTTTTAATTTATCTGTGGATCTGAATGAAATAATTGAAAGTAATAATTTAACTTTAGCGAAATGCGAACGTCATAATTTATCTTTGTAAAACAGAATTTCCAGCTAATGAATCATAAACAGATTGCAGAAATATCGACAAACATGCAAATATTTTGCACTGGTTTACGTGTAACACGAAAGTGAAGGCAAGAAAGCGAGTTTCCAGTTCTAAAAATGAATGATAACATGTCAAGAGTCCTTGACGCATCGTTCGTTGAATAAAGACAATCACAAGAGTCTGGGCATCTTGACTTATTTTATTAATAGATACTCGAATCACAGCGGAGGAGGATGTTTTCAATAAAATGTTGCTTGAAGAAATTAGCACACGAAAATGCATACAACTTGCAATAAATTTCTTTCAGTTTATTTCACATTTATTGCATATTCGCAGTGTAATGTACGATGAGATACAAGGTTTGATAATGTTTTCAAATGATGAACACAACTTTCAATAATTTCTTTAATGCTAATTGCCTATTATGTCACGGAATGTGTTTTTTACTACACGTTATCTTTGGCTGTAACAGTTGATATCTTTGATAAATATAAATACATTCTTTTGGGTGTTAATTGTTTAAAAAATGTCAAGACTAACGAGCTTTCCAGTAGGAATGCACTTTATTATTATTGCTCATTTTCAACAACAACAGAAGTATGTACACTGCAAATATTGAGCGAGAAACAAGGACTGACTCCAACTTCATAGAATTTGAAAATAATCACCTCACGAGCTACAAAACACATTGAACGTTTCAGAATTTCTATCTATTTTTAATGCAAGGTAAATAACACTATTGGTCCCATTATGAGCCTTCAAAAATTTGAACCAATGAGTGTGACTCTAGCATGGCATAAAGAATATTTAGCACGGACACTAGAGCGAAATTGCCGCCCATCTGTTATACAATTCGCCGAGTGGAATTTTGCACGCGTATCAGTGTTCTAATTTGAATCGGTACACATGTTATTCGCATACTAATTCGATCGCGGCGTGTATACGTACACAAATTGGTGTCACACAATTGTGGACAACAATACATTTGCTCAATTCCACATGGAGAAATTTCGCTGTGTGTTTTCATTTGTTTTGTTTGTGCTATATATTCTTTATGCTATGTTCGATAGTTAAATAATAAACATGTCATAGACTCCTTGGACACATTGCATTAACAAAAGCATTGATTGGTCCCCAAAATTTGGCTAAATAACACATATATTTGGCACATAATGATTCTCAAATGACACAAATGAAGCAACAAGTTAAAGTTGTTCATATTGAAGCGGGAAAGAGGACACCAGAATTATGTGTAACGTCTACTATTAAAATAGTCTCAGTGGAAGCGTGAATTCACAACCTACTGGCATGTCGGAACTATCCTATCTAGCTAGATAGTGGCAGTAACGGTACGTGCTGGCGAGATGCCTGCATGTTGCCAGCAACAGTTACCGTGACAGGGAGTTTGAGATCTACAATCGGATGCATACCTATAGCTACCAAAAATGGAGGAAAGAAAAGGGATTGATAAAAGAAAGAAAGATGAATGTGTGTGTGGGTGTACATACGTACGTACGTTCCCGGACAGTTTTTTCTACGAACATAACTCACGTAAACAAAGTCGTATCGACTAAGAGCTGATTTTTGGGACACTTCGGTCGGGGGTTTGTTGTTTTGACCATTTGAAGATCATTTCTTTCATGCGCTATATCTCGCGAACCAAACATATGGTTTACATGGTTAAGGTGTCAATCGACGTGTGTTAACGCTTGTGTGAGTCTATCAAATTTTTACAAACATTGTTGTAGCCGTTTTTTAATTTATTAAAAATAGTGCAAAATTTTTTTTTTCATAAACAATAAATTTTTAACCTGATTTGCGAAACATAGTATTTAATGTTTATAAAACTTAGTTCAAACAATATTGGTAAAAAAACAGCAAAACTTTTTCTCATGGTTACACAAAAAATTAAATAAAAAATAAAAAATCACTGAAAGTCATCATGACCTTCAAGGTCATTTAAGTCATTCACTATATCTCGCGAAACAAATATAATATTTCCATCATTGAGATGTTAATCGACGCATATTTACATTTTTATGATGTTTTTTGATTTTTTTAAGAAAATCGTTTAAGCCGTTTTTTGATTTAATAAAAAAATGCGAAAAATTAAGATTTTTTTCATAAAACAATAATTTTTTGCCAGATTTGCACAACACAGTAATAAATGTTTATAAAATTTATAAACTCTTATCAGTTTTTGTAGAGAAACCAGCAAAGCTTTTTTCTATGATTACAAAAAAAATTAGATGAAAAACAAAAAATCATTCAAAGCCACCATGTAAAAAGGGTTCATACGAATGATATGACCTTATATGTCTTATTCTAAAGACATTGTTGTTAGGTCAATCGAAGCTTTTGATATTTGCATAATTGGAGCAGATTTTCAATAGTTTTTACAGCGCCGTGTTTTAATTTTAATATAAAAACTGCTTAAATTTTGAAACCCAAAAAAAAATTATCAAATTTCCATTTGTCGTAACGAACGCTTTGAATGGTAAAATATTTTGTAGTCAATACTTTGCAAGACCATATGCTTTTAAAAGCTTTCATCAAATAAAAAAAAAATTTCAGTAATTTTGTTCTTTAGTGTTCGTAAGATTTCAATTACTTCCTCCCTCATTATTTGTAAAAAAATTTATTTTTAGCATGCAATTCAAGACCAACTAAAAGAAATAAATAATTATTAGTCTCATTAATGTAAAATCGTGAAAAAATACAAATTCAGTGATTATGCCGCAGTCCTGGAAATTTTGAACGCAACTATTCAAAATGGCCACCATGCGACAAAATGTCTTCTGTGGGCGTAATATCAAAAACTGCTCTTTTGTCCTGCAAGCATCGATATGAAAATAACAAATAACTTAGAAAAGGCTTTGTAACCTGTCCCTCTCCGACTGATCCGCGTGAATATTCAATCAACACACTATCCATCAAAATCCGTACATAATCAATGGACGCTCCCGTAGATGATACGATTAATGTTAATTAATTCCTTTTACTGACATGAGAGATACATTATTATTATTTGAAGTATTATTATTATTACTCTGAAAATCATTATGAAAAAAATGGCCACCATATTTTTAATATTTATGTAGATATTGCTGGGAAGTTGATCGTGTGGACCTCAAGGGTCGCACCTCGCGGCTTGTTAATTGTTTAGCTGTATAGCTAAACATAGCTGTATGTTACAAAGTCGATGGCTTTTTTGTAGGATAAGTACGTATGCAATTACAACTTTTGGGAGATAAAAATGCCAACAAAACCTGTGTTTATTACTATTATCTCAATACGTATATGTTTTTCATGAGAAAATATAAAAATACTTTGGGACAGTGTGAATGCATGAACACGACTTAGGGGAGAGCGGGGCTGAAAGCGCCGATTTTAACAAATCCTTGGATAAATCGAATAAGGCGAATGCTACGGTTAATAGTTCTAGTTTATCTTAGGTAGAATTTAATCTGCATTTTAAATTTATACCCAGTTTTTCTGCTTTTTGAATAGTTTTGTATTGAGAATCATTTTTTTAAGCAGCGGTCTTAAGGCACCACTGACCCCACGCTGGGGCAAGTTGTGCCGGAGCCGAGGTGGGTTGTGCCGTTCATAATTTTTGGCCTTTTGCTCTGGACTGTATTGGCGTGACTCTTGTTGCTGATAACCTGATGGACCTGGCTCATTTCCACAGTCTACATTGATTGATTGCTGAACATCTGAAGAACACGTTTCATTTATACAGTCAACACTGCATCAGCGTAGCTGAGGACCAGCCTGAATTATTGACCGACAAGACTCAACACAGTGAACCGTATAATTTGACTCATGGAGATCTTCGGATGTCCTTGCTTGAAGCACCAGCAAATTATTGATCTTTTGTAAGGGTTAATTATCCGGCATGGGGCAATCGGTAACGAAAGACGGTGCAAAGTCCTTTTCTGTAAAAACAGCCGCATCATAGGGCCAAATACTAATCTTTTTAAACGCATTGGAAATATTGGTTTGTGTTGCTGCCAAGGGGAAAGCATATTTTACTATGCCTGGTATTTCGTGAATTGAAATAGTCCAATAAGTCTACTCTTTATTTTCTTCACATACCGTTATGTGGCAAATTTCTAATTCGCGTGCAACGGTTTTTAATTTGCGTCCGCCCTTAATGACCGCATCAGCAGCCATTTGTAGAAGTTCCCCTAGGTGTTTTCATCTTGTATGTTCTCATTCTATCAAACAAAACAATATAGGATCTAAAAGGTTAGTTGGGGGTTAGTTGTGCCGCGGCACAATTGACCCCAATTGAAAGGCACTTTTTACCCCGTTTCAAATACATTTACTTTTTATCATATGCTAAAAAAACATTCTACCCAAAGCGTTAAAATTGCATAGATTAATATTTCGGGATAAATTACAAACAGATTAGTAAAACTCCTATATCCGTAACACCAAAAATGCTTACTTGAGACCAAAAAATATGCACGAAAAAATATTTACTCACGTAATGCTGAAGGAACATTGCACACACTGCCACTAGGTCCGCGTCTCCGGCGAAACTCAAATAGCGGCCGCACATCTGCTAGAGTGCCAGAGTGCCGGACATAATACGAACATATTGTTATCTCTTTTTGTTTTTTTCGATATTTGCATCGGAACAACTTACCCCCGGCACTTTCAGCCCCGCTCTCCCCTACACTACAAACATTTTTAAATTTCTTGTCAGTTTTGACGTCCTTTGCTGTGCTAAATATGCCCGAAAGAATGGAATGGAATAAAAAAAAGCTATACAGCGAAATCGGCGGTGGGAAGACTGCCATGAATGTAACACCTTACCTTCTTTGGTATGTTAGAACTCCATCAATTAGTTGAAAAAGGAAAAACTGAAGACTCTTTTTAAAGATGGAATACCGAAAGGGGGCGAGTTCAATTATGTTATGAGCACGCATTCTACTTTTTCAAGTATGTCAACGATGCTATAAATTAAGGTTTTTACAAAACAGCCCCTTCCTATAACCCATCCATAATGCGCAAAAAAACTAGCTGCCTATCCAAATTGCATGGGTGAATTCTCATTTTACTGGACTGTAACTCTTTTACACATACTGGTGGCTAGCCTCGATGTTAACCTTCAAATCAATGATGCGAGGAATTTATGTTTGATGCAGGATTTCCGAGTGAATTTTATCGACTGACCGGCAATGTAAGCACGACCTTCGATATAAATTATAGAAACGAGAAACAAATGAGCAAGAAATAAAGTCATAGATGTTAGGATGCAATTGCAAACCAACAAAATACAAAAGATTCAATAGCTGGCAACTTGAGTTCTACATATTGAATACTTGTTTTTGCGCTTCTGTATAATTTTACACAAATAAACTTGATATTCAAGTTACGTAAACTAAACATGGCAGTCTTTTGCAAGACTACAAATGCATTCAGCTTGCGCATGTCGTCCATGTGAGTGCTACAATTTTAGAATTGAAAACGAAACCACGAAGAAATCATGCCCAAATTTTAAACAACTTAAAAACCGTATTTTTTATTATGAAAACAAAACTCACGCTTCCTTTTACGACTATATTTTTTATTTTAATATTGTATATACGTATTTCGACACGCAACATACGGTCTTCTTCAGTACACTGTTATCTTAAAAAGACAGGCTAATCTTCATATACTATTCAACCTTAATTACCATCAAATTCCTTAACTGCTTTTACCTACTTCTTACTACACAAAAGGTCTATTAGTTTAGAGTTGTTATTGCCTAAATCTCCATATAGTCTTAAAGACTCAGGTACTCTCCTAATTTCTATACTTTTATAGATATCCAACTTATTCACCTTATGCACCTCCTTAATCATTTCAACATCATTAAATGTTATTTCGTGACCCTCTTTTATTACATGCTCAGCTACAGATGATTTTATGATACTTTTTTTACCCCTTCTACCTGATTCCACCTCTTTCAAATGTTCTTCACATTTCAACATTACCAATCTTTTCGTTTGACCAACATAAATTTTCTCACACTTCGAACAAGTTATCTTATATATCCCACATTTCTCCTCCTTAGATTTTTTGTCTTTTTCACTACCTAGTAATGATTTTAATTTACTATCTCAACTACTACTTGTTGTTTCTAACTGATAGTTTTTAAATAAACGGGCTAATTGATTATATAATACAGAGTATGGGATACTAACTCTTATCTTCAATTTTTCGTCGATCTTCGCATTGGTTACAAACAATTTCGATAAGTTATATCTACTTGTTTTCTTGCTCTTCTTTCTAATCATGTATTCTATGGTTCTACCGTCAAACCCATTCACCTCCGCTGTATCCACAATGTAATTTTTTCCCTCATGTCAGATAGTGGTATGCTTAATAACCGGTGGATCATATTACTATATGCAGCCAGTTTTTGGGGGTAAGCATGCCAAGAAATAGCTGGTATTGTTCTCTGGGTACTTGTTGGTTTTCGAAATATGTCGAACTTGAGTCTCCCCTCCTTACGCAATCCATAAATCCAAGAAGGGTATCCGACTTTCTTTCTCCAGTTCCATCGTAAATTTTATGTTGCTATGTATACCAGTGGCGAGGCGTTCATATAAGCCGATTCCCATCGGCTTCCCTTTCCAAATATGTTCCAAAAAGGTCTAACACTTCAGCTTTATAAGGGAATAAAGTGTTTATTTACTTGCATGCATCACTGTAAACATGCACACTCGTTCCACTTGATCTCAGTGTTTATTCCATCGTACTCCATCCTCTTCACTCTACACATCCTCATAGTTCCATAATAGCCAGCAAAGCGATCAACATCTGTAAGAGTTGCAGCAAAGCTTTTCGAGTCTCGAATTCATCAATAATTTAAGGTGCCGTGGGCATTCAACTCCCGTTTGTTGGAATGTCAGCTAAGTTTTCCTCAATAGGATATGGAAACAAATCAAAAAGCCGGTAGCGTTCCCGGCTTGCGGATCATCTGTGAAAATTGATGCTAGAAAATCATCGGCTTACCCACAGTAATTTTTCACCCCTCGCCACTGATGTATACTATTCAACCCCTTCAATATATCAGTCGCTTTATCTTTTGGTACCACAGCTATTATATCCTCCACATATCTCTCCCGTACTCTCGGCATCCATTCTTTCTCCTCTATGGCTACTTCGATGCTAGTCATGAACATTTCAGCTAATAATGGTGACAATGGGTTCCCCATTGCCAACTCTTTAGTAACTTTATAAAAGTTTTTCTGGAACATAAAATAATTTTCGTTCATACATAAGTTCGCCAGTTTTCCATACTGTGTTACTTTTTTTATTCCAGCAACTTGACCCATTAAATTTTTCCAACCACTTCACGAACTCATATATCGCTTGCTTTGCCGGAGTGCTCGGGAACAATGACAGCACGTCAAATGACACTAGTACTTCATTCTCAGCCACCATTTCATTTCGCATTTTTTCGATTAATTCCAATGGGTTTCTAATTGACCTATCTCCATAAGTATGTCCTCACTTTTTAAATTCTACGATAATCCACTTAGCTATTTATAAGTAGGGGAGTTAGTATCAGCTATGATTTCTCGTAGCTATTTACCTTCGTTTTTAATTGACACCTCAATCTTGGTAGCGATGGGTTTGGCATTTTCAACTTGCTTATGCTTCCAAAAATACAACTTGCTTCGTTCATGGCCTTATTCACTCGCTTCACACTTTCTCCTAAAGAGTTCACCCTCAGTTGGAAGAAATTACCACATCTTGACTTCTCACAAACTAACAGATCATAATCCTTTTTACCCATAATCACCACTTGATTGCTCTTGTCTGCTTTCAAATAATAAACATTTTTACTTTTTAGCTGTTTAACAATGTTTTCTTATTTTTCTCCTTTATCCAGGCACCCATCAACTCTTCCTATGCTTCGTTTTATGTCTGTTCTTATTTCTTCTTTTGTCTCATGGTCTAGATATTTTCTAATTTAGTATTAGTATGGACCGCATAGTTTAACCCCTTATTTAGCAATTCGAATTCTTCTTGAGTGAATTCGATATTTGCTTTATTCACAGCTAATTTTGGCACCATTTTTACACTAGGTTTCACTCTACTACTACACTCATTTTTCTTCAACATATTTTTTAGTTTATTATTGAAGATCTTTTCTTTCCTAAGACTTTCACATGGGATGTATGGGTAGATCGCCTCCTCGCGGTGCATCCTGGGTAACGCTAAATGATCTACCACGGCACGACTCTCGATTGTTTTTTTTTGGACAACTCTCTCGTCTTAACGACTATATATGATGCTTTGGGCTGGTAGTAGTGGTATTCTGTCACCTGAGTACGCAAGAGTGACATCTTGCGGAAATGGCTTTCAGGCTAATGCCAATGCTGCCTCCGTCCCGGTAAAACCCTGGCAGGCCTCACGGTACGTTCAAAACTCGTCGCCACTAGTCTGGCCGTGTAGGTTCAGTTGAGTTTGGACTCCTGATTAATCCCTGGCCCGGCTCTGAGCACATATCCTCATAAGGGACTGTGCCAACCCTCGCATGGCCTCCCTGCTTCGGCATAGATAACCATGGGGTCTCAGGGGAACTGCACAACGAGTGGAGATAGCGGCTGTGAGGGGGGACCCAAATCGCAATGAATCCCGATAAATTTAAAAAGGAGGATCCACTCGGCCCGGAAGGGAAGTGGACGAAGGTGACGCGTCCTTCTAGTGGGAAGAAGACCGCGATACTCAGCCAACCCCCTACTTCTTCGAGGGATGCATGCTCCAAGGCAGCTATGCCAGGGGCAAGTACTCCCTCAGTCAAGCCTATTGGCGCTAGCGGTAACACCAAGGTAACGGCGAACAAGTCGGCCCGAACTGTTTCCGGAGCGCCCTCCAACACCGCTTCCACTTCAGGTGTTAAGAAGCAACAAAACCCCTCAGTCACGGCTTACAGAGACAGAAGGTCTGCCTTCAAAGTCCTGAAAAGGCTGAAAGATTTACCTCCGGATGGTCTTTCCCAGAAGGATAAAATCTCCCTGAAATGGGCAACCACCACGGTAGAGGCTTACAAAGCCTCTATTCCAAAGAAAGAGGCAACTCATAAAAGATGTAGATCTAATGAGTCTGCCCCAATTCAACCGAGCGTCCAACTGCCGGTTAGTAAAAGACCAAAACTGGTCACACCCAATCCTGTTAAGGGCAGGAGTTTCAGTGAAGCTGCCAAGGACAGCCTGGTATGGGCTGTTATCGACAGAAGCAGTAGCGATGGTACCATCTCACCGTCAAATTGGAAGATGGTAGAAATCGCGCTTCTTCGAGTGTACAAGCCCATACTCGAGGCAAATCCTGGCCCTCCACCAAGTTGTCGTGATGCTGGCTGGTACCAGGGTCACGTTAAATTGATAGCCTGTACAGATCAACGTTCAGCGGATCTTTACAAGCAGGCTATAGGCAGATTGGGAGAAGTCTGGCCTGGAGCAAAGCTGGACGCTGTCTCCAGGGAAGATATCCCGAATAGGCCTCGGTCCAGGGCGTGGATACCAGCGGAGCCATCCACACCGGAAGAAATTGTTGAGCTAATCAAGCTCAGTAATGCTGACCTCCCGGTGGAAAATTGGAAGGTAGCTAAGGTTAGCGAGCCCAGCAATGGACAGCGAGAGGCCCTAATAATCCTGAACGAGGAGTCGCTAGCTCCATTGGAGTCGAAGAGCGGGGTGATCAGCTACGGTTTCTCGGCTATCACCCTGCGAGTATATCGCAAGGACCGTACTGGGAAGGCAGTACGGGAACCGAGCAAGGGGAGTGGAAGCGAGGGAACTGTGGAAGCATCAGTAGACCCGACCGTGGACCTCTCTGAGTCAGATCTTCTCTCCGATGACGGAAGAAGCACCACCTCCACCACGGAGTTGGCTGGGGACCTTCTCCAAACCCTCGACCTGGTCGAGGAGGAGGAGATGTCCTTATCTGACGAGGAGGCGGATAAAATATTGTGTCGCGATGCTGAGGTTTCTGCAGATTAACCTCCATCACTCGAAGGCGGCATCCGCCGCGCTGCTCCTCCACCTGGCTCAAAAAGGAGAGGAGCTAATACTGGCCCAGGAACCTTGGTTTGTTGGAAACCGGGTTTGCGGGCTCAACTTGAAAGGATACAACACAGTATCCTTCAACACAGCAGGTAAACCGAGAGCTTGCATAATTGTAAAGGAAGGCTTGAAGTTTTTAACCTTGTATAATTTCAGTGACCAGGACACCGTTGCGATAGCAGTGGAAAGACAGTCCAAACCCCTTTGGGCTGTCTCCTGCTATATGGCGCATGATGTTCTGCCACCTCCAACTAGCCTGCAGAGGATCACAAGGGAAGCCACTGCAAGAGGCATCCCTCTAATAGTCGGAGCGGACGCCAATGCCCATCATCGCATCTGGGGTAGCACTGACACGAATAAACGGGGTGAGTCACTATTTGAATTTATCTTATTACATGACTTAGCCCTAGCTAACAAAGGTGAGGATCCTACCTTCATTACGGCAAGCCGTAGAGAGGTTCTGGATATCACTATGACGAACGAGCACTTGAACCAAGCTATCAAGGGATGGCACGTATCGCAAGAGTGCTCGTTCTCCGATCACCTATACATAAGGTTCGATTTGGCATCTGACCCTCCGACAAATCCAACCTTCATTAACAAAAGGAGGATGGATTGGGTCAAATACCAATCGGTATTCGAGTCTGCGCTAGAAGGCGGACCTCCAGAGATTGTAGACATACCCGGTCTTGAGGAAGCTGTTGGGACCCTTACATTGGCCTTCAATGACGCAGCAAGGTCTGCATGTAATCCAACGAAGCCTAGAGGGAAGTACAAGCCCCCATGGTGGAATAGTGACATTGCGGAGCTGCGGAAGGAATGTAGGAAGTCCTTCAATCGAGCTAAAGAATCTAATGACTGGTGTTCTTATAAAACAAAACTGAAGGAGTTCAAATCCTCTATCAGAAAGGCTAAACGCACCTCTTGGAGAAGCTTCTGTGCAGAAATAGAACACTCCAAGGATGTCAGCCGCCTGCGAAAAGTTATGACGAGCTCCCCCTCATTTTTAGGGTCCGTTAAGGACGCAAATGGAGTCTGGACGAAATCCAGCTTAGAGACTCTGTCCGTTCTCGTAGATACGCACTTCCCGGGCAGTGAGGGTGTGGCTGACAAAGCGGATCCACACACGCTCCCGGAGTGCATGCCAACTACTGTGCCTGTATATGACAGGCTCCTACGCTGGGCAATCAGCTCATTTCTACCTTTTAAATCCCCTGGAATGAACTACATCTCACCCGTTGAGATCCAGCAGGGAATAAATATAGTGCTACCATGGCTAAAAGCCATCTTTAAAGCATGTCTACAGATGGCTTACATTCCACAGCGGTGGAAAGAAGCTAAAGTAGTCTTTATACCCAAAGCGGGCAAGACATCTCACTTCTCACCTAAGGACTATAGACCTATCAGCCTCACCTCTTTTCTGCTGAAAACTCTGAAACGGCTGATATACATCCATCTGAGAGCTGTTCTCTGTTCTCTCTCCAATGCGCAGCACGCATACACAAAAGGGAGATCGGTTGAAACAGCTCTTCACTCGCTCACCAGCTACATCGAAAAATCGCTAAGCGTCAAAGAATACACGCAAGCAGTTTTTATAGACATCGAAGGGGCTTTCAACAATATCAGCCATAAGGCTATTGGTAAAGCACTCGGGGGAAGCAATGCCGACGACAACCTGATAGGGTTCATCGGTCAATTGCTTAGCAGCAGGAACATCAACTCCACGCTAGGAAACAGTACCTTACGAAGGAGGGTTTGCAGAGGCACACCACAAGGTGGGGTGCTATCACCCCTTCTATGGAACCTAGTGGTGGATGAACTCCTGTCAAAAATAGAAGCGACTGGCTGCAAAGTCGTAGCTTATGCCGACGATGTTGCAATAGCAATATCGGGAAAATTTGTTAACACCCTATCGGAAAGACTAAACTTTGCCCTAGGTATTCTTACCAAATGGAGCAAAGAGTGTGGTCTAAAGATAAATCCGCAAAAGACGGAATTTATGCTCTTCACAAGAAGATACAAAATTCCACGATTTGCTCCACCTAAACTTGGTGAGACAAGTCTCAATCCGTCTCATCAGGTCAAATATTTAGGTCTGATCTTAGACTCCAAACTCGCATGGAAAGCAAACATAGCGGAAAGAGCGCGTAAAGCGGCATGCGCAATCTACTGCTGCAAAAGAGCTATTGGGAAAAGATGGGGACTGAAACCCAAAACTGTATCATGGCTCTATACAGCGATAGTGGAACCAATCCTTCTGTATGGTGTCGTTATTTGGTGGCCAGCAATGGCAAAAACATCAAACGCGAACCTGGTTAACAGGGTCAGGAGGACTGCAGCTATTGCAATCACCGGGGCTATACGCACTACCCCGACAAAAGCATTGTTTATGCTATTAAATTGGCTCCCGACGGAGCTCCTAACGAGACAGCAGGCCAAGTGCTCTGCTATTCGATTGAAAGCTCTAAATCTCTGGCGTGATGGGAATATCGGCCACTCCACCATATTAAGGAGGGATGGACCAACGCCAGGGAAAGTAGACCTCACTCCTCCGATTCCCTGCTTCCACCACAGTTTCAAGTCCGTCATCCCTAGCAGAGATGACTGGATCATGGAAGGAAATAGGACACAGGAATCGGTCGACATCTACACTGATGGATCAAAAATGGATGGAAAAGTTGGCTGTGGTGTTTATTCTGAACAGCTAGGTCTGAGACTATCCTTCCGGCTACCAGATCACTGCAGTGTCTTTCAGGCAGAGGTCATCGCAATACATAAGGCAGTGGACTGGCTGAGAAATCAGAAAATTTCTATAAGAAATCTCAACATTTTCTCCGACAGTCAAGCTGCTATCCAATCATTATCCAACGTGTATACCTCATCCAAAATTGTAATGGAATGTCGCACACTACTGAACGCGATGTCGCTTCACTGTGAAGTGACTATCTGCTGGGTGCCGGGTCACAGTGATATACCTGGGAACTGCGAAGCTGATGCCCTAGCTAGAGCTGGCACTGAGCTCCAGGATTATACACTAACACCCCAAGTCGGCCATCCGTTGGCCTCCGTCAAGCTAAGTTTCAAGCAGTATTATATAGAGGCTGCGAACAGGGCCTGGCTGCTGGAAGAAACCTGCAGGACAACCAGGCAAACTTGGCACGCATTGAGCTCAAAGCGCACCAAGCAGCTCCTCAACACGAGCCGTGAAACATTAAGTTTCATCGTATCCGTACTGACGGGACATTGTCTCATTGGCAGACACGCAGAAAGACTGGGTGTCCCTTTCCACGATTTCTGCCGCAGCTGCAGATCGGAGGAGGAGGAGGAAACGATCCAACATTTTCTGTGTGAATGCCCAGCACTGTCCAGGAAACGCATGAAAACCTTAGGCTCACCCTTCCTGGACAGCCTCACGGAAGTAGCTGATTTGAACATTAGCTGCGTCGCCGGATTCATACGAGAATCGAAATGGTTCTCGTCACCCAACAGGTTTTAGTGCCGCTCCCTATTAAAATGTGGTATCACAATGGGCCTATCTTGGCCTAAGTGAGCCGCCTTTTTGACAAAGGGGGCTGCCACTACAACCAACCAACCAACCAAGACTTTCACATTCATGAGGGAAAAGAATTACATTGTGGATACAGCGGAGGTGAATGGGTTTGACGGTAGAACCATAGAATATACAGGGTGGGCCATCTACATGTGACCCATCTAAACTCTTAATAACTTTGACATATGTTGTCAAATCGACAAACGTCATATCACAGTTTATGCGTCATTTACCATGGATAACTACACTCCGCCTGAACGCGCTGAAATTGTTCAGCTATACATCCAAAAAAATTGCTCGATCGTGGCTACTCAACGTGCGTTTCGTGTAAAAAATAAAATCAAAAGTGCTCCTGCAAAAAACACCATAAAGCGTTTGTACGAAGAATTTTTATCGAGTGGTAGTCTAAGTAATGCCAGGCGTCCAAATAAAGCAAGACCAAGGCGATTTTTGGCGTCAAATCGTCATGAGCGACGAGGCACATTTCTCACTGAATGGAACGGTAAACAAACAAAACTGCCGCTACTACGCCACTCAACACCCACAAATAATCCACGAAAAGCCTCTCTATCACCAAAGAGTGACCGTTTGGTGTGGTATTACCGCGAAATGTGTGATTGGACCGTACTTTTTCGAGGACGAGCGATCGAAGCCATGATAACCGATTTTTTGATGCCAATTGTGTGTAGAAAGCGAATGCGTAACTTCTTGTTCCAACAGGATGGCGCGCCATGGCATACTGCAGACGTCACGATAAATTTATTGAGGTCATTCATCTCTGGTCGCTTGATATCCAAAAATGGTGATTTTGACTGGCCTCCGCCCTGACTCAGAGAGGACGATTTGGAAGGCCATCACTTACCACGAAGGTGTCACTCACGTAATAAAAAGGAACCTAAACAGCCATGAATCAATACAGCTCATAGAAACGAGTGGCAGAAACCAGCTCAAAAACATCTTTAGATCGACTAAAGATAAGCGACAACCACACGAGAAATCGGGCATCTATAGGGTTGAATGCCCCACCTGCCAAGAGGTATATATCGGTCAGACAAGGAGACTCATCAGTACTAGGATGAAGGAAGGTGAAGCGAAAGCTGCAAAGAAGAGAGGCATGACAGGCAGTTTCAAATCAGCTGTGGCGGAGCACATCGTGACTTCAGGACATGATATAACTATGGATGACGTACCACCAGAGAGAGAAGCGAGAGATGTACGGGAACTAGATGCCTTAGAAAGCTTAGCCATTTATAGGGGGAAAAACCCGTAATGAATCATGATGAAGGCAACGTTAATTCATGGCTCTTTAAATTAATCAGTTATTCTTAAAAATCTCCATTTTTAATAATACATCCCTCATTAATTATATCCCTTGTAATGTTAGAATTTGAAAATATCCTCTTAATCATATCTTTATTAACTATATCCATTGTAAAATTAGTATATAAGTAGAGTACTTAACACTAATAAATTTAATCGCTGAGGAAGACCGAACGATTACGGTCGAAAATCGATTACGAATCTAAATAAAGATACACAAAATTAAAAGGAAGTTTTTCTTTTTTAAAAAGCAAACATACGTAGTATTTTGAGAAGATGAAATCAATTACTAATATTGATGCCTTTTGTTCGACAAAATACAGTCTGCAATTTCCAAAGCTGCTAAATTCGTAAACTATCATTCATTATTTTCAAACCAGCATTTGGCATCGAAACGATGTTTGACGGATTGTTAGTTATTGGTCTATAAAAAAAATTGGCTGTCTAGTCAAGCCAATTTTACTATCGATTCGTTGCATTTTCCCAGGACTGAACGATTTATATTTCAAAAACGTACTTCATTACATAACGTATATTCGGCGGTGGTTCGTTTATCAAATGTTTTCGAATTAAGCAAATGCAGTTTTCAGCATAGCATATGGAATATATACCAAATTGTTATAATTTTGTTATACAATTCGCCGTGCTGATTTTTGCACGCGTTTTAGTGTTCTAATTTGCATCGATACACATGTTTTCGCACACTAATTCGGTCGCGGCGTGTATGCATACACGAATTGCTGACACAATTGCAGCTTCGCCACAATACATTTGCCCAATTCCACATGGAGAAATTTCGCTGCATGTGTACACTCGTTATTTTGCGCACGAGATTAGAAACGAAAACTCTCGAAATTTTTGCATCTTTTGTCTAATGTTTTGACAGCTCGGAGTGTCCGTTCTATATAGTTTTTTATCCCATGGATTTCAGTATAACTCCAAAAATAATACGAAAAAAATTCCAGTTTTTCTTCAACGTTGGGAGGTAGAAATTTGAAGAAGATATCGATCAGCTCCTTCTTCTCGGCATGCCGACTAAAGCTACCTCCGTCTCTTTCAAATAACTCCATCTTTCATTTATAATTCAGAATATATTTTTATAATTTGATTTCATATTGACTTCATGTTTCGTTTTGATTTTTGTGGAGCTAATTGTAAACTACCACGATTGCTGTTGTTGCAAGAGGTTTTTTTGGTATTGATTTAAAGAAATTTGGGTTCGTTGTGTTTTTTATTTTGGTATAGTATCCATGTTTCTCATATTGTATTTTTCGGAAATTTTATCTAATTTCACATTACGGTGTAAGTTCTTATGTATAAATTTAGCTCTTTCCATGGAACATATACCATATACCTTGTTCTTGGGTAATTTTGTAAACTGCCCGTTGGTGTTAGCATAGGGAAATTGTAAATGGTTTTATATGCCTTGGTTGCTAGTCTAGAGACACTGAAAAAAATTCTGTTCATAATATTTATGATCAACATTCATTACACTAAATTCATAGTATTTATGATCTATTTCTGAAATGTGAAAAATTTTGCCATGAATTCTGTGCATGATGAATTAGTTCATAAATGCTATGAATATGCGTTCAAAGACAACTGTTTTATGATTTTTCGCTTTCAAACCTATAATTCTAGTTGGCCATTGAATTTGTTCCTAAATACAATAAACAGTTCATAGCAAAGTTGTAGACGGGTATCGCGCTTCTGTATCACATTCTAAAAGCAAACGACTGTGAAATTTTTCATAAATACTATGAACCAATGTACTAGTATCAAACATAACTAACTGTAAACCTTCTTGGGAATCGTTTGCCGCAGAAAGAAATATTTGAAACTTCAGGGCAAGTTCTGTTGTTCGGACGATTGTTTCGATTAATTTGCTCTTAAAACTCGAAAGTTAGTGGCAGCTGTGCATTTAAAGCCGCAATCAAGGATAATTTGTGATCATTTCAACCAGTAAGTACTTAAAAAAAAGTTTTGTGCCCACTATAATGAAAGTGAAGTTTATTTACTCAGGGCGATTCCATTATCATAAGTGGGACAGTTGCATGGTTTGTCCAATAGTAACGGGATATTCTGCCAACAAATGAAATAAAATCAGTGTGAACTTAATTGATGTGCAGAGTAGTAATAAGCATACTTCGATGAAATGAAGTGCTTTGCATGCGCCAAAATTTTTGTTTCGGTAAATACTCTCTGTCGACATTTTAAAGATTACCACGGTTTTAAAACAAAAAGCGTTTTTCGATGCGTAGAAAGTGATTGTATTCAAGAATTTTTAGATATTTCGGTTTTTAAAAGACATGTGTTAAGAAAACATTGTATTTCCACGAATGATACCAATGCGTTCGAAACAAGTGAAAGTATTGATTCACAACCTAATTTTGCATCGCCTGTCTCTTCTGTTTCTTTTCATGAAAATGAATCTACAAGTAATGCAAATATCTTTGACGAATTACATTGCTTTACAGAACTTCGACGTTCCGTTTTCAAATTTTGTGTTTTCTTGCACGATAAAGATAATTTTAGTAGAAGCGAAGTTAACGACATTCAAAATAAAATAATAAATTTCATTTTAGAACCGATTTTACAGTTGCTGTCTGAATTTTTCAAGTGTTTTTTGCAAAATTATTCTGATATTTGTGAAGTTTTCCAGCGTATCTTAGCTGATATTGGAGAAAAAATATTTTCAAACTGTAAATCAGATTATTTGACCTATTAATGGATTCATAACGAAAGACTTGCTAGTCAATTAAAAGAGATTGTTATTTGTTCTGAAATTGAACCAGTTGTACAAAATGGAATTGTTTGTTACTCTGAAAATACATACAATAGTATTTTAATGCCCCTAAAATTTCAGTTTCAATTTTTTTTAGAAAAAAAAACGATTTACTGGATAAAATGTTAAACCACATGAAATATTTAAATTCATCCTCAAGACTGAAAATTTTTGTTCAAGGCGATTTATGGAAAGAAAAGGAATGCATGCAAGTATTATTTATTGTTTAAATTATACCGTTTTTTTTAATGTAACAGATGGTAAGGATGCAGCTATGCTATGGGCGCTGCATGCATATTTCATTCCGTACACTAGAATCGTGTCCAAAGATGCAGATGGAAAAAACAATGTAGTAAGATTTTCGGTAGCAACTTCGCAAAAGTCATTCATCATCGTTCACAACTCGCCCAAGATGATGGAAGATCAAATTCGTCATTTGCAGTCGCAAAACAAAAATATTCAACCGTTTATTTATGGAACTGGGGATGAATTAAACAAAATTGACAACATTCATGTATACTTCGACAATATTAGATTTCCCTTCAATAGCACACTACGCGCGGTAGACATATGTATAAAAAAAATTCTATTTGTTTAATTTAGCATTCCCAGCCGCAAGTAAAACTTTTTGGATGTTTGTTGCAAATTTTTTTTACGGATTAAAAGTTGACAGTGACAGCAAAGTTAGGATCCTTAAGAACAAATTGGAAGTCGGAGATTAAATTATAAATGAATTTTGATTATTTGTCTACACCACTTAATAAAATTGAAATATGTTATCAAAAATTTATTTTCTATTAGTTTTTGAATCAGCAATGGACAATTTAATAAGCAATATGTTCATAAATGATGTGAAATGATTTCTCAGGTTCGCTATCAAAAAATTCATAAATTTTTCTAATATGTTCATAAAGGTTCTATGATGTTTATCATAAATAGTATGAAATGCTTTCTTAGGGTTGCTATCAAAAAATTCATAAAGTTTTCCAATATTTTCATAAAGTTTCTATGAAGTTTATCATAAATGGTATGAAATGAATTCTTAGGGTTGTTTTCAAAAAGTTCATAAATATTTCGAATAAATTCATAAAAATGCTATGAATTCCATCATAAATAATGTGAATGGTTGGTAAACTAATTTCTTTCAAATTTCTATGTTCACACTTTCATAAATTCAGTGAACAGTTTCATTGGTTGAAAATTTTTAACTTTTTCATAGATATTATTACCAATTTAATAACTATTGTGCACCTTTTTCGTTCAGTGGATGATCATGAGATTATCTTTAGAAGTTTGACTAAAATTCAAGATATGCTGTAGGAAGCTTTGGAAAGATTTCCGTACATAATTTAGATTTTACTTCTTGTTGGAAAAAAGAAAGGGAAAGAAGGAACGTAGGAGACCCACGAAGATAGCCACATTTTTTATTTATCATTTATATGTGGGGTCCATGTAAGTTTCTCGTCTATTAGTAGTTCTAAGTACTTTATTTGTTAAACTTTATGCGGGTTGTGTCGTTGATTTTTGTGTGTGGTTGTATGTCAGTCTTTTTTTTGCTTGAAGGTAATATATTTTGTTTTCCCAGAGTTTATTGCTAATCTGCTTGGGAGTAGCCAACGCCAGTACTTGTCCAGGTCAGTATTCACTTTTTGTTTAATTTCGAGATTAGTTTTGCCTGAGTACATGAGCACAGTGTCATCTACATACAGAACTACTTTCGCAGCAAGTTCCGCATTTTTTATGGAGTTGATATAAAGTAGGAATAGCGCCGGCCCTAGGAACGAGCCCTGCGGAACACCGGTGATAATTTGACCAGTTTTGCTTTCGACATTTCCAATTACTGTATTTTGAGATCTATCTGTCAAGTAACTGCGTATTAATGCGCTTGATCTTCCCACAATTCCATATTCTCCAAGCCTGGCGATTAAAGTTTCATGTAACGCTTTTTTTCAAATATCTTTTTTGATATACAATGTTCCCATTATTTTCAATAAAGCAACATGGAAATTATTGTCTTTATATATACTTTTGATTGGTAAATATATATGACAACGTTATTTTCGTAAATCCTGTGATTTGCTGGACTAGAATGGATGTTAGTGACATTTGAGTGCCCCGCTAATTGATTTCATAATTACGTCATCATTTAAAGCTATCAAATTAACTATTTGAAACTCCTCCTATGCAACGATACCACATCATTGTCATCACGTGTATTCACTTGCATTCATTCATGGATCAAATTGCAATTAGCTGCGACAAAGTCACGTTAAACCGGCTTTCAGAAACTTATACTGACTAGCAACATGGAAACTATGAAATTAATTTACGCACATGTCTCCTCGCGAAGGTCACGCTGAGATATTGGATACCCGGGCGTTTTCCCTGAGTGCAAGGCTGCTATCAGGAATTCATATTTAATCGCATTTACATCACAAGCGTCTGATAAATGGAGAAGTTCACTTGTATTGCTAACCAATGCACGTCTTAGTGCCGATCGAACTGTGACTATATCGTAAAGTTGTTTTGCAATGGATCAACGCTGAATAATCATTGATTTGTATTGATATTGAGAATGCGGTCTTGAAATTCACTACCATAACATCCAATAAAGATAACGTACATATGGTTTTTTGAAATTGGGTTATTTAATGTAGGTTCTTGATGAAGATTATGAACGCGAGTAGATTTAACAATAGAATGGAACCTTTTAAGGTACTATTACCTATTAGAAGGCTAAAAACATTTCCAACATTTTTTAAAAACTTTTTTATTATATGTGGCAATCAAACTTTTTCTATAGTATTATACAACTCTTAAAGATTACAAAAAAAATCTAACCCACGATAAACTTACTAATAGAAGCGACGTAGACATACATACGAACAAATTGACGGTCGTTATAATTCGCAGATGTAAATTATAAAAATAGTTGAAATATAGCGAGCTTAATCCATCAACAAGCCAGCGGTGGTCGTGCTGTCTCGTGACGGATAGCAAATGATAGCACCTGAAAAGGATGCCATCCGTCACGCCGAAACTACACTTCCCACAAAAAAAATGTTTTTTTTATTATCTATGTTTGTGCATTTTATAAAGGGCGCCAAAATTTACTCTTCAAAAAATCACTGCTCAGTTAATCTCATGAAGGCAAGTCTGAAAAATAAAATTCGAGAGGGATTTTAAAAAGGAGGTGCTCTTACGTGATAATTTTTCAGACAAATTGAAAAATGGCGAACGTACAATTTTTATCCAAAAATCGACTTTTTGGGACCTTTTTCCAGATACTTAAACCTTATTTTATTTTTTGGTCAAATTGTGGTAACAAAATGCTTCACGGTTTATTAAAATCGACACACTAGATCCGCAGATTAACTGTCCGTCAGTTAAAAAAACGTGATTTCGAGAAAAACGCGTTTAATATTTTTTCGATATCTTAAAAATTGATTTTCTTGGCTTACATTCAATCAAATTCCAATGCCTGGACCATTTAGAAATAGACCTAGGCTTGGACCTAGATAATACTGGATGTAAAAGTATAACCTGCATTTTGGAGAAAGGAAAATATAAACTGCGTTTACACCTGCGGGGAGCCGAGAGCGAGCTTGAATAAAATCGTTATATCTCGGAATTGACTTCCAATTTCTATTTAATATTTTAGATAATTATCTTTGAAGGTATAAGAAATCGAAAAATGAAAAAAAAAGAATTTTTGAAAATTCTAACAGGTACTAATACCTTAAGCAATTAGGTTTCTAAGGACCCCATGCGAAGCTTACCTAGTCGCGCCATAAATATTGATACAAGATGTTTTAACTATAATTATAAAACTATTAGCTGAATTTTAATTTTTTATACCATTTATTGAAAAACTAAAACACTACATAATGAAAAAGAAATTATTCAAAAAAAAAATGCTTGAATACAGTGCCGAAGTGTGTCAGGCCTCTGGTCTATTGATTCTCGCACGACTTCCATCGGAAAATTGTCCACAGCTTTTTTCAACGCTTGTTTTAACAATTCCAGGTTGTGGTGGCGTGTTTTTACAGACTATACCTTCTAATACTGACCACAATTTGTAGTCGATGGGACTAAGGTCTGGACTGGCCACAAATTAACGCTGATAAACTCTGGCACATGGTTCCCCAGCCACTCTTGTGTGGTTTTCATCTTGTGGGCAGGCGCAGAATCTTGTAGGAAAACCCATTCTTTATTTTTAAACATGGTTCGGCTTAGGGGCTCCACTACCTTCATTAAGATATCCGACTGATAGTTTTTGGCAGCTAATTTGACGCCCTTTTCACAGAAATTCACTTCGCACCAAACCATCACTGATAATGTCCTCGTACAACCCTCGGGATCTTTTCTGCAGCCTCGCTAGCAGACCGTACATATATCCTATTTTTTTGTTGAAGGATTCCTCTACTATAAAGATTTTTTCGACGGTAAAAAAAAAAATTTTATTCGTTTTTACCATATCTCGATAACTGTTTTGACTTTTCCACCCTATTTCGTTTTAAAGCGTATTGAGTCTGTGTCCTGTTTGTCTTCTGAAAGCTGGAAGCCCCAAGTCTTCTTTGATGATACGACTCATGGTTCTCGGCGCAATATTCATTTCACGAGACATGATTTTCTGATTGCGGACAGGATTTCTTGCAATTCTGGACCTTACAGCTTTGATGGCTTGTGGCTTTCGACCCGAGCAAGGTCTGCCGGATCTTTACGGTGTATTACATCTCCAGTATCAATGAATAACGCTATAGTTCGATACACGATAACACGCGTGATTTTTAATGACATTAGTGTTGCGAAAATTCAGCCCTTCTCCATTCCAAATTTGTGTAAAGCAATCACAGCGATGCGGTTCTCTTTGCTAGACCACTCCACTTGTAGAACGCTATCAAGGGATGGCATGTATCACATGAGTTCTCGTTCTCTGACCATCTATATATATACGGTTTGATGTGGTTTTTGACCCTCCGATAAATCCAACCTTCATTAACAAAAGGAGGATGGATTGGATCAAATACCAATCAGTATTTGAGTCTGCGCTTGAAGGTGGACCTCCAAAGATTGAGATATATGTGGTCTTGAGGAAGCCGTTGGGACCCTTATATCGGCCTTCAATGAAGGCCGATGGCTCTCGTCACCCCACAGGTTTAAGTGCCGCACCTCATCTCGATGTGGTATCACAATGGGCCTATAGTGCCCTAAGTGAGCCATCTTTGGATAAAGGAGGCTGCCACTACAACCAACCATTTGAACGAAATCGAACCAATTAACTTGCATCCAATTCAATGCACTGTGCATCAAAAGACACGAGAGCCAAAAGCCAATCAATTCTGATGAAATTGAACATGCACATTGACTACCAATCGTCTCATGTTCAGCATACGTTCTTGACAGTATTTCTACAACATAGTGGTCAATCAATTAGTTGAAGTTGATCGAGAAGCAGCCAACATCCCCATTTGCATGAAGCTAATAATTAAAAGCACTTCCATGCACACAATTGAGTTCTGGACGATTTCAATGTCGCTATGAAAGAATTTGTTTTTCAATACGAGTTGAGCTTGTGCAATTGAACATCTGTAATTATGCTAATTCTACGGCGTTTATAATTTTGCATGTACATACATCACCATAATATTTTATTCAACAATCACTATCTGCAGCAATGAATTGTGCAATATATACACTACCACTCATATTTGTTTGCCCACACAGATATTTTCCGTATTAAGGGGTCACATAGGTCTTGAAGGAAAAAAAAACTTTTTCAAAAAAATTGTATTTTAAAAACCAAACATATATTTTATTTAAAATTTACACACATAAAAGTTTAGCATTTCAAGAAGTGAAAAAAAAATTCAGCTGAAAACATTGAAAATTGTCAATTTTCCTCGTCCAACCTTTTTTCGGTAGGCAGAATATTTCGGTGCAGGTTGATCTCAAATCAAAAATTTTCTTATAATTTATGTCCTTGGTTCGTGCTTGAACGAAGGAATTGACAAAAAAATTAAATTTAAAATCGATCGATTTTCTGAAAATACAAGACCTATGTACCTTTATACACGTTTTTTGTGCATAAAACGATTTTATTATACCATTCTTTAATGCTGACATCTTGTTTGTATAAAAATTTTGTAGGTGTAATTATAAAATCGACCAAATGTTTTAAAAAAATGGTAAATGGGTTCCCAATGAAAATGACATTAACTGACTTCGTAGGTGACTTATCCCATCAGGCAACCGAATTTTTTAGGGTTCTCTCTTATTATCGGATGAAGGTACTAGGATGTTGAACAAATTTAAGACCTCCGGAAGTGTCAGAAATATAAAAAAAAACAATGTAGAGAACCCACTGCAGCTAAAGATAGGTGGGTAGTGGTTGCCAGCAAACGTAACAGACGTCTCACTGCTTCAGAAATAGCCGCTGAAGTGAATTTAGGTTGATCTGAACACCTAAGTGTGTCAACCGTCAAACGAAGGCTGCAGGAAGCAGGACTTCATGGCCGTATTGCGGTTAAAAAACCGAATTAAGAAAAAAAGATTTGAATGGGCGAAACAACTCAAAAATTGGACACCTGAAGACTGGACAACGGTGTTGTGGAGTGACGAATCTAAATTCGAAGTTTTTGGCTCCAGGCGTAGAGTCTTTGTGCGGAGGTCAGCAGAAGAACGGGCATTAGACCAATGTTTAGTGCCTACCATGAAACATGGGGGTGGCTCTGTTATGGTATGGGGTTGTTTTGGTAGTAGGTAGGATTGGTAATATTTGCCGAATCCAAGGCGTAATGAGAAAGTAGCACTATCGGGAGTTACTTGAAACTGATGTGTTGCATCTGGACTGCGCATTTTTCGAGATAAGTTCACATTTCAGCACGACAATGACCGGAAACATACCTCCAGGCTTTGTAAGGACTATTTGGAGAAGCTATCAGCGGAAGGACTGCTTAATGTAATAGTTTGGCCACCGCAGTCTCCTGATCTCAACCCAATTGAGCTCTTATGGGATGAACTCAATAGAAACGTCCGAAATGTTTTGTCAAGCGTCTACCGAACATTTTTGGCATCCTCTACAGTAAGAATGGACTAAAATTTCAGACGAAACTTTAAATAAGTTGTTCAGTAGAATGCCGAAACTATGAATCTAAAATTTAATGTAAATTACATTATTTTGTATCTTTTTTCCTAATTTGTGCTTGGAATTAAATAAAGAATAAATTCTATTCATCAAAAGTTTTTTTCAGGGTGGGCAAATACATATGAGCGGTAGTTTATATATAGTATATATAATTCTAATATTATGTTCAAGCATTCTTGTTTGCTTGAACATATCATATCATCTTTTTGAGCGAATTCATTGGTCAAAAGGTTTGATTAAAGAAACTATTAAATAATTTTGATCTGACTGACTTTGATTTGACGTGATCTTGGCTCATACGAAACAGTTCATTCTTATTTTTATACGAAGCATAAAATAATGATATGATACAATGCACCCAGCGAAAAAGTCTCAATTTTTCAGTGATATTTTTATCGAGAATGTTGTTGTTTTTACATTATCTTAGGAGCTTGGAAGGATATTTCAGTAACATACCAAAAAAACAATAGGACAAAAATTACTAATTATAGAGAAATCAATCTTTTCCAATTAGAAACTACGCAAAAGATGTTAACGGGGAGTACTATGTTTAAAATAAAAAATTCAAAATTTTTTTTTGGAATATTTCATTAGAAAAGTGCCTTAAAAATACCTGTAAAATTTTATATCGACATCTAAAGTGGTTTTCATTCTACACGTCAATGTTTATATACAAACAGTTTTTCTAAAAATCTCATCAAAATTTTTTCTCATGACTACAAAAAAAAACTAAATAAAAAATCATTAACAGTCATCATGATCTTCAAGGTCATATTTGTCATGCGTTATATCTCGCGAACCAAACATTCGATTTGCATCGTTTAGGTGTCAATCGACGCGTATTAACATTTTTGTGAATCTATCCAATTTTTAAGAAAATCGTTGGAGCCGTTTTTCAAATTTAAGAAAAAAAAGTGCAAAAAATTAGGTTTTTTTCATAAACAATAAATTTTTAACCTGATTTACGTAACACAGTAATCAATTTTTATAAAATTTATATACTCCAAGCAGTGCTTGTAAAAACATCATCAAGCCTTTCTCTCATGACAACAAAAAACATTAAATAAAAAATAAAAAATCATTAACAGTCATCATGATCTTCAAGGTCATTTCTGTCATTCACCATATCTCACGAACCAGATATAATATTTATTTATTTATTTTATTTATTTATTTCGCCAAAGCAAGGCAATCACAGTCAACATATAAAAATTATAAAAATTTTATAAAAATTTTATAAAATTTTTAAAATTTTTAAAAATATCTGCATCATTAACCCATTAGAAGTCACTGTACTCAATTGAGTATAGCCATATCCCTGAGTGTAAATTACAGATGTCGTAAAGTTTACGTGTGTTACTTTGTTATTTTACTTCATTATACCACTGTTCAAGTATATTGATAAATATTACGCGGGTAGTGTGATTTTTTTTTGATAAAAAGTGCCAGTTGAAGTTGTGCCACCGAAACACTGGGGAAGTAAGTGAATGAGTTTTAATTTTTTAAATAATTACTGGTTATAAGTTGTTGTTTTCATTTCATTGATATAAAATAAATGTCAAACTAAGTTATACGGAACAATATAATTAATTTTTTATAACTAAAATAAAACTAGGATCATATAAATGGTCATGTACTCGGTTAAGTACAGTGACAACATACGTAAGTAAGAAAACTGTTTTTATTTTTCAGATACCTTGCAATGAAGAAACAGCAATTTACAGCTCAAAAGAGCTACAAGGGGCTGGAAGAAGCTATTGAAGCCGTTTTACAGGATAGAGATGTTGATGAATGTGACTTGGCTATCATACCACCTGATCCAAGTGACTGATGAAGAGGAAGGTGCCGATGAGGATATGGCGGCGTGTTTCATACCGCAAGATGTACCTGGTACTATTGCGGTATTTATGAATCGAGAGGATAGTAGTAGCGATGATAGTGTGTACGACGACAGTGATGATGAACCGCTGGCGTCAAAAAGAAGACGACTCGATGCTAACCGCCAATCCACTCCGAATCCAAACCCAACCTGGCGGAAATGTACCCCTTCATACTCTTCAACTTCTCAGATTACTTCGGAAGTCTATGACAGGAAGAGTGCTATTTGTGAAGAACTAAAGGGCCTCTACCCTGTACAAATATTTGAAAAACTGTTTGATAATGATATTGTTGATATGATTATATCCAATAGCAAACTATACACTAATCAACATAATAGACATGAATTTCAACTGGATTCAGAGAACTTTTTCAAATCAGAGGATTTGAAAAAGTTTTTAGGGATGTTGATATTATCTGGGTACCATAAGCTAACATACCTCGAGAACCAATGTACTGGTCTCTATATGAAGATATAAGCGTAGAATTGGTCAGCAAATCTCACCAGGCTGCATCAATCGTCGAAGGTCTGCCTCAAGATGGAGTTGGACATTATCCCGTCAAAATCGAAAAACCGCTGCGGTGTGTCCTTTGCCATTCAAGAGTACGCTGGCAATGTAAGAAGTGCCTAAAACACTTTGTGTCGAAAGAGCGTGTTCTGAAAATTTTCATACTTAGGCGGTCAGTGTACTCGATTGAGTACACCCCTGTAATTCCATAAAAACTAATATTTTGGACTTTTTCTTGTATTGTGTGTTTTTTTGTTCTTATTTCAATATGAAAATAAAGATAATTAATAACAAATATTGGTACTTTTTATTTGACCTCTAATGGGTTAAGGTGTCAATCGACGTGTTTTAAAATCTCTTTGATTATTTTAACATTATAAAGATCCGTTTCAGCGGTTTTTTTAATTTAAGAGAAAAATATGAGAAAACTTAGGGTTTTTTTCATAAAAAATATTTTTTTAACCTGATTTGCACAGCACAGTAATAAATGCTTATAAAATTTATACATTCTTATTAGTTTTTGAAGAGAAACCAGCCAAAATTTTTCCATGATTATAAAAAAACTAAATTAAAAATAAAAAATTATTCAAAGTTACCATGTAAAGAGGGTTCATACGAATGATATTACTTTATATCTTTTATTCTAAAGACTTTGTTGTAAAGTCAATCAAAGTTTTAAAATGTTTGGATAATTTGAGCAAATTTTTAATAGTTTTTGCAGTCTTTTAATTAAAAAAAGCGGCTTAAATTTTGAAAACCATCAAAATTTCAATCAAATTTGCATTTGTGGTAATTAACGCTTTGAATGGTAAAATGTTTTTTAGTCAATACTTTGCAGGCTCATATGCTTTAAAAAGCTTTTACCAATTAAAAAATTGTAGGTTTTAGTAGATTCATTTTTTAGTGATCGTAAGATTTCAATTACTTCCTCCATCATCATTTGTAAAACATTTTACTTTTTACATGCAATTGAACCTATTTTTGACTGCATATTCAAAATGCATCAATAGAATGTATAAGGTAATTATTAATCTTATTGATGTTAAATCGTGAAAAAAATATAAATTCAGTGATTATGCTGAACTCATTCCAATTTTGAACGCAACTATTCAAAATGATCATCACGCGACAAAATCTCTTCAATGAGAGTAATAACAAAAACTGCATTCATTTTTGCTAGCGCTCTTTTGGGCTTCAAGCATCGATATGAAAATAACAAATAACGTACAAAAGGTCCCACTGATTGATTGATCAAATCAATCTACCCGCATCCACCAAAAGCCTTACGTAATCAATGGATACTCCCGTAGATGATATGAGTAACATTAACTCATTCCTGTTACTGCTATGAATACCTCTCATTATTATTACTTAAAGTAGTATTATTTTCAAAATTATTATTGTGTTCAATATTTTTAATGTTTATCTAGATATTACTGAGAAGTTGACCGTGTGGACCTCAAGGGTCGCACTTCGCGGCTTGTTTTGTTTACTTTTTATTTTATGGGAAAATTACGGAATATTTTTTTTCCTTCTAAATCGCAACGTTAAATTCATATATCTGCCATTTTGTCAAAAATTGATATTTTCGAAATTGGCTATGACAAAGCCTAGATTATAGTGTCTGTTTTAACAATCATGTTGATTGTTTTGTTTCCGACGATTTTCCATGAAATGGTAATGGGTACTGTTTGTGGCACTTTTTTTGGACGCTTCGAAAATGATGAAGCAATTCTGATATTTTTGAGAATTTTGTAATGAAAAATTTTAAAAAAATTGGACTCTGAAATTCAAACAGTTTCTCAACAAACATTTCCAAAAAAACCTGTCTTACCATGCTTCTAGGTATATATGCCCCCTTAAACAATCATTCATCACAATGGCAGTTGAAAAAAACATTTCTTATTTTGAACTCCTTTTCCAATTTGCCGTTTGTCTATCGCTTGGGGTCTTTTTGACTCTAAGTCTTTGTTGAAAGTATATTAACTCCGCTTTTCAAAAGGAAAACTGTTCCAAGCTAGTGCAAAGGAGAGTTTGTGACCGATCGTCAGAGCAACGTCCCTTCAACAGGATGCTGTGGTAAAGGTGTGACGATAAACAGGGTCTATCATATATTGACTTAAAAGATGACAGCCCTAAATTACGGCGATGAATCGGGAGCTTTGCTATGAGGCTCAATTGAAGGGGTTGTGCTTGCATTTCCTCGAAACCTTACCAGGAGTATACTGATACCAGGGAATCCAGGGCCCTAGGGACTTGTCCCTGCCGGTGTCGGTGAGGAACCTGTGGAGGTTGAAACTTGGTGGCTGTAGTTGATATTCAAAAGCGGGTACATTCACTTCTAATAGTTTGGGACCGATAGCTATTCGGCCACCCTTCTGTGTCGTGGTGCATTGGCGTGCTGTTGCGTTATCAATAGGAATGCCGCTTGCTGATAGGTTCGATCTTTATGAGGCATAATGAAGGAGTCCATGCAAGCTCTGAATAAGACTGATACTCATACTCGGAAAAGCAGTAAGGTCTGACTACAATTGACGTCCGAGGCCGCAAGTCGAGCTCATTAAATTGACTTACGGTAAGCTAAGAAGCTGTCAAAAAATGGTCAAATCGTGATCAAACATAAGTTCAACTATAATAGCGCACAAAGTGTCTTTGATATGGCGGGTGTCTTGGATATGAAATGAGTTGTCATCGGTGACAGCTGCCGTTACAGTTCAAAAAATTTTAATTCGAAAAGCTGATTGTCCCGCATTTGTAGAAACCTAGCCTGATAATATTTCTATCGTGAAAGATTGTTTGGACACTGCACGATTTTTGTTTTCGATTGACTTCACTCACTTCATTCATTAATCCACCGTATCTATAAAATTTTCTAAGTCACAGTTCACAGTCCTCCATATTTGAAACTCACTTTCTTGTCACTTCGAGTGAACACTAACCTCAATTTCAGCACGTCAGCTAAAGTTCCTCGGGTCCGGACCCGAGAAACTCAAGCTTAACGAAGATATCAACTTCGACGTAAGCTCTAACGAAACGTTTTATACTTTGACGGAACGCATGGTATAAAGACTAACTGTCTCTATACCATGGACGGAACGTATGTCGAATTGAGCATAGCTGTAAGTGAGAGGATGCGTACCATCCCAGGCCGACTTGCGGGCTCGGACGTCAATTGTAGGCAGACCTGTACACATAACATAAGTGGTGAGTTACTGACTAGCACGTTAATGGGGACTTTAGTGCGAGCTTATCGTAACCCGTTGGCTTAAAGGGGAACACCACTGTAGAGGTAAAATAAGTCATTTTTGGGTATTTTTTCTCAAAAACCAAACAACATATCGAATTGATAAAAAGATCTATATTGTATAAGTATTTGACATCCTCTTTGAATTTTTCCAGAACTTTAAAAAACAAAATGGCGGCTCCCTAGCATTTGTCCAGAAGCGCCTTACTTTTTCATGGCTTTGCGGCCGGACCGTTTTCTAATGAAATGTTAAGGTTATGGCTATCAAACAAATGATTGTCGATAAAGCATAATAACAGCCAGAGAAGTACGTCGGATTTTTTTTAAAATTGATTTTTGACAAAATTGCGACATTTTGCAAAAAAACGTAAAAAAAGAAAAATGCTCGAAAGTTGTTAATAACAATTGAAATATCTACTTCCTAGCAAACACTAAATTTGAACATACTGTAAAAATTTAAAGTAAATCGAATGAACATTGTTTGAGAAAGGAGTCCGGCCAATTTGGAAAACTATGTTCCGAGATAAATGCGTTTGAAGTTTAAGCTATTGAAAAATCATGGATAAATTTGAATTACCTGTAGTCTCCAAAATACGTATTTCAGCGTTCTCTACTAACGCTTAACTAACAGAGCACGTGTACAGTTGTGAAAGATTTATATTTAAAATTGTTCTAAATTTCAATACCAACAGTGCGCGGGGATACGCTAATTTAAAATTTCGAACACTTACATATTTTTTCACTATATAAAACTTTGCTACATGATTTCTATAGCGATAGGGTATACTTTAGAGCAACAAAAAAAAATTGATTTTTGAAAATCCTCCAGTGGTGTTCCCCTTCAAAGAGGCCCGTGGTGTCACAATGGGAACAATCTGTTCAAAGTATATTTTCAATCAAATGTAGACTTTAAGTTTAATTGTTACCTACACTGGAACCTTTGATTATTAAATAATTTAGACGCAAGCATTCGGAAGAACGTTTTACTAGAAGATTTCCTTTTTTGTTTCCTTGTTACATATAATTTCTATAAATTACTCTGTGGGGTCATTTGGACCCCAAGAGGCAGTAAACGTATAACTGGTTGAGCAATAGACAGTCGCAAAGGGTCGATATCATTAATCCAGATATGCCAACCCTATCATATGTTAAGTATGAGATAAAATTTATTTACCTTTTTTCAGACAAGTGCCAGAAAGCCTTAAATTAGCTGAAATATCTTTTCAATGCATTTTTGTATCATTAAATCATCAGCCTTGGTTAGACCTTGCCGTGTTGCCATAAAACTTATTGTTCTCTAAAGTAAGCTGCAATGACTCATCAAAAGTAAATGTTTTAATTTTTTGACATATTTGCATAGTTTTATTATTTTAGCATGACAATGAAATAAATTTTATGGAAAATCGAAAGTGAAAACCGTTTCATTGTCAAATTCGACTGAATTTATACATAGGAAAGCTGCTTAAAACAATCCTTTAAAAGCTGAACAAAATAATGTCAGCTAACATCAGGATAATAGTTCTCGCAACACCTAAATCCATTTCCTGAGTGATTTGATTTGGAATCCGTAGAGAATGATTCAAAATCTCACCATCTTATGATTTCATCTTTTTATTTCACTTCGAGCTGTCGAACTTTCATGCTTCATACAGTGGCTCAAACGTATAATCGGACAACGATAGTGCTCAGCTAGAACATGTGAAAATGTTACGAAATTATTGCACTTTATTAATGCTATGTAGTTTAAGTCTTTTCCCACCTTCCATAAATGTAATCTAATATGAAAAAATACATTTTTTTTCAATTCATGTATGTAAAATTTAAGCATAACAATCGGTAGCTCCATAATCCAAGTCAAACAAATAATCCGACAAGGAAGACAGATACGGCAACACTTGTTAGCATAGCTGCGTTTTCTGAGAAGTTTCCATGAATTAGCTTCTTTCGGTTTTAGTAGTCGGTGTGAACATTCAGTTGAAGCTTGAAACTGCAATAAGTGTCAAAATGGCGCCAAAAGAGAAACAAACTACTTTGGAAATTCGTAAACTAATTCTTAAGCTTTATGGAGAAGGAAATTCGGTACGAGATATAGGATTTACCGTTGGAAGAAAACATTCTACCATTCACGATATTATAAAAAGGTATCATGATGAAAATAGAATTGCAAACAAAAGCAGAAAAGGTCAAGGACAAATATTAAATGAGCGTGATCAACGGCGTATTCTGGCAGAAGTAAAGGTAAATCCATTAAAAACAGCCAAGGAGTTGAAAACTTTTGTACATGACAATATTGGAAAGGATGTATGTGTTGAAACTGTACGAAATGTGTTAAGAAAAAATAATTACCATGGCAGATTTGTCAGGAAATAGCCATTCATAAGCGCTAAAAATAAGTTATGTCGTTTGAAATTTGCAAAGAAATATTTCTTCGAAGACTCTGAATTTTGGAAAAAGGTAGAACGGTTTTCTGGGTATTAAATGAAATACTTATGTGGTTTTTATACAATGTATAGGTGTTATCTACTGATGAGAGTAAGTTTCACTTACATGGATCAGATGGAAGGACGTACGTGTGGCGAAAACCCAACACTGAATTTCATCCAAAAAATACTCGAGCTACTGTGAAGCATGGAGGTGGATCATTAATGGTTTGGGGTTGTATGTACAGTGCGGGGGTGGGCGATTTGCATTTTATCGCAGGTAAAATGGACAAATTTGTGTACCTGAACATTTAAAAAGAAAATGTCAAGCAAAGTGGCGAAAAATTAGGCATTTTACAGAACTTTGCTTTCTACCAGGACAATGATCTGAAACATACATCGGAGGTTGCAAGACTTTGGCTGATAAATAATTGTCCCAAACTATTGCAAACGTCTGCACAGTCACCGGACTTGAATGTTATCGAACATTTGTGGGAAGAACTTTCAAGAAGGCTCTATGATAAATCGTTCAATACTATAAGCCAATTAAAACAGGTATTACAGAATGAATGAAGGAAAATTGAACCCAATTTTTGTGAAAATTTAGTCAATTCAATGCCAAACCGATTAAAAGCTGTTATTGAATCAAAAAGATTTGCAACCAAGTACTAACACTAAAAACTATATATGATTTATTAACTTTTTCTAATTTGTCCGATTATATGTTTGGCTTGTTGTGTAGAGATGTTAGTTGTTATGTTTGGTTTTGTTTTGTATGAATTAAAAAATGCGTTATTTTATTATATGTCTTAAAAATATACAAAACGAGAATTAAATTTATTTATATATACCTTAAATTGCGTAATTTTTTTGACAAATTTTAACATGTTTTACCTAAGCACTATCGTTGTCCGATTATACGTTTGAGCCACTGTATTTTGAAAAGTTTTGCGGCTGCTATCGAAGAACAACTTTTATTTATTTCCAGTAACAAGTATTGAAGTCCCATTGGTAAACTCGTGAGACGAAATTCTTTTGTGGAAGAGGTGTTCTGAATTCAAACTTTTCAAATGGAAGTTTATCATGGCATGTATTCTTAAAGTGTATCCGAAAATTTTCCACAAATTTGATATAGTGTAATATTTTTTAGGTCGAATTTGAAGAATACACATTTTTGCTTTAATCCAGAGATTAGTATAAATCGGTGATAAGTTTAGATTAATATGAAATCCTTGAATATTGTTTTGTTACGTTATCTGCAACTACGAAGCACATATGGATAATATCTCAAAGCCTAAAAGCTACACACATATAGTATATCAAAAGATAGTTGCCGAGCCGATAAGCCGAATAAATACGACACCGCATTCATGAGGTCAGCTTATCTAATATTAGTTACATGCAGGCAATAATTTCTTTGTTTTAGATATATTATAATGAGGGTAGCTGCGTACGGATGGTCACTAATTGCTGATAGCTGCCGAGTGTTCCAATGAAATTTCATTTTGAGTGAACTTTATCAAGATTCCAAACGATTCCTAATTATCTGCGCGCCGTCATTTATTGGCTATAAAGATTTCTTTGTTCGGAAACTGACTCAACTTGTTTACAGTCATAGCTCGATTGAAACGCAAAATAAGGGACGCGCATTATACACACATTTGACATACTATTTGTTAGAATAATTAACAAACATTTAAAAAGCACTTAACAGGCAAAATTTTAACTTTCCAGCTTTCAAGCAAGAAATTTTTCAACGAATGTTGAAATCATGGGAATGGATAGCGAAGCCGTGGTCTTGATTTAATTGAATTTCAATTTAGAGTGTATTGTTTCGGCTGAAAGATGAACTACTCGACCAAGGACACAAATGATAAGAACCCTGTTGAAATTTTGTTGAAATGGATTTGAAACAAGCCGTGAGGTGCGACCCTTGAGGTTCACACGGTCAACTTCCCAGTAATATCTACATAAATATTAAACCTATTAAACACAATTATGAAAATAATACTACTTTTAATAATAATAATGTACCTTTCATAAAAGTTATTGGAATGACTTAATATTAATCGTAACATCTACGCGAGCGTCAATTGATTACGTAAAGATTTTCGTGGATTAGTTTGATTGAATATTCACGTGGATCAATCGGAGGGGGGACAGGTTACAAAGCCTTTTCTACGTTATTTGTTATTTTCATATCGATGCTTGAAGGACAAAACAGCGCTAGCAAAAATGAATGCAGTTTTTGTTATTACAACAACTGAAGAGATTTTGTCGCGTGATGGCCATTTTGAATAGTTGCGGTCAAAACTACTAGTACTTCGGCATAATCACTGAATTTGTATTTTTTCACGATTTTACATCAATGAAACTAATAATTATTTCTTATTTTCTGTTGGTTTTGAGAAACATTGATTATGCAGTCAAAAATAGGTTCAATTGCACGTAAAAAGTAAAATATATGTATTACAAATGATGAAGGAAGTAATTGAAATCTTACGAATACTAAAGAACAAAACTCCTAAAAACTACAGTTTTTTATTTGATGAAAGCTTTTCAAAGCATATGATCTTAAAAAGTGTTGACTACAAAACATTTTACCATTCAAAACGTTGATTATCACAATTGCAAATTTGATTTGATTTGTATTGGTTTTCAAAATTTAAGCAGTTTTTTCATTAAAGTTAAAACACGGTTCTGTGCAGACTATAAAAAATCTCCGCAAATTATGCAAATAATAATAAACTTTGATTGACTTTACAACAATGTCTTTAGAATAAGAGATTTAAAGTATACAAATTCGTATGAACCCTTTTACATGTTGACTTTGAATGATTTTCTTTATTTTAAATTCAATTTGTTTTGAAATCATGAGATAATATTTTCTGGTCTCTCTACAGAAATTGATAAAAGTTTATAAATTTTATAAACATTTATTATTACGATGATAATTTTATTAATTATTAATTAATTTTTTTATGAAAAAACATACTAATTTTCAATATTTTTTTATTAAATTAAAAAAATGGCTTTAAAGATTTTATTTAAATTTAAAAACATCATTAAAATGTTAATACGCGTCGATTGACACCTTAATGATGCAAAGATTCTATTTGGTTCACGAGATATAATGAATGACATAAATGACCATGAAAGTCATGATGACCTTTCATGATTTTTTTATTTTTAATTTAATTTTTTTTGTAATCATGAAAAAAAAAATTTGATGGTGTTTTTACAAAAACTTTTTGGAGTATATAAATTATATAAAAATTGATTACTGCGTGTTGAAAATCAAGTTAAAAATTTGATGTTTTTGAAGAAAAAAACCATTTTTTGCACTTTTTTTAAAAAAATTAAAAAACGGCTCCAACGATTTTTTTAAAAGTTTGATGGAATCACAAAAATGTTATTACGCGTCGATTGACACCTTAATGATGAAAATCGCATGTTTGGTTCGTAAGATATAGTGCATAACATGGTTGACCTTCAAGGGGTGAAAACAGCAAACCCCCCCGACCGAAGTTTCCCAAAAACTAATCAGCTCTTAAGATTGTAAAGACGCTTCGATTGACACCTCAACGAAGTCGATACGACTTTGTTTACGTGAGTTATGCTCGTAGAAAAACTGTCCGCGAACGCACGTACGTACGTACGTACAGACACACACACACATACATACATACTTCTTTCTAAAAACACTTAAAATATACTCTATAGACCTCAAAACGTAAAGAAAAGTTTAAAATTTCAATTTCGATTTTCAAGGCGATTACAAGAACTTTCCATATACTGGGAAGTTAATAATGTAGTTAATTTAAGAGGAGGGAAATCACATTAGACTTTTGTTATTGCAGAAATTTAAAGTTTAGCTATTCAAGAGTATGCTCAAAAAATTTGAGACCGAATTTCGAAGTCCTTGCGGTATACTCATGCGTGCTTCGTTTCGCTTCAGTATACCGTACGGATTAATATAAGGGAGTGATCGCAGACAACCTGGGCGGGAACACGCAGCCTTTTTTTTCTAAGAATTTATCTTACTTTGTATTGAGGCAGGTATTACAAACAAGAATATGTATTTTTCCTGGTATCACTCTTCCTCCATTGTGAAATTTATGTTTTTCTGGATGCTGTTGATTTTCTCCAAAATTGCTGTGGCTTCTTTCTTCTTTACCACTGTTTCCCACCCTCGAATATGGTGGGGTTACGTTGATGATGTCTTAGCAGTGGTAAAGAAGAAAGAAGCCACAGCAATTTTAAAGAAAATCAACAGCATCCATAAAAACATAAATTTCGCTTCATGAATGTACCGATAGTGCTTATCACCTCGTGATCCTTGCACGCATGGACATCGCCTTTTGGTTGTGAGTGCCATGTGGAACGATTAGAGATAAGTTATTGAAATACATAAATTAGAATATTTTATTAGACCATAAGAGTTTGATTTAGTGTTAAGAATTTGTATAAATAGCAAGTAAGCATTGAAGAAAAATATAGTCTTTGGAGAACTATCGAACTAGTTTTACTTGTGCCTCTCTTACTCGGCACAGCTTCTTAGACTATCCCTGAATTGTGCCTATCATTCGGCACTGCAGGTAATGCCTACAATCGGCATGTAAATTTACCTTGGCCAGTGGCATCAAAATTGTGCCGGCCTTTCTTCAATTATAATTTCCCTTTTTTTTACTTTTCTTTTCCGGATTTCTTCAATATGGAAATCTGTAGTTTCGATGGAAAAGAACTTCTCATCAAAGGACCATCACTTGGCGATCCAGAAACCTTACATGGCGATCCTTAACCATTACAAAAGAGTAAAAATAGGCCTTCTAATGTGATTTCCTCCCTTAAATAGGAAGCCAGTAAGCTTCTTTATTTACAGGTCCAAAAGAATATTGGGAGTAATTATTATATGATTTTGAATCTGCAAGCCCAAGCTTTTAACGCGATGCGCTACCAAGAAGTATAGTATCCTTAACAATGCAAGCAGGTTTTGTGTTTCATAAATTATCAAATTGGACTTTGGTCTCCGGAATACATTGCCACTGGTTGATTCAATCTAACGTTTAGGTCCTTCAATTTATAAATCTTCAATTTTCGATACATCAACTTTTGTATAAATTTTGTAAAAGTTATATAGAGTAATCGTAGTTCACTTAGAACCACATGCGCTTTCTTCACTTAAAAGAATCTTGTATTCTCAGTCGATTTCATGGATGCTTATAGCAGACATGACTTTACCATCGCAACAAGAGAAGCATTGATTAACTTGTCAATGTTGAAATTTATTTTAATAGGTATTTCACATTCCGAAGAATGCATGGGCTTTTTTTTATTTAAATCTACGAAAACAACTCTGGAAAACTCGAAAAGTATATTCTTCTTCGTTCTGCCTTTCCATACCATCCATAGCTAGAAAAATTAGGCTTTCTGTCTTTCGCTTCACGATGCCCGTAACTGAAAAGTATATTATTTCTCATTATAGTATTTTTACGTTGGGGAACGTAGAAGTAACGAAAACGATACTCTGAAATTTTTTCTACGACACTTAGGATAAAAGAGGGGAATGACGATTAGTGGGTAATGCCGGTCACATGGGCATGCAGGGTTAATATCAGGGCCTTGTGATAGAATGTTCAGTCTATGTGGTAAATTATAGTTTCTAGTTAGGTGATCTTCGCTCTAATTTCGTCATCGTTTCAAACAGCCAAAATTTGCTTCAAAAATCTTAAATCGGATTTCATCTGAGAATATTTTCAGAAGATGAAGCCTTTGTTACAAAATGCGCCATGTTCCATTCTGTTTGTTCATGAGGGTTTTTTAATAACAAACAAACAATCGAGCATGTTTTACGTTTCTTGTCAATGAACGTTTTACTGTAGTCTTTGTTTCTCAATGTATCCTGATGAAAATGCACTGATGCACTGAAACAGGTACCTATTTTTCTCTTTTCTGTCTGAGAATTTTTTCGGTCTTCCACAAATTAACAAGTTTTCAATCCGATTCGCTGTTTTTAACTTCCCAGTGTATGGGAAGTTCTTGTAATCGCCTCGAAAATCGAAATTGAAATTTTCAACATTTCTTTACGTTTTGAGGTCTATAGAGTATATATAAAGTGTTTTTAGAAAGGGAGATGTATGTGTGTGTGTGTGTGTGTACGTACGTACGTACGTGGACACTTTTTTCTACGAGCATAACTCACGTAAACAAAGTCGTATCGGCTTTGTTGAGGTGTCGATCGAAACGTCTTTGCAATCTTAAGAGCTGATTAGTCGTTGGATACTTCGGCCGGGGGGGGGGGGTTGTTTTGCCCCTTTGAGGTCATTTCTGTCATGCATTATATCTCGCGAACCAAACATACGATTTACATTGTCAAGGTGTTAATCGACGCGTATTAAAATTTGTGTGAATTTGTTGAAAAAAATCGTTGGAGCCGTTTTTTAATTTAAGAAAAAAAGTGCAAAAAATTAGGTTTTTTTATAAACAATAAATTTTTAACCTGGTTTACGGAAGAGTATGCAATTTTTATAAAATTTATATACTGCAAGCAATACTTAAAAAAAACATCATCAAAACTTTTTCCCATGATAACAAGAAACATTTAATAAAAAATTAAAAATCATTAACAGTCATCATGATCTTCAAGGTCATTCCCCCCATTCACTATATCTCACGAACCAGATATAATATTTGCATCATTAAGGTGTTAATCGACGTGTTTTAAAATCTTTATGATTATTTTAACATTATAAAAATCGGTTTCAGCGTTTTTTTTAATTTAATAGAAGAAAATGCGAAAACTTAGGGTTTTTTTCATAAAAAATATTTTTTTAACCTGATTTGCACAACACAGTAATAAATGTTTATAAAATTTATACATTCTTTTCAGTTTTTGAAGAGAAACCAGCAAAACTTTTTTGATGATTCTGAAAAAAAATTAATTAAAAATAAAAGAATCATTAAAAGTCATTGTGACCTTCAAGGTCATTTATGACATTCACTATATCACGCGAATCAACTTTAGTATATATTTGCATCATTGAGATGTAAATCGACGCGTCTTAATATTTTTGTGATTTTTTTAAGTTTATAAAAACATAATATAATTATAATTTAATAAAAAATAAAATAAAAAAATTAGGGGTTTGCGAATGGACGCTCCCGTAGATGATATGATTTATATTAACTCATTCCTGTTACTGCTATGAATACCTCTCATTATTATTATTTAAAGTAGTAGTATTTTCAAAACTAGTATTGCATTTAATATTTTTAATGTTTATCTAGATATTACTGGGAAGTTGACCGTGTGAACCTCTAGGGTCGCACTTCGCGGCTTGTTTTGTATATTTGTAAAGCTTTATATTTAACATCGGTTTCAATTGACGGTTTTTGACATTTCTGTATAAGATTAGCCCAGATTTATATACAAATCAATGTAACTTCAATGATAATTTCACAGATGTTTACGTCCATTTATTATTCCTCCCATCCATCGCTATAAATTGTATGAACTACGAAATATTATGGATGTCCTATCATTCTACTCCGTATTCCGATTACATATAATTATGAATGCTTTCTGTTTGAAATTTAATTTTATTACTAATTACAGTGAAATACGTTTATTGGCAGAATCGCCATGGAATAGGTTAGCATTTGCATTTTTATTTTAAGTCTTAAAATTTACCTAAGCATCGGCGTAAGCGCCAAAGATAATGACAAGCAGAAGTTGCCTATATTTCTAATACAGCGGAAGCGCTGCAATGAACAAACAAAAAAGGAAAGGATGCCGATGTAGGCAGTCCAGATCCTCTTGTACGAATGTTAATTTATTCATTCACCCTCGCTTCTTTTATACAAAAATCTTAGCCTAATTCGTATTTACAAATCATTTACTTACAGCTATTTTCTCACGGTTCCGATGCATTTGGTTGCACTAAATCTATAATTTATTTTCATTCTTTAATGCTAACACATGTGGTTGCAATAATTTGCCGTACCTCGCACGTTGACCCATAACACATCTCAAGGATTCAAACGCCTTGCAAGTAGTCATCAAAAGAGGGCCGTGTCCATTTGACACTTTTCAATCAAATTTGGGTTGGCATAGCTCTGTATGTAATTCATACTAATTGACCCTTGTAATTTACGAGGGGTGATCAAAAAGTAATGAGAAACGGTTCTTTCCAGCCCGCATAAAAATCCACCAAAAATTTTTCGCTTGCTTATAGACTCACTAGGTCAGCATGAAAAAATCATATAAATAGACTACTTCACTGGAGGGACATTCAGTTGAATACGAACCGGCGAAGAGATAACATCAAAATTGAGAAAAACGAAATTAGAGCAGTCATTAAGTACCTCTGTTTGAAAAAAATGTCGAAGGTGTTGTGTTGGCAGATCGAAGAGTGACCGTCAGACATGTAGCTGAGGTCACGGGGATCTCATACGGGAGCGTTCGAACAATCCTTGTGGACGAATTGCTGATGAAAAAGGTCTCTGCGCGTTGGGTACCGCGAATGTTAACCGACGAGCACAAGAAAAAACGAGTCGATATTTCAAAGGTAAATCTCTAAAAAATCCAAGCAGATCGGAAAAAATTTCTGTCACGTTTCGTGACCATGGACGAGACCTGGATCCACCATTTTGATCCTGAAACCAAACAACAATCGATGACTTGGAAACGAGCCTCCTCACCAACACCGAAGAAGTTCAAAGTGTCAAGTTCGTCGGGAAAGGTTATGGCGTCCGTTTTTTGGGACGCCAAAGGAATAATTATGGTGGAATATTTGGAAAAGGGAGCCACTATTTCGGGCTCTTACTACGCGGACCAAATACGAAGATTGCAGGAAGTCATTAAGGCAAAAATACGCGGCAAACTGAGAGCTGGAGTGCTGTTTCACCAAGACAACGCTCCGGCTCACAAAGCCGCAGTTGCGATGGCTGCCTTTCAAGAAACGGGATTAGAACTGCTGGAACACCCACCCTATTCGCCAGATCTAGCTCGCAGCTCCCTCCGAGGGAAGAAATTTGAAGACAATAGTGAAGTGATGGCCGCTGTTGAGACGTTTTGGGAGGGTCAATACAAAAAAAAATTCTCAGGGAATCCTGGGTTTAGAAAAAAGATGGCCTAAATGTATTGCCTTGTTAGAAGACTATGTAGAAAAATAAATTATTTTTGTAACTGTCATCACCGTCTTTTATTGTGATTCTCATTACTTTTTGATCACCCCTCGTATGTGTTTATGTTGGTCGTAGGTACATTTTGAGCATGCGTGGCATAATTTAAACGAGTGCAGATGAACGGGCGTGCAGTTGAGCATGTGGTTCCACTACAACAGAATGAATAAAGTAAATCACAGGCCCTATCTTTTTGCTTACGGGTACATTTTACGGATGTCGAAATTTTTGCTTATAAGGAAGCCTGGTTCATGTTCTACACTTTGGAGTTTTCCCTGGTCACATAAGAGATCTGAGATTTCATAGCACTATAAAAAAATTCCAATTTGGATGATTCAGTTTTTCCTTTGCATAGCTGGTGGCATAAGAATTTATGCATGTTCCAACAATTTTGCACCCTAGTCTAGATACAGTATCAACAGTCACACAATACTGTTGCACTATACAGCGCCACAAATTCTTTCCTTTTATGAGCCAATTAACAAGAAATGTAAGTAATGTGTTGAGCATCAACACATGTACATACATACAATTTCAATCAAATTGCGCAAAGAACATGCTGCGAAATTCTTTAGCGCGACACGTCATCATAATCACGTGACACATTATTTATTATTTATGTGATCTCGCTAATTGATGGTGTCAAATGTTCCAAGAATAGTCGCTGCTGCCAATTGATGGATCCCCTCACCACTCCCGCTTACTTATTATCTTTCCAATTCGTGCGTATTAAGTAACGGCGGCGCTTTTCATGTCATCGAAAGATTATCTTGAAGCCATAGCATGAGATTCAACTGGAAGTAAAGCGATGGGTGTTTGGATTGTGGACACTGACAAAAAGTGTTTCTACACCTCAGAATTTATTAGGAGCTTCTTTGAGAATTATTTGAAGTGGCAAAGTGGGATTATAGGTTTTATACATTTTTAAAAAAACCGATGTTATGTTTTTAAACTTATTTCGATAATAAATATTCTCAAAAATATCGTGTTAAGTTTTTAGAAAGATCCAGGCATTATTATTCTAGTTACGCTGGATTTAATTTGCGCGCCCTTTGTAGGGCTGCCATCTCTAAAACCTGCCCCCCAGGACCGGAAGCGTAAGTTCCCCGGATTTTGGAGCTTTCACCCCGGACATTTCCATACTTTTTTCATTCACTTACATCTTGATTAAAATATATTTTACTCCGTACTTGATAGAAGAAAACTTTAATTTTAAGTCTCTTTTGTTGCATGAAATAGTGTGTTTAATCGTTGTAGTGACGACAAGTGAGTAATTTTGCTTTATTTTTTAACCTTCTTAGGTATTAAATAAAAGATAAACAAACCCAATATTAGTTACTCAGTTAATAAAATTAAATGAAAACTTGTTTAACTTTTTATTTTTCCATACAATTAATAATATTTACTTTAGTTTTAAAAGAACTTAAATCTTAAATCAAATTCAGAAAGTTATAATAGCTTATATTTATCGGATTTACCAATAGCATTGAGAACTTCTTTCTTAGTTAATAAAAATTTATAGAATTCGGTGCAATCCTTATAGCCTCTGAAGTTGAATTTAATTTTGAGTAGTGACGACACTGTTTCAGGATTCAATGCATTCCTTTCTTTTGTCCACTGTTGCGTCATGAGAGAAAATATTCTTTCAACATGCGCATTGTGCGCAGGGATGCAAAAAAAATATTGAGCTATTTTAAGTAATTCTGAATATAAATGGGCATTTGGTGTTCTAAAGAATTGTAGCCATAGTTGATTAGCATTTAAAAGCTTATCTTCTGCGCTGAGATTTTGGCAAAAAGATTTTACATTCACCCACTCATCTATCAATTTCGTGTCGTCAATTGCTATATTCTTGTCTTTCAAAAATGCAATAGTATCTTCGATAACAGCCCATTGAGTCTTTTCATTTATATTTGGCAAAAACATCCAGGCAAAAACATCCAGTCAAATTTATCAAATTGTTGAAGAGGCTGATTCCAATCTTCAATGTACGTTTTTATTTCATTATAGAAACTCAGAGTACGGTTTTTGAACTCTTGTTTTATGTTCTCGTCGTGTTTGTTTAAAATGCTTCTAATACTTAAGGGTACGAAGCTTTCTTTGATTCTATCGTCTAGGCTTTTTGTTATAGATCCAAGAATGTTTCGAGTTTCTAAGACGGAATTGTCGCTTTTTTCTAATTTTTCTATTTTGCTATGCAAGATATGCATAATGGAGTGGACTAGAAGCAAATAAGCCTCTGACAGCGGATTTTGGAAAAAATCTTTGATCACGACAGGTGGTTTTTGTATATTTTCGAAGTAGTCTTTCAGTGGAGTGAAGAGCTTCAGAAGTCTTTCTATTGCAGAAAACAGACTAAGCCACCTAGTTTTGGAATGATATAGAAGCTGTTTGTATTCGACATCAGCTGTCTCACAGAACTCTTTGAGAGATTCGGTTCGAACTGTGTATATAGAAAAATAATTGTGAATTTTCAAGACGATAGTCTCAGCGTCCACTGGCAGTAAGTCACATCCATGATGAATGGCGTTGTTAATAACGTGTGCAGAGCAACCAACACCAACCAGGTTAGGGTTCAGATTTATTTTTAGCTTATAGAAGACATTGTTGACTCCTTGTCGTTCTATTCCCCCAAAGTTTGTATTGCAGTTATCTCCTCCAAACGCTACACACTTAGACAAAAGATCATGTTTTCGAAGTTGGTTTATGATCAATTCAGAAATGGTCTCGGAAGTTTCATTTACTGTGGTCTCTACTTCGAGGAGCTTCGTAGTGATTCCTTCATTTCTAACATCGAAATATTGAATTACCAAAGGAAACAGTTTCTCACTGCCATGGTTGCTAGCATCAGTAGCTGCGCTTATAAACGGAATGTTTTGTAAGTCATTTTTTAGTTCGGCAATCGACAAAGGACTTAAAACTCCTGTAGCTATTGCTGTAGCTTTAGTACGATTACATGAATGATTTTTAGCTACTTCTGACCCCGAAAAGATTTCGCGATTGAGAGCGCAAGTACAATCCAGAGAATTGAAAGACATGTGATGGCTGACTGTATGATAAACGAGTGCGCCTTCAGCTGCTCGAATTTGAAGGTCTTCCGGGTTTGATGTTACAAAAAATGTAGATATTTTTGAAGATCCTGCTTGATTTTTCATATTAGTTTTGTGTTTCTGTGTGTTCAAATGTTCATTTATGTCAGAAACGCTTTTGTTCGCGATCGAAATATTTGTTGAACAAATTGTACAGAAAGCCTCCCAGTCATATTCACCTTTTTTTAACATTGGAAATTTATTTTGCAAATCGCTGTTGAACAGGCATTTCCGTTTAGGCATTGTAGTTTCTAGCAGTCTACCTATCTGAAAACTATAAAAACTTTAAAGTAGGTTGGTTTTCAAAAATTGTTCTATGTAATTTAACTTATTAATAAATAGGTTATGATGTTTTTTGGATGAAGTACAGTAGAATCTCGAAAAAGTTAACTCTCGTAAAAGTTAATCGCTCGGTTAAGTTAACCGAATTTCAGCTTCCACGTGCCGCTCTGAAAAGTTGACTTTTCAGTTAACTTTTCTGAGCGTATGAATTTTTCAAACCAACCGCTTTTTTCGGTCACTAAAGGGACAATTTGGCTCCTATCAATACGATAGTGAAGACGACATTCCGTTGTCTAAATTGATTAAATCAAATAGTGCTTACGACGATACACTTCGAGAAGTTCAATTGTTGATGTCGAAGTTGGGTGATAATGTTGACATCAGCATTGATGTCATTGAAAATTGGAACAAGGATCAAATTGCGGAAGATGACGATGATTTCGAAGTTTCCGATAATGATAACGACGGGTCAATTATCGAGGAAGATATTCAACAACCAAAAGTGAGCTTCAAGAAAGCAGTTGAAAGCATCAATATCTTGATAAAATTGTTTGAAAATAATAACGATGCAAATCAGGTGGCAGACCTTGTCCATATGCGTACGAAAATGATCAAGAGCTATTATACAAAAGAAAAGAAACAAACAAGTCTCGAATGCTTCTTCAAACGACTCCACAAAAATTAATTAATATATCGCACGAAAATGATCAAGAATGACTGAGAACCATAAACCAGCCGGTACAAATTTTTTTTGTAATGATGAAAACTAAGTCATTGAAATAAATTTAGCGTGTTATTTACAAAAAATCTATACTTATTATTGTATTTTTTCACTTTTGAAAACCACTTAGAAAAGTTAATAGTTCGAAAAAGTTAATTACCCTTGGGACATTTCGGTTAACTTTTTCGAGATTCTACTGTACTGTCACTTTTTGTGAAACATCGAATATTTCTACTCTAGTGGTTATGTGCTCGGTTTCGTAAAATAATGTGAAACTTACCTGGCAAAAATTACGTCCGCTCCGTTTTACCGCCAAGCTGCCGCCGCTCACACACGTCTACACATCTAACTTTTTACTACGCGAATAAATAGATCACTCGCGCTAGTTAAAGGATCTACGTTATCCTTTGAAAAACTTCAATAAAACACGACTTTTTCTTTAAAATTCAAAATTATTTATTGAAATTCCAACCGATGCTTTCGCTTGCGCTTACAAAATTGAACTCATCATTTTTACTTCTAATTGTGTATTTATATTCTGAAAAGATTCTCACGCCGAAACGTGTGAAAATTGGATTATGTTTAGTCTACGTTAACAATTGCACTTGAATCACTTATCATTTAATTTTGGACAAAATTAGAATTTGTTTAGTCTACGATTACGTGGCTATAAGACATGAGACATAGTATACATAAGTGTATGGTGGACGGCTATGGTGCAGCCGTAGCTCGCTCGCCATTCGCCAGATCACGCCATGCGTCGGTCAAGCGCGCCCCACGCCCCGCTCGCATAGTAAAATAGCGTCGGCAGCGCGTGCGGTGAAATACCTAACCCATAGCTTTTACATAAATTATGGGAACGGGATCTGATCGAAAACCCGGACTTTTATTGTAGTCCCGGTTGCACCCGGACTACAATTTAAACCCCGCCCGGACGCTCCCCGGACGTGTTCCAAACTAGGACAAATCCGGGGAAACCCGGACGGATGGCAGCCCAAGCCCTTTGTATACTCGTAGACATATACGGCTCTGTAAGGGTCCGCCCCTCTGTATAATTTTTAGCTCTATATATACAAAAAAATGTTGGAGTAATACATGAAAACAAGTATGTTAACTGTAATAGTAAATTTAAAAGGAGAATGTTGGGCTCATAACCTTGCCTAACCGATATTTTGGAGGAAAACCATCTCTTCCAAAAGTTTAAATGCATTTTTTTCAAAGCCACTTTGTTATTATTGTATAAAACTTGATAATTTTGGTTCAAACGACAGCCACTGGCTTTTCAAATAAAACCTTTTTTGAATTTTCTGTTTCAGACCATTTCTCGCTTCAGGATCATTGTCACCGTTTAATATGCATTTTTTATATGGATAGGGGAATGCCGCCATTTTGTGTAACATAATAATAATCCAATAAAATAAAAAAATTTTAAGTGCAGTTTGATAGTGTATTAATTGAACCCTCAAAGAATTACATTGCCTTCTACTCCAGGGGCCTTGTAATAAATTCTTAAATATAGGTCAGATTTTTGGGCCTATAACCCCCTATAACCCCTGTTGCAATTTATGAATTTTTCTCCTCGGCCACTCCTTCATCTTCTTTATGCTTTCTTAAAAAAAGTTTAGGTTTTCTCTGTTTGATTTGATCCCAATGAACGCGCGCATTGATGACAGATCTATTATTCTGAGAAAAAGGTTATTATTTGGGGACAAGTCAATCATTTCGAGAACGAAACTTTTACTTTAGGGACAAATTAGGATGACCAACCTTTTATCTCGTACACAAATCGACATTGATTCGAGAATTTATACCAAAAGACACATTTAATTAATCTGAGACGAAAAATATGTTTTGAATACTTATAATATTATAATAATATTAAATAAATAGTAAATTAATATTTACTGGCTTTTTTACATTATTTTTGGAGAATCTTTTTGGTAACCTTATTTTGGCGACAGACCTATTATTTGGCTTCAAACCAAATTAATTAGGCAATTCAATACCATTTTTATTGTAGAATAAAAAAATATTTTTGACTGCTATTTTTCGCCACATTTCGTACATATATTGCTTTTTTAAAAGCCTTGAAAACTCCTTGATTTCATAAATAAATGAGTTTCCTAAGTATCTTATCACATACGGCTTGTAACTAATTAACTAATAACACCAGAGAAAAATGTTCAAACAATTTTGCTATATGAACGTTTATACTTGCTTAATTTTAATTATGTAAGTATAAACAAAACACGAAAACATAAACAGCATTTTTTCGCGGAGAAATAACACAATGGTTCTATGGGATACACGATACCCCAAATTCAAGGATATCTTCTTCATGCTACACACATACTTATTCATAAATTCGTCGAGTATATCTACTAGAGAGTCCAATAAGCTATTGGAAAATACACAATAGAAAGAGTTTTTCGAAAAATTATCTGGGGATTGATACATACGGTGACAGTTAAGGATACATTGATGACATTTAAGGGTTAATACAAATCTTAGTTAGATGTTCTCGACGCATCAACAAAATGTATACCTCATTTCGTTCTCGAGTACAGTAATCCCTTGACTTACGTCTCCTTTGTTATACGTTTTTTCGACTTACGTCGTTCATTACTTTGAGACCAAACACTTGAAATCAGGTCGTCCGCCTTTTGACTTACGTCGCCGTTTTCATAGAACAGATGTTTGTTCACATGAAAACTTTTTCCCTGGCAAAAGGAAATTTCCAAAATTTGAGAGCGCAATTTTCGTAGGAAAGTTTTCGTCTCTGGCGTTCATACATTATAGACCAAGGTTGTGTTGAGGTGTTTTTATTACATTCATACATACATACTCCGAAAGAATTTCGTGTTTAATTGGTATTGGAATCATTGATCGAGATTTGTGCTGTTTTGTATTTACATATCTACATACATATTGAATTATAAAAGGTACGTAATGGCATTCAGACAAAATTGATTGAATATCTATTTATCTATGTACATAAGTATTCTACTTGGCTACGTGTATACATATTGTATTGTATTTTGTACAATTAGAGTTTTATATATATAGCAATCACATGGATAGAACTAAGCAACCACATTCTGCTGGGAAACCAAATCCAAAACAATGCGGAAAACAGTGACTATTGGCAAGAAACTAGAAATTTTAAATAGTTTCGATGAAGGCGAAAAATCGACAGTTATAGCAAGTCTTATGGGACTTCCCCCTACAACTGTTGCAACCAATATCAGTAATAGAAAAAAATAGGTGAATTAGCTAAAGCATAAAAGCGCCTGCATTAGAAAAAATGGAAGAAATGTTAATTATTTGAATCAAAGACCTGAATCATCAAAATATGCCAGTGAGCACGTTAACTATTAAGGGGTCAGTCTACATTAGACACTCGGAAAAAATAGCTATTTTCACGATTTTTTTTTGAGATAACTGTATAGAAAATTAATAAAAAAGTTGTTTGGTTTTATGAATAAAGTCTTAAAATACATATAAAAAAAATGTTGATTCATTTTTATTAACATTTCGGTAAAAAACACTGTAGTGTAGTGTAACGTCTCGAAAATGGATTGGTGAGGCAGCTCCATCAGAACTCAACAAAGGCTTGTCTGAACCAAAAAAATCAAATTGATTTAGATTCAGTAAGACATTGGCTACAGAATGACCCTCAGGTATCAAGTTTTGATGAAAGGGAAAAAATGGCGGGTAAAAATAGAATTTTTTGAAAAAAAAACGTGTTTTTTCGCCCATTTTTGCAAAAAAAAAATATAGTAAAAATTAAAATTTCAAAACCAGGGTCATCTGGGAGCAAATGATGTCTAGAATATGAGGTAAAAATTTCACGAAGATCGGTTTATTAGTTTTTGAGATACGATGGAGCTCGATTTTGAAAACGTTGTTTTGAGAAAAACGCATTTAAACTTTTTTTAAACGAAAAATTGTGAAAAAATTTACCCACACTTAATCTGCAATGCCTGCACCGTACAACATGCCTTCTTCTTGCTCATAGTCCTCAATTTCTTCCACCCTTGCTTGCTTTCTCTTCGTCCTGTCCTCTTTTGAGCAATCTGAACTGCGGAGGTTTGCAGTTTTGATTCGCGCGTCATCGCGCGAGATTGTGTTTTCACAAAGATTGTGTTTTCACTTCCGGAACTTTTTTTTTACGACAGCTGTCTTTTTTTGCGTAGCTACAGTTTTTTTCGGTGTGATTTTCTTCCCCTGTGCTTTTTTCTTTTCTGCTTGCTTTAGAGCCTTTTTTTCTGAATCAAAGATTTCCTCGCCTCATTCGCACGTTTGAAAATGCGCTTAGCTACGTGCAAAACACATTTTAATTTTTTTACTACGAATTCTTCACCATAGGGAGCAGTATTCAGCAGCGTTTTGAAGGTTTTACTATCACCGTCGCCAATGTAAAATCCATATCGCACAGCAATTTTTTCGAGGGATCTTAAAAACATTTCCACTATGCCATCGATCTCCATCTTTCCCGAACTTCCAGAGTGATTTGCTGTACAATCAATTTTATGCTTCAAAAACCAGGCTTGGAATTCTATTGTATTTTCTTGACCCCTCCATCGTTCACATCCTTTACAATAACTTGAGCGTATTGCAACATCGACGATTTTTCCATTGAATTTAAGTATAAGCGAAATTATACCAATTAGAGAAGAGAAACCTCTTTTCTCCCACGATCCATCGCCAGAAACTGTAAAAACGTTCTCGGGCTGCCCTTTCTCCTTCAGTATTTCTTTCTCTTCGTTGGCAGCTTTGCACGTCACTAAATCGAAAACGGCGTTTACTGCGATTGTAATGCTGTCAACGATGTTATAGTAAACCTTCTTGTTTAATCCTCTGCCTATGTCCATCAGGCCACAAAACATATCGATTCCAGCTAGACCAATGCCCATTAAACGCATCACAAATACGAGACGACGATTCACTTCATAACCGGTATTGATCATCGGGCAAGAGTTAATGTACTTTTCACCACACGTACAACTCACACACACCTTAAAACCTAAGCCACGCTCTCCATATTTTGAAAATGAAACTTCTCCGTTGCAAACTTTACACTGTATGTAACTCGATAACGTTGAAAATACAAGGAGAAAACTTAAAACGCAGTAACTACTAGCTACATCGGTGTGCACGTCGAAACTTTGATCGTCCGCATTAATTGAGGAGTTTCAACTTCACCCGTGTGTTGATTTCCAGTAAATTTTTTTTTTGGCTCCGACCTGGATGAACTCTTGTATTTTTTCCCATGATTCCGACCGATGCTATTCGAGCGCAGTTACAACCACAGTATAGGTACACCCAGTAGGTAATGTTTCATATATAGGCGCACTATCAAGTACGGCCCGCGGTTCTACGGGACAACGTCAAATGTTTGTTTACATTTAGCATATGTTTGTTTACATTTATCATATGTTGGCTGCCATTTACCATACGTGTGCTGCCATTTACGACAAGATGGCAGCTATCTACTGGTCGGGGCACTGCCATGCACGTTTCATGCTAGGCGTGAAAAACGCCGTTAGAAACTTAGGTTCATTGAATTACAATGGTGAAACGCCTTTGCTGACACAAATTTCATTTGCTTTTGACAAATTGATTGAGAGAAAAAGCCAAAATGCCTGAAAAAATGTCATGTGTTGAAGTGAACGATGAAGTCCGCGAAAGTGCTTTGTGCCTCTGCAAATCTGGCAGTGCTTGGCATTCCCCAGCTTTTGCAAGCACATGGCCAGCACATGGCGCCATTTCTTGGAAGGAAAATGCGAGCTTTTGGGCTTCGATTGCATACTGGGTCTACCTATACTGTGGTTACAACGAACACTGACGCGAAGCAGCTGTTTTACAAATAATTGCCACAGAGGGGGGTTAACAGGTAGTTGACTCGGCGGAGCGCGTTATACGCGCAGGTGGACGAAATAAGGTAGTGATGTTCAGGTCAAAAAAAATATAGTTAGAATGCTCGGATTTTCTTGAAATTTTTACACAATATTCCTAGATACATATTCTTTTGAATCATTCAAAAAAAAAATTAAAAATTTCAAAGTGACAATGTAGACTGACGCCTTAAGGCGAAGGCAAAAGCTTATTCGAACAAATAAATTTGAATATAGAAGACACTTTTGTAGTCAGCAATGGATGGTTTGAAAACTTTAAGAAAATAAGTAAAATTCACAATGTAAAAGTAACAGGTGAAGCGGCTAGTGCGGACTACGACGCAGCGAAGATCTTTCCGAACACTTTGCACGATATTATTGAAAATGGAGGATGTTGCGCACAGCAGGTGTTTATTATTGATAAGACAGACCTGTATTAGAAACGCATGCCCTCAAGAACAATTCTTTCGGTTTAAGAAAGAAGAGCTCCTAGGTTTAAGGTAGAAAAATTCAGGATTACTTTGCTTCTTGGAACAAATGCCTCAGGCGATTTGTAACTGAAACCTCTTGCTGTGTATCAATCAGAAAATCCAAGGGCTTTCAAAAATGTATGCAAGGAAAATCTCCGGGTTATTTGGAGGTCCAACAAAAAGACCTGGGTTACATCTAATATATTTCGTGATTGGTTTGATCAATATTTCTGTCCGACTAAGCCAATAATCTTTCTCATAAAGCGTTATTAATCATAGCTAACGCTCCAAGTCATCCTATAAAACTCAGCAATGATGCCATTTAGGTGATTGTTTCGCTTCCTAATACTTACGACCGCGATTCTGCAACCAATGGATGGTGTTGTAGCATCCTTTAAGGCCTATTATTTACGGCGTACATTTCACCAAAAAATTGAAGCTACTAAGTCTGGGGACAACAGTGAAATGTGAATTAAAAAATTGTGGAGCAAGTATGTTATTGCAAAGGGGGCATTTCACGTGAAACGGACAACGAAAAAAAGTGAGGTTCTGAAATTCGTTCATATTGGGCACATTTGTACTTCTAGGGTATGTGAATGTGTACACAAAATATTTTTGTTATTTGATGTTTAGTTGTTAAGATATGGGATTCTATAGAATTCACCTCATTTACGAAAGAGGTTTCTTGAAATTTTATTTTCATATTGAAGTAAATTATAATTAAATAATAAATGTAGTGTTTTGTATAGAAAATTTACTGTTCTTTTTGATTTTCAAATGAGATTCCGAATTTGAATTTTTTTTTCTAGCTTTAAATCGGAAGTGAATATTTAAAATATTTTTTTCAATAACTTCGACCATTTTAACTTTTATTTTTTTACTGTAAAATAAAGCTTAACATGTATACAATTTACCATAAAAATTGCAGAATGGGATCTAAATTAGTTTAGGAGATATATCAATTAGAGTACGTGCATGTCGCTCTGAGCGTGATACCTGTCGTTTGTTGAAGCTGTTTGGTGATGTAAAAATACATTAAAACGTTAATAATTTTTCATTAATATTGATTATGTATCATTGCTTTACCCGTTTGTACACTACTCCTTATACACGTTTTAAAAATTCTTTATCTACAACTCCATGATCTACCGGATGCTCAAGGTCCCTTTAAGTACTGAACGCGGTTTGAAGGAAATGAAGTACATCTTAGAAACATATACATTTACCATCCGCCACCAGACAGCACGACCACGATTAGGCTTGTTAAAAGAACCTGTCCGTCACCCCGAAACCACGCTTCCCCATTTTATTACGATGGTACCAGCCAGGAACCAAGAAAACCTCCATTAATGTGCAAAATAGAGTTAGTAAGTTGCCAAAGCACACTGATGGGCGGTGGTGTCGACTAGACACGGGGGTTCAAATCCCACAAATTTAAGATAGATTATACCACATTCATCTTCAGACACAGTGTAACACTGAAGAAGGACACAACCGAAATATATAGGGTTTTCCAATAAGAGTGATATGATTTCTTTAAAAGAAAAACCACACTAATTGTTAAGGAAATTGAATTGTTTTTTATTTAATGTGAAGTACAGTCGATACAATTAAGTTCTGAATAAAACGTCATTCAAATGGCCTCCACGACTTCTTCTGCAGGAACAAATTCGATGAACCCAATTTTCGAGCACTTTTTTCAATAAATCAAGTCGTATGTCATGAATGGCACGTTCAATTTTAACTTGTAAAGCTTGAATAGAGTTTGGTTTATTGCTTAAGTCCAATGACTTCAAATAACTGCACAAGAAGTAGTCTAATGGTGTTAAATCACAACTTCTTGGAGGTCATTCAATATCACAATTTTTTGAAATAATCGAATATCCAAACTTTTCTCGCAATAATTCAATTGTTGCACTTGCTGTGTGGCACGTAGCCCCGTCTTGTTGGAACCAAATGTTATCAAGATCAACTTCGTCCCATTTCGGCCACAAAATGTTGGTTATCATCGATCTATACCGATCTCGATTGACTGTAACGGTGTTTCCAGCTTCATTTCGAAAAAAATACGGACCGATGATCCCACCAGACTAAAAACCACACCAAACTGTTAATTTAGGTGAATATAATGGTTTTTCATGAATAATTTGTGGATTTTCTTCGCACCAGAATAGACAGTTTTGTTTATTTACCGCACCACTCAGATGAAAGTGAGCCTCATCGGAGAAGATGATTTTCTTAAAAAAAATCGTTATCGTTTTCAAGTTGTTCCGGGGCAAAATCAGCAAAATCACGACGTTTACGGTGGTCCAATGGCTTCAGTTATTGAGTGAGAACAATTTTATATGGACGCAAACCCAAATCCTTTCTCAAAATTTGCCAGGTTGTGGTTTGAGACAGTCCCAATTCTTGAGAACGTCTTGGAATCGACAAATTGCGGTCTTCAGCAACACTTGCCTAAACGGCAGCAATATTTGCATTACTTCGAGCGTTTCTTTGTCTTATTGGCACTTGAACATTATGTAAAGAAAATGTACGCTCAAAATTTTTAACAATTCAACGAATAGTGAGCACACTTGGACGATTATTTCGACTATAAAATGGCAAAAGCGCACGAAAAGTTGCAATTGGAGAACGAATATTTTGATAATAAAACTGAATAATTTGTAAACTTTGTTCTTGCGTATATCTCACCATGATGAAATTGTAAACATTACTGAATACAATGAAACAAAAAATGACAGATCATGACATATTACAAATGGTCGAAACGTCACATAAAAATCATATCATTCCTATTGGAAAACCCTTTATTTGTAATAAATAAAGAATTTTAAAATCGTGTAAGGAGTAGTGTCTGTTATTTATTATAGAAACACGGTTTAGTATAACTCGTCGAAACTTTATTGATATAATCTTTTGTATATCATTATACTCGAGTATAAATGTAGTCTGAATGATAGAGAATCAAAGCGAAGAATAATATCCAAACACTAAAGACAGTTTTAACTCGTGCGTCTGGAATATAGTTTCAAAACATACATTTGCGGGCAAAAACATTGACAACGTGAAAATAGGGCATGCTGCTGAAAAGCATGCGGACAGTTATGATCAATCACAAATCAAGACCGCTAATAATCGCGACACTGATGCGTCAAAAGAGGCAAGAACAGCCCGCAGAGATGAGAAATCAAGCCAGGAGGACATGTTCGAGGAAGAGGCAGGACTTTTGTATGCTTCAGGCAACACTTATTAATGTTGAGTGTAATTGTAATAAAAAAACTGTTTGAAAATTTTAAACGCGTTTTACTCGAAACCTTGTTTTTACGATTTAAAAAAGACACCCTCGACCGATTGCTGACTTTTTGATATGCTATAGTTGACATATATGGCTATCGCATGAACTAGGATGTCAGCCGATTATCAAAAAAAAAAGTTAACAAGCTGCGAGGTGCGACCCTTGAGGTCCACACGGTCTACTTCCCAGTAATATCTACATAAACATCAACAACATTAAACACAATAATAATTTTGAAAATAATAGTACTTTAAGTAATAACAACGAGAGGTATTCATAGCAGAAACAGGAATGAGTTAATATGAATCATGTCATCTACGGGAGGGTCCATTGATTACGTAAGGTTTTTAGTCGATGAGGACAGATTGAATATTCACGCGGATAAATCGGTGGGGGCCTTTTGGGTCTTGAAAAATTTTGTATATGCAGTCAAAAATAGGTTCAATTGCATGTAAAAAGTAAAATGTATTTCAAATGATGATGGTTATTGAAATCTTACGATGTCTAAAGAATGAATCTACTAAAACTACAATTTTTTATTCGATGAAAGCTTTTCAAAGCATATGATCTTGCAAAGTATTGACTACAAAACATTTTACCATTCAAAGCGTTGATACAAATTTAAGCATATTTTTTAATTAAAAGACTAAATCTGCTCAAATTGTGGAAATATTTTAAAACTTTGCATGAATTTACAACAATTTTGTTAGAATAAAAGATATAAAGTAATATCATTCATATGAACCCTTTTTACAAGATAACTGAATGATTTTTATTTTTTATTTAGTTTTTCTTCATTATCATGGAGAAAAGTTTTGCCGGTTTCTCTTCAAAAACTGATGAGAATGTATAAATTTTATAAACTGGTATCACTGTGCTGTGCACATCAAGTTAAAAAAAATATTTTTTATGAAAAAAAAACATAATTTTTCGCATTTTCTTCTATTAAATTGAAAAAACGGCTGAAACGAATTTTTATCATGTTAAAAACTTCACAAACATGTTAATATACGTCAACTGACACCATAATGATGCAAATATTATATCTGGTTCGTGAGATATAGTAAATGATAAAAATGACCTTGAAAATCATGATGACTTTTAATGATTTTTTATTTTTTATTTAATTTTTTACGTTATCATGAGACAAAAATTTGATGTTTTTACAAAAATTGTTTGGAATATATAAATTTTATAAACATTGATTACTATACTTCGCAAATCAGGTTAAAAATTTATTGTTTCTAAAAAAAACTATTTTTTTGCACTTTTTTTCTTACATTAAAAAACGGCTACAACGATTTTTTTCAAATTTCAACAGATTCACAAAAATATTTATACGCGCCGATTGACACCTTCATCATGCAAATCATATGTTTAGTTCGCGAGATATAATGCATGATAGAAATGACCTTCAAACGGGCAAAACAGCAAACCCCCCCGACCGAAGTTTCCCAAAAACTAATCAGCTCTTAAGATTGCAAGGACGCTTCGATTGACACCTTTACGAAGTCGATAGGACTTTGTTTACGTGAGTTATGCTCGTAGAAAAAAGTGTCCACGAACGTACAGACGTACGTACACACACACACACACATACATCTCCCTTTCTAAAAACACTCTATATATACTCTATAGACCTCAAAACGTAAAGAAATGTTGAAAATTTCAACTTCGATTTTCGAGGCGATTACAAGAACTTCCCATATACTGGGAAGTTAATATTTAAAACAAAAACTATTTTCAAAAATTTAAGGTAGAAAACCCCTTAACGGAATGTCATCGACTTTATCGTTGGACAAGTGTAGTGGGATCGCATGCGAATATGTATGACCTCATAAATTTGAACCATGGAAACGACGATTCTCCGTGCAAATGATGACCAATGATTTGTTTAGATATTAATAATCTATTTTGGTCATACCCTTCCTTTAATTTTAGAGTAAGATTTTTGTGCATAGATTTTAGGATGAAAGAACTGTGGATTAAGGAATAAAACACGAGTGAAATCTGAAGTCTAACTGCCATATGCGACAATTGTTTTACTCCGAGATACTTTCCTGCCGTATTCGGCAAAGGAGCCACGAGGCAATAAAAATATCGGCATTTTGCGTGCCAACAGGACTAGCGCTTGTCGCTGAATAAACGGTATTTCTGCTTGGCTTTTTTACTTTGCTTGGCACGAAACGAAAATGATTGTAACACAAGTATTGGTTTCAAAAGGCCATTCGAATCGACTCAGGATGCACCTGAAACAGTTTTAACCTGCAGCACACCAAGTGAATTCCCATTATTATTCCTTTTTAGGCAATTGCTCCCAGAAAGGATTACTTCTTCTTTCATAAACAATTGCCGGTAGTGGCGCTCCTCTGTTTGCACGATAAAGCCAAATGAAGGTAGGGTCGACTGGCGATTGACGTCGGAATCCACTTTGCTGCGGAAATTAGTTGCAGATTAATCGTGTGCTTGCCCTCTTCCGCGACGCCTTTTCTCCTGTCGGGGAACTGGTTTCCGGATGAAATCATGTACACTCAGTTCCAGCCAACAAATTCTTGCAATGCCAATTTGCAGTTTTCGGAATAATGACGCACGTGGGGTGCGAATTGCAAATGTGGTGATTTCGTTCGTGATTTATCCAAACAATGACTCGTACATCTTTTCACATGTGGACAGGCATACTGAGGTCGCCTTGCAGCTGTAGATTCCTCTTTCATCGCAGCCAGACTAGGAAAGAAAAGGCCGATTGGAATATATATGTAGGTGTCGGAGCTGCCCATCTGGAATTGGCAGGTGATGGAGTGCATCGAATCCCGAGTGTAATCCCTTCGTGATATATTGTGCTCATACAGATATGGACTTGTGAATACCTGAGCGGATGTGCGCGACTAGCGTCCGCTTTCCTGATCCTTACCTGATATGTTTCCTTAGCGCGTGACACGCGACGAGGGCTCGGCAGCAGCACGATATGTTCCCGTCGCACTACCGGCAATCCCAGCAATCCCAGCTTTGCTTCCCAACTGGAGTCCGATGTGCATCAAGTGCCGAATTATTTGATGACTTTCACCACTTCCGATTCACAAATCACAGCCGCGTTTGCCGAGCATTCGAAGCAGCCGCTGACATTCCGGCACATAACTTATTCGACAGCCTCTGCCCTCACTACCCTCGCGGTTCGCCCTTATCGCGAATGAATAATATTCATCGCCCGCGAACCACTTTGCACGCAATTTTATCGGAAATTTATTTCGCCACGATGTAAGTAAGTCCACGCCTGGGGTGGGATATATTACAGTGGTTCTGAGTGCAAACTCCGGCGTCACCGATTCTACGAAGAACGCGTTACAACAGAATTCTCCGTGTCGGCGAGCGGAGGAGGAGGGACTCGAAAGATTTCTTCACTTTGCATTCGCACCACACTCAACGAATTGCACTAATCGCACGCTTTTCGGGTGTTTCGTTGCCTGAATCGCAAGGTCTTCCCCGGTTCGACCGGAAACGAGTTCAGCAGGAAGGAAACGTCTGACGCTTTCCAGCCTAGCAAGAATGTTCACGTACTCGACGATCAGATGTGATCTGCACAACCTGCGAGACTCTTCAGTTGAATGACATTTCTCGTTTGCGAACTGCCGAAGGAGCTTCCGAGAAAAGCTCCGCAGCTGGTGGTAGGAAAATACATGGAAAATACAACGCTTCGGTAGCACTGGGTAGCGCGCAAATTTGAGTGTGTTTACAGCAGTTGTTGATGTTTTAGGAGGGTCGTGTAACAAATCTAAAAACGTTTAATTTAAATTTGAATTTTGCTGTTGTAATCAATGTTAACATTACAGTATTTATCAAATTGCCGAGCGTTTGGGCCCGTTCATTTTTATTTTTTTTTGCCAATGTTGGGAGGGTTCATTTGCGATTTTTTTATATATATATATATATATATATATATATATATATATATATATATATATATATATATATATATATGTGTGTGTGTGTGAGTGTGTATGTGTTTGTGTGGCTGTGGACATATAATTAGAAATGCTTATGGCTTACTAAGAAAAACCCAATTTGTCAATCAATTCTTCAATATAACTGCTTCTCCTTAGGCTTAGTCTTTTACCTGGTTCAATGGTAATTGAGGGATGTAAGGCATTAGCCGAAGCTATCTCTGAAAGGATGGCAGGACAATAAAATCTTGAAACACGCATGATTTCGAGCGGACACGTGATTAAAAACATACAAATTATTTTAAAATTCATTTATTGAAGCAAATATTCTACCAAATAAAAACACTTAACTACAAGAACATATCAAGAACGTGTCGTGAAGGGAAGGGTTCTGCTTCATAACCTTTTGTAGGCGATTCGGCATTGTCCATTATAAGTCTTCTGCATCCCTCCACAGCTATGGATGTCCATGCTTCTTTCACCCCGTCGAACAATCTGTCCATGTTTGTGAAATTTCTTACTGCTATGACTTGTTTTATGTCTCCCCACAGGTGCTCGATTGAGTTTAATGTCGTGCTGAAGCATATAATAGAAAAATTCTTTTCAGCCCATGGCAACATGATGTTTTCTAAGATATCGGCGTACTTTCCTTGGGTAATATTCCGTCAATACGATGTATTGGTCTAACATCAAACCAAGAGAAACATCCCAAAACATTGATGGTGCCAGCTCGGTGCTTAACAACAGTTAAAGAGTAAAACGAGTCGAATTTATTGCTTCTTCGTTGTCTTAGATATTTCCTGCCATTAGGGCAAATGACAGCCAAAGGATGAATTTATAAATGACTTCCAGGTTAAATGTTTCCGTAAGAAATTTATTCTTTTCTTTCCATTACTTGCCGTTACCAAGGGCTTCTTCCTGGCTATCCTGCCATGTAGTCTGGCTTCCACAAGACGTCTTCCGGCTATTCACACCAAAATATCGCTACTTTTTTCGAAAAGACGGCGATGAATTTCGACAGCTGATCTTTTGGGCTCCTTTTCGATGTGCGGAAAATTTGTTTATTCACGCCATAAGTTGTCTTTCGGGCTCTTTTAGCCTAGGGAATTTATCTATCTCTATCGGTTCTGTGGCTTTTCACCTGTTTCGGTGCTCTGTAAACCATTTTAATGGAATAGTCTAGGCTGCTGGCAATTTGTCGATATGACGAGCAAGGGCGGATACTGGGGGGGTCATGACCCCCCTGAGCCTAGGTAAACTAGTGATTTTTACGATTTTTTTCCAATATTGTCTTCTTTTATTGTGATTTTCGGGGCAGTGACCCCCCCCTGAGTCAAATGCTGGATCCGCTCTTGATGACGAGCCTAACTCTCTCAAGTCTACAATCTTTTGTCTAACCCAAGGAGTGTAACACTTAGCGTTCCCATCGTTATTGAAATTAAAAACAACTTTTGAAAATTTTAAAATCACTTTTAAACTGTCACGAATACAACTGACTTTCAAACTGACAATAACGACTTTGCATGCCTTCCTATTTATCATTGTTTTTTTTGTTTTAATGGAAATTAACTTAGAGAAAACTATCCTTGAAATTGAATAAAAAGTTAATATTGACCTGGCTGGACTATATTGGCTTTGACTGCTAAGAAGCAGATTGGCTATAAACTCTGAGAAAACATAATAAATTCAAATAGAACTGACACACAACCACACATAAAACGCAATGACAAATCCCTCCAGTAGTAAAACAAATAAATTACGTATGTACAAGTTAACACGAGTTATAGGAAAATCGCCAAAACTCAGACTCCTATTCATCATCCTTACGAGCATATTCGACGATCACGAGGACAAGTCACGGGACCAGAGGTTTCATGATACGCTAATTACAATAACCAGCTCAGTTGTAATTTAGATTTCGGTTGTGTCTGTAAATGACAGGCTCCTACGCTGGGCAATCAGCTCATTTCAACCCTTTAAATTCCCTGGCATGGACAACATCTCACCTGTTGAGACCCAGCAGGGAATCAATACAGCGCTACCGTGGCTCAAAGCCATCTTTAAGGCGTGTCTACGGATGGCTTCTATTCCACAGCGGTGGAAAGAAGCTAAAATAGTCTTCATACCCAAAGCGAGCAAGACATCCCACTCTTCACCTAAGGATTATAGACCTATCAGTCTCACCTCTTTTCTGCTGAAAACTCTGGAACGACTGATAGAGATCCATCTGAGAGCTGTTCTGAAGCCACTTTCCAAAGCGCAGCACGCATATACAAAGGGGAGATCGTTTGAAACAGCTCTTCACTCGCTCACCAGCTACATCGAAAAATCGCTAAGCGTCAAAGAACATACGCAGGCGGTTTTTTTTAGACATCGAAGGTGCATTCAACAACGTCAGCCACAAGGCTATTGAGAAGGCACTCGAGGAAAACAATGTAGATGATAGCCTGATTAGGTTTATCGTGCAACTGCTAAGCAGCAAGAGCATCAATTCCACACTAGGAGACAGCATCCTAAGAAGGCGGACGTGCAGAGGCACCCCGCAAGGTGAGAGTGAGGTGCTATCACCCCTTCCTGTCAAAAATAGAAGCGACTAGCTGCAAAGTCGTAGCTTATGCCAACGATGTTGCAATAGCAATATCGGGCGAATTCGTTAACACCCTACCTGAAATACTAAACTTCGCCCTGGGTATTCTTACCAAGTGAGGCAAAGAATGCGGTCTAAAGATTAATCCGCAGAAAACGGAATTTGTGCTCTTCATAAGAAGGTACAAAATTCCACCATTTCTCCCACCTAAACTTGATGAGACAAGTCTCAATCCATCTCATCAGGTCAAATATTTAGGTCCGATTCTAGACTCCAAACTCGCGTTGAAAGCGAACATAGCAGACAGAGCACGCCAAGCGGCACGCGCAATCTACTGCTGTAAAAGAGCTATTGGGAAAAAGGGGGGATAGAAATCCAAAATCGTATAATGGCTCTAAACGGCGATAGTGGAACCAATCCTTCTGTACGACGCAGTTGTTTGGTGGCCTGCTATGGCGAAAGCATCAAACGTAAACCTACTGAACAAGGTCAGAAGGAGTGCGGCTATTGCAATCTCCGGGGCTCTACGGAGTACCCCGACAAAAGCATTATTTATAATATTAAATTGGCTTCCGACAGAGCTACTTACGAGACAGCAGGCCAAGTGCTCTGATGTTCGATTGAAAGCACTACATCTCTGGCATGAGGGAAATATTGGCCACTCCACCATACTTCGGAGGGATGGACCAACGTCAGGGAAAGTGGACTTTGCTTCTCCGTTTCATTGTTTTCACCATGGTTTCAGGTCAGTCATCCCGAGTAGGGAGGACTGGATCACAGAAAGAGGTGGGATGGATCAAAAATGGATGGAAGAGTTGGCTGTGGCGTGTTCTCAGAACAGCTAGGCCTGAAACTATTCTTCCGATTACCAGACCACTGCAGCGTCTTTCAGGCAGACGTCATTGCGATTTATAAGGCAGTAGACTGGCTAAGAAATCAGAAAATTTCCATAAGAAATTTAACCATCTTTTCTGACAGTCAAGCAGCTATCCAATCACTATCCAGCGTGCATATCTCATCTAAAATTGGAATGCCGCTCACAACTGAACGTGATGTCTCTTCACTGTGAAGTAATTCTCTGCTGGGTACCGGGGCATAGTGATATTCCTGGAAACTGCGAAGCAGATGCCCTAGCGAGAGCTGGCACCGAGCTTCAGGAATATACACTTACCCCCGAAGTCGGCCAACCTCTAGCTTCCTGGCTGCTCGAAGAAACCTGTAGCACAACCAGGCATACTTGGCACGCACTGTGCTCCAAACGCACCAAGCGGCTCCTCAATATAAGCCGTGAAACCCTGAGTTCCGTCGTTTCCGTACTGACGGGACACTGTCTGATCGGCAGACACGCAGAAAGATTGGGTGTCCCTTTGAATGATTTCTGCCGAAGTTGCAGATCAGAGGAAGAGGAAGGAACAATCAAACACTTTCTGTGCGAATGCCCAGCAATATTCAGGATGCGCATGCAAACCTTGGGCTCGACCTTCCTGGACAACCTTACGGAAGTAGCTGATTTAGACATTGGCCTGCATAGCCGGCTTCATTCGAGAATCTGGATGGTTCTCGTCATCAGGCAGGTTCTAGTGCCGCCCTTATCTTCTGTGGTATCACAATGGGCCTGCCGTAGCCTAAGTGAGTCAGCTTTGGATAAAAGGGGCTGCCACTACAATCAACCAACAGACGACCTTAACACGTAAATATATGTTGAAAATTTCATTTGATTTAATTAAAAGAAAATGATCGATTATTGAAATTTTTCGATCGATCGTTTCCATCGCTAGCTACAAGGAATTTGCCTTGTAAAAAATGGATCTATAGAAGATTTCAAGTTAAAACTAATTTGAAAATTTTAACTGCGAAATCTCAAGTTTTTCATAGTCTTTATGTATCTCTGATTCTTCTTCATGTACAATATTTCTCATAATTGAGGGTGCATGTAGAAATATTAACAACTCACTTGTGCATTAAAGATTAGACAATACCTAAATACTTAATGCAACCATATTTCTAAGTATTGTAAGCCAAGAATTTGTATTAAAGCAATTAAAGTCGACCAATTCTTACGTACAAAAATTCATGAATCAATGAACGACATTTTGGAAGTAACACATGCATTAAGCATGACGATATTGAATAATGGCTGGATGATATACAGCCAGAAGTGTCGACAAATGATCTCACAGAGCATGAAGCTCAAAGGTGCATCGATACATCGCAAGAGTAAAAGTGTGACGCTTTTGCTGTTGAAAAATGAAAGAATATATCTCAAATTCAAGAAATCAAACCGCTGTTCGAGCAAATGGACGCGACATATCAATATCGCGTTGATTGGAAGTGCCTCCAGCCATTCAGCATGCTATATTCCCTTATAAGATAGTTTGTGAAGAGAAAAGAAGAAAGATCAAAACAGTTAACTCTGGATACATTTTTGGTTAAACCTATTCTAAATGTCGAGATTGAACCAAGCAATAGTTATAAATAATTTGTATACCATGTAGAAAGTATGTGTGTATAAATATTAGTGTTTTATAAGCTTACATTTTGATATACGTATGTACAAATATGTTCTACATGGATAAAACTACACACATATTTTATAGCTTGCACCTCTGACTAATTTCATGTATGTTCATAATGGAAAACGTTTTTTTTTTTTAAGAATAAAATTTGTAAACAGTTCAATCATGCTAAAAATGTACGATTAAATATTACTTGTCAAGTGAAGTGCTTGTAGCAACAATAAGGCTGTACTATTTTTGAGATAAATTATAAACAGTTTATCATTAAATACTTTTATCCTAATTTATTCACCCATTCTTCGTAAAAAATAAATACATTCAGAGACAGAGGTTGGTCGACAACTTCACACTTTCAGTACTATCGACGCATTTCGATTATAACGGCATTTGCCAATTTCACTATATGATTAAAATCAACTTTGGAATGAGCGCGCCAATATTTACACCTACTCCACATCAATGCAGGGTAGTTTGGGCTTTGGATACCATGAAATATCCGCGCTAACGATCTGCCAGTGAAATTATTGTCCGGATACATGTAAATCATATTTTGGACGTCGTTGATAATTCGATCATCGTGTGAGGTATCAACCTATGACAGGATTAGAAAGCATTAGTAACGCATAACATGGCGCTCTCCGTTTACAATCAAAAATTACCTCATTATTCACTTCGCTGGACAGTGTTAAATCTTGCTTGAAGTATTCTCGAATAATATTTTTCAATCGATCGACACGTTCACACGACCAGTACTTTCCTGAACACTGCGCATGTGATTTGTATGCGACCGAGGACAAGCCTTCAAACACTTGCTGCAACTAAATTAACAGAGAAAAATTCAAAAATCTCTTCCAACAACTCTATTTAATTTATTCGAATAATGTACCTGTATAACTTGCGTCTTTTCCTGATTCACAGCTCTATTGAACAGCACGTCTAGTGCCTCATCTAGTTCGTCGTCAGTAAAATCACCGGGCGACTGAATCCTAAAGCCGAGCTCATAGAAGTTAACCGACAAGTTTGACCGTTTTGGCAGCCCATTTGCTGTGAAAATATTTCAAGTCACTCTCCATATTTCTAGCATACTATAAATGCTACCTGTTGTCCACTCTAAATTTTTCAGTTGATATTTCACAATGCCACTATTCCAACCAATTGCGGATGCGATTTCAATCGCCGAAAACTCTATGATATTTGCGGTTTCGTCAAATTTGCCTTGTTTGATTTGTAAAGCGATGGCCATCGCCAACGGAGGACACTCCTTCGCTGCTTTCCTTTAAACAAAGCCAGATTTTATTTTGATTATGCATAGGGACATGGATACTTACTTAATTTGAATTGGCCCGCCGTAAGATATCACTTTGCACATTATGTAACCGTTACTTAATGTTTTCAACCCCCACCGACCGTCCAGCTCTAAATAACAGAGAAGAGTACTTATGTTTTCTTCCGGAATGTCCAGAAGTTCTACTGTGTTGGCAATAGGAATGCCAATCTCGTGACCAGGACAAATGCGTTTTTTGTTTACTTTCGTTTCTGCGAAATAATCTTCGTCCCAATCGATCGTTTGAACAGCCTCAATTTCCTTTGCATATTCGTCCAAGAAGTCTCTATAAATAACGTTTAACAAATTTCAAAAGTTAACTTCAGACGATTTGAAGATGTAATATACTAAAATAATAGTAGAATCAAAAAGCATTCATTAAAGATAAGGTTTTAAAAAGAATCACGACGAAATTGGGAGATCGGACCAATATATTACAAGTTATTTGTAAAGCAATTATGAGCACATGCTACACGAGTCCATTGCGGATATAATATGGTGTAATCTAAGAATTATAACTAATTAGTTCCAATCTTCGACTAGCAAAACGAAGTTTAGTACCAGCAAGGAAAACATATCAATTAGTGCTGAGAGTACTAGCACTCTTTATATGAGACAGAGTAATGTGCTTCCTCACACTTCACAATGTTTCTATTATTCTGAAACTTTTCTGGCAACGGTTTGTAACGTTGATGTAATGTTATTTTTTGATGATGTAGCAATGTTTCGAAGCGTTAAGCGGAAACTGTCATTGGGTCTGATCAGACAGCGCTTCGGGTCGTAGACGCACTCATGAACGTTATGAGAAATGCATGCCATTCACGGTTAGCGATGGGAGGTGTCGTGCGCATAAGCGTATGAATTGGTGGATGTGTGGATGATCGTCTCCCAAACAAAAGTATAGTGAGCGATTGCACATTGACGACAAGCTGAGAAGCAGGAGCTGATAAGTATCATTAGAGGATTTTTATGTTCCAAAGATGAAAAAAAGAGTCGGTAATGTTACACACGTATCAAAAGTTGTGACGCGGAAGTTTGTCCAGTTGAATTTTGACCGAACAGTGACTATGAATTATTTTTTGCGGAGTAGAGGATATTTCGCCAGAGTTACAATGTGGGGTACTGATTGCGCAGAAACGAGTGAATCTTGCCGAAATCAGGCCTAACACGTAATTCACTCGAAGTGTGAAGGTGTATTTAAAAACGAAATTTAAACATAGTCTGGCTCCGAAATGACCGCCACGACAACTAGATATACAGCCTTAGGTTTCCGCCGAACATCTCACACCAAAGCTTACTAAATGTTAGCTGATGAAATATTCAAACAAAGCTGGTGGAACACAATCAATCCACTAGCAGTTTAACAACGAAAGCGAAAGGAAATGTCGATGTCGCACAATTTGCCTAATGAGTCGCTGAACCGATTGACAAATTTTGATCTACTAAAATATTTTACCAGTTTATTGTGTAGGGTTTGTTTTCAATAGATAATCTACAAACATCTAGCGAACAGAGCGGTGCAAATGCGATTTTAAGGATGAAATATTGTCAATTTTTTTTCATTTTTCCTCCACAACTTTAATCTTATAATGATCGATTCGAACAGGGTACCGGAAATTAAAAACACCTACTATTGCCACAGCTAACTTTTTCAAGTAATCGACTGCTCGTAGACGTTGCAGTCACAATATTCCACGAATTTTTGAGGCGAGATGGTCGGAGGAATATAAATTATTTTGAAGTAAAAATCATTTTTCATCGATCCCTTGATTAAAAATGTAAAATACTCGGCAGAATTCGAGTGAATAGTTAACGCCTTGAAATGGTCATGGATTTGCTGGGGAACATGTCACAGAGATCTTTGAGGTACATTAAAAAAGATTGTAATTACATGAAATTTAATTAGTCAAGTACGTAGATTAAATTAATAACGGATTTCATAAAAAAAACCACAAGATATTGTAACAGAACTGAAGGTATAAATATCTGTTGGACGTTTTGCTCGAACGAAAAACACTGCAGTAATCCTTCAATAGACAATAAAAATGAATACTGTCAACGCTTACTATTTCTTGGTTAGTCATCGTTAAATATTTGATTTTCCCAGAAAAGTTTAGTGCTAACAATGCAACATCTTTTATATATGACCAAATTCATTATCGCAGACTTACGTACATAAAACAGTGTTGTTTATAAAATTGGTTGGATGATGTCACCGGAGAACTACCACGTACAAATTAAAATATTTAACAGTTGATCTCCACCATAATCAAAGTACTTATAATTTCAAGCTATATTCAGTGTACTACGGTGACCGAGGAACGATCCGTTGAAAATGTTGCACAAAGTTAATATGTAATGCCCCAGTGTAAATTTGGTAGTGTAGTCCTTAGTATACTGTTTATTAAAGTAACTGAAAATCTGGACTGACAAGTATTTACATACTCTTTGTTATCAAAAAACTAGCAGAAAATTCATCATCGTAGCAGCTTAGGCGCTGGTACATACACATATTAGCCAATAAATTTTTAAATGGTCAGCGTTTATTGCTTGAATTCCTTAACAGCGCAATGTGAATATCGCCGAGCTAGTCGTTGTTTTCAAATCTAAAATGAGATCATCACTATGCGGTCGACTTAATTAATTTACTCTTCACTTTGGTGACGACCTCTCGTCAGCCATCTCAATAATGTTCTTTCTCAGTGTGCTTCAATTGGCGAGGCCTAAGAATGAGCATGATCAGAGGGTCGCCTTGCAGGCAGTTTATTGAGGTAAGCCCTTCGGCTGGTTGCTTGCGAGGACGAAAAGCGACGAATGCAACAAGAGTTGGTGATGGGAAACTAAAGCTGCGAGGTGTTTGTTAATTTCGCACTAGGATACAAGACAGATCATTGCATTGACTGTTGTCAAATATTCTTGAAAAAAAAGATATACAGAATTTTTGAGACTTTAGCCTTTTGATGAGCAACTATTGAAACTTGCAGCCATTGAAGCTTATTTGGTACCTTAAATTTACTAGTTTCGCCCACTTGAAGCTGAGATAGACCGAATTAATGGTGACTTTTTATAGATTGTGCAATAAAAATGAAGGTGAGAGCAGTTAAAGGCAACAGAGAATCGGAGTCAACAGCAGAATGTGGTCAATCGGTTTTTGGAATTAAAGGAGACAAGTGCAGTCAAGTTTTTTTTTGGAAAAAGGAACGCTCCGCCAGCGAAGGTTTGGGGTCGACTGAAAAAAAATTTGTTGCTTTTAAATCCATCGTGGAAAATTTGGAAAAAACTGATGATAATAGCTGAGTTTTTTCGTGAATTCGTCAGAAGTGGATAATTTAACAGTGGTAAAAGAACATAGAGAGACATAAGTTGAATTAAAAGTGATGTAAATATTATTATTTCCTTGATTGTGAGTTATGGAAGATGGAAGTGGCGGTTTTCTTGACTTATCCAGATTCGTTCATATTACACTTGCATTCCGTCTAAATCCTTAATGGCTCGAGATTTTTTTGCGTTGAGGCAGTCAATCGGAACAATCACCATTATAATCAAAAAAAAAATTTGGTCGAACGATCATAGGATGTTTCTAGAGGCAAAGATCTTTGTAAACAAATAAAACATGAATTATTCAAATGACAATTTTTTTCTGTATTAGCTTAAAAATTTCATGGCATTTAGTGTTTTCAAATAATTTTTAGCATATCTGCCGTGCAATGGCCAAACCGTCTAAATGACATTTTTCAAGATTTTGAGATATGTGCGTTTAGGGACATTATATCTTCCCTTCATTCATATGAGCTTAACATTTTGCCTCACTTCCCTTCCCGTCAAGAGTTATGACCCTGGCCGTTCCATCTATAATACATCTTGCTGCCAATTTCACATAAAAAACAAGTGGCAAACCATCTAAAGTACTTTAGACGGTTTATCCATTGTACAGCTATACAAATCAGAAAGAAAATAAACGTCTATAAGCATTTAGTTCGATTTTCCGTTGCATATCTAGTCCAGTCAATTGGGCGTTTGACCGTGCATTTTCAAAAGGCAAGATTTTATTTTATTGCAGTGCGTGGGAAATATTATAATTAGCTTAAGTTCAATTTCCTGGGATCCCCGATCAGTAGCGTATGCAGGATTTTGATAAGGGGGGGGTTCATATTTTTGAAGTCTTGACTAGGTACGTTTGCTAGTGCTTCGGTGTAGATCTGAAGATATAATTATGTAATAATTAATCATACTTTTTCGCCGGTCAAAGTTGGAGTCCTCCAAAAATAATTCTGGCAGACTTAAGCCCGATTGCATGTCTGGTTTCATTTACGTGGCTAAACTTGTTTACCCAAGGGGGTTTGAACCCGTAACCCCCCCCTGGGTACGCCACTGTCCACGATGATGGCGTTTGGGCTCCATCTTGAAAACAAAAAAAAAGTGGGACACACCCATATCTCCGAAACCATGACTTGTTACGTTCGCCACGCAACGTAGTCGATCCCAAACCCTCAAGGGCGAAATATAGGACTTCCCTGTCCTTGAGAGCCCAAACCACCGTGCGGGTAAACGCTGTCTTTTCGGAAAATGGAATACGCAGATCGCCACTTCGCACAATCAAGCCAATGAATGTATTGAATTGTTATAAATGAATTAAATGCTTATTAATTAATTATATTGTAGGGAGTAAGTCAATTTAGGCTAGAGCTTGAATTATATAAATGTAGAGGAGATGTAGGATGTAAGAATATTAGATTAGATAGCTAAGTAGGTAATAAGTGTTGTTTATGGGGAGTGTTCCGCCCGTGCGCGCGAAAGCTGCGTAATCACCAACAGCTAAATGCATTTCCGTCAACATCACAGACCCTGCGGATAAGTGGCAACAACAACAACAACAACGCTCACCCAATCGTCACAACAGATCCCAAATCAAGGCTCCGCCTGGTTTACGACACGCCATTGGATTCCACTATGCGCCAATGATACCCACAACCATTGGCACCGGAAATTCGCCATGGTTGGTGGCTGCCACGAGCATTTCGCCGGACAGGCGGCTGCCGCGAGTATTTCGCCGAACAGGCGGCAGTCGCAGCATTTCCCCCGCATCGAGACACAACCTCGTACCAAACCAGTTCCCCAAGCTTTTAAAAGCTGCGATGGGGTCAACTGCCCAGCTAGGAGGGCATTCACCGCCGACGCGGAGACAACGGTACAGGGAAATCGTCACCGTGAATCCGATTCCCGTTTCAGGATTCGCGAACAGGGCAGTCCCGGCGCGGAAACGGGTGGCGCCCTTTTTAAAATACATAGTCCCACACCCCTCTCCGCGGGTGAAGCCGGGTGAGATTGCCCGAACCGTGGCTAGGATCGGCTACGGTGCAGTGGAGCACGTTGCGCAAATTATAGTCGTAACAGACTCCCACAAAAAAGTTTAATACAGCAAACTTGTGTAGAATGTAATTTGCAGCAAGTCATGCATACATCACTTTTACGTGGTTTTAACAATAAAAGAGTTAAAAGCTCAAAACGACATCCAAAAATGGGGGAACATCTTTCGAGCGCTACAGCTTCATTGTTTTGACTTTAACCCCAAAACACATTGGAAATAACTTTTAGGCAGTTTTATCACCAAACGTTTGCGGTATTGCTTGTTTCGATCACTGTACCATGTCGGGAGATACTGCGTCTCGAAGGGGGACAAGTCATAGGAAAAAAGCATTTTAACACTTGTTCATCTGGTCCTAAAATGCGTTTTTCACGTGAGTTTTCCCCCTTTGGGATGCAATAGCTCCCGCCAGTGTACAGCGATCAAAACGATCAATACCGCAAACGACTTGCGACAAAATTGCCTTAAAGTTATTTTCAATGTGTTTTGGGGTTAAAGTCAAAACAATGAAGCTGTAGCGCTCGAAAGATGTTCCCCCATTTTTGGATGTCGTTTTGAGCTTTTAACTCTTTTATTGTTAAAACCACGTAAAAGTGATGTATGCATGACTTGCTGCAAATTAAATTCTTCACAAGTTTGCCATATTAAACTTTCTTGTGGGAGCCATGGTTTCGGAGATATGGGGATGCCCCACTTTTTTGTTCTCAAGATGGCGCCAAGGGGATTGGAGCTGCCACCCCAGAAACTTGGATTTAAGCTCACATAAAGGCATACCACTCATTGCGTCAAAAATTCGGCTGCCTTCCAAAATGCTCCGCGAGTTTCGCCACCAAAAGCCGATTATTTGGCCTAAAAACGGGTTTTTTCACGCGAGTTTCTCCCCTTTGGGATGGAATAACTCCCGTTAATGTGCAGTGATTGGAACAATCAATACCGCAAAGGAATTGTGACAAAATTAGCTTTGAATAGTATGCCAACGTGTTTCACGTTAAACGTGAAATTAAAAAAGTTGTGGCGCCCGAAAGTTGTTCCCCCCTTTTTGGATACGGTTTTTGGATTGTATCTTTTTTATTATTGACACCACGCAACAGTTATGTATGGACGACTTGCTAAAAATTATATTTTACGCAAGTTTGCCATACACAACTTTTTTGTGGTAGCCACGGTTTGGGAGATATGGGGGTGTCCCACTTTCTTTTGTTTTCAAGATGGAGCCCAAACGTCATCATCGGGGATCGCAGGAAATTGAACTTAAGCTAATTATACCATTCCCTACGCATTGCAATAAAAAAATTTCTGCCTTTTGAAAATGCACGGTCAAACTCCCAATTGACTTGACTACTAAGAGCATTTGGAGCGTTTGTACGTTGTTTTCTTTGGCAAGTTTTCCTTCACAACGCACAAAACGTTTAAATGCTTTTAGACGGTTTGTCGTTGTATCTGTGTTTCAAGCGAGAAAACAAATCTAAAAATAAGTATCCTTCGTTTTCATCCCCGCATTGGCGATTTTCGTGAATCTTGAATTCATGTTGCATCCTTTGTACGTTGATTGAAAGGTTTTTGCAAACAAATTTGGTAATGTAGGCAAGACAGGGGAAATGCGGAAGCGTTTTCACGCGAAATGTTTGAAGCCATTTATCTCGATATCGAAGAAACTGCAGTTAGACGGTTTGGCCATTGCACGGCAGATATGACCACCGCCATCCTGCCGGTCAAATTTTGAATTACTTTTTCCAGCATAGCTGACCTTATTTCGCCAATAACGTGTCGAATCTTGGCATCCATGTCATCAGAAGTTGCTGGTCAGCATTGACAAGTGGCTTGACGTACCTTCACAAAAAGTAGTCCAATGGAGTAAAATTACATGATCTGGGCGGCCAGTGCACAGATCCATTTCATGAGATGATTCGTTCACCAAAGCTTTGGCCCAATAAAGTAATGGATTTACGCGCTGTAGGGTATGTTACCCCATCCTATTGGGACTATTCGTCCCTCAGACGATTGGTATTGATATTGGGAATCAAAAAAATACGAATCAACTGTCGGTAGCCATTAATGGTTCCATTGGTTCCGTCTCCACATTTGAATAGAAAAGACCAATTATGACGCCGGCATACAAACCGCACCATACAGGGAATTTTTTGGGATATAATAGGGCCAAAGTCTTTTGAGAATTATTCTCACAACAAAAACGGCTATTTTGCTTATTGACGAACCCATTAATCTAGAAATTAGCTTCATCACTGAAAATGATTTCACGGTAAAATTGTGGTTCAACTGGCAATTCATTCTCAGCCCATTCATCGAACGTCTGACGCAAGCGATGGTCCAATAGCTTCAACTACGACTACTAGAGGTGTGTAACTCTTTACTGAACTGACTCAATGTTTCGAAACATCAAAGTGTTTCGAAAGATTGGAATAGTAACAATGTTTCGAATGCATCATTTGGAACTTGAAAGAAACTGAAACATTGCTTGATCACTTTACTCCGCGTCACTTAAGTGAGGACGCATAGCGTGGACGCGAGTTGAGTTCAGAGCGATAATATGTTGACATAGGGCCAATCATACTTTACAAATTTATAAAGGTATAATTGGAAGTTTCGATTGTGGTAATTTAAAATGCAATACCATACAATATTATATGATTTGAATATGTAGGTTTTTATCATTTAACAGCTGGTAAAGATGTAATTGTACTTTTATACATTTTGTGTGAGAATTTACACTGCAGCTATGTTTTTCAGATTTTCAGCCAAATATGGGCTTACAGGTTCGAGTTCTTCTTCAACAACGAAAGCTCATTAAGGGGTGTATTAAGGTTTGACAACTGTTTTTTGCCATTTTTGTTTATTTTTTTTCTGAAAGTACATCTGAAGAATATTGTATTAAATTTGTAGGTCATTCGGAGCAAAACTAACGAAGTTACAGTATGTTGAATAACCCTACCTCTAACTTAGGTTTGCGCGCCATTAAGCTACCTGCGCTGAGCGGCGAGCGGCAACTGTTTCGGTCTCTATTGTATTACTTTTATCCCCTCTTCGTCTCTGCGATGTAGAATATATATTTCAGTCTAAACTTGAACGCTTAGGAGAGCAGAAATGTCATTTCAGCTGTACTCCGTTTTGTTTTTGCTTAGTTTTCTTAGTGATTTTGAATTTATCATCGAAAAAATGCCGAAACCAACTGGAAGAAAAGGACGTGCACAGGGTGGCCCAAGAGTAGGCCGACCAAGAAAAAGAGTAATGCCGCAGGATCGAAAAACGGAAGTAAGAGCGTTTAGTTTTTCTACTGTAGCAACTTCAGTGAAGTGTAAAATATGTGATAGCTCAGTGGCATTTGAATCTTGTAAAAAAGAAGGTCTTGGCTTCAAAATAAAAGTTACGTGTGACAAGTGCAAAATTCCAAACTATGTTCCGTCGAGTGAAAGAATTGATGGTAATGCCTACGAAATAAATAATAGATTTGCATTCGTAATGCGAGTTTTAGGCCTAGGACATGCCGGGTGTGCGAAATTTTGTGGATTGATGGACATGTCAAGTAGTTTTATTTCAAAATCGTGCTACAACACTTTCATTAAAAAAACGAACACCAGCGTAAAAACTGTTGCGAATAAATATTTTGCTTCTGCCATCAAAGAAGAAAAAGAAGTGACTTGTAAACAAAATAATCGCGAAGACACAGACGAAATTACAGTATCCGGTGATGGCACATGGAAAAAAAGAGGATTTAATTCGCTCTTTGGTGTATCGTCATTGATCGGCTATTGGACCGGCAAAGTTTTTGATATTTTTGTCAGCAGTTCGTACTGTAACTTGGGTGAAAACTGGAGCAAAAAACTAGGACCTTCAGAATATGAAGAGTGGCACGAGGAGCACGCGAACAAAGGACAATGTGAATCAAATTACAGTGGGCCATCCGGTAATATGGAATTGAGCGCTATCGTGGAAATGTTTCAACGTTCGATAGAATTTTTAAAGTAAAATACGGTAATTATATTGGTGATGGCGAAAACCTTACAGTGATAACATCATAATAAACAAGAAAGAGTGTATTGGACACGTCCAAAAAAGGATGGGCAAACGTTTGCGTGACTTAGTGAAATCGTTCGATGCGAAAACGAAATCTGGTAAAACAGTTAAGAGGAAAACCCTTTCCGGTAAAGGCAAACTTACTGGCAACATGATCGACAAATTAACAGTGTATTATGGGCTAGCAATTCGAAGAAATCACGATTCTGTGGGCAAAATGAGGAACGCTATATGGGCGACTATTTATCATAATTCTTCGACTGATTAAAATCCCCAGCATGATAAATGCGATGAATCGTTGTGCGAGTGGAAAAAGGCTGAAGCTGCAAGAACATTACGATCATTCAAGCACAGTTACTCTCCACTTCCAGCTGTTGTTTTAGACGCAATAAAGACAATATATGAAGATTTAAGCAAAGACACGCTGTTGGAACGTTGTTTGGGTGGTTTCAAGCAGAACAACAACAAAAGCTACAACCAACTCATCTGGAAAATTAGTCCCAAATCAGTGAGTGGTACCGCAACTGTCGATGAAATTGCAGCATATGTAGCAACATCACTTTTTAACGAAGGCTCTACTGCTTTACTGACCTTCATGCAAGATTTGGGTATCACTTCAGGACCAAGTGCGCATGAATGGGCGCGCGCGACAGACTCTTTGCGGATCAGCAGAGCGGACAAGCAAGCTGCTCGCGAGACCAAAGAAGGCAGAGCTTTACGTCGACAGGAGCAAAAAGATGCCTTAGATAACGTGGATGATAGTGATGTACTGTATGGAGCCGGCATCGATGATGACATGTACGCATTTTATAAGAAAATCTAGTTTTTTAAAAGATATTTTCATTTTTTCAAACATTTAATTTTTAAAGTCGGTGACCAGCCTACAGAAAAAACTACTAAACCGATCGTTTTGAAATTTTGTACACATATTTTACATTTATATAGCTCTCTAGTTACGTTGAGCTTTTTTTTAAAAAATAATTACTAACAATTTTACAATAACAAATATGTCGATTTTTTCGTCAAAAATCGTTATTTTGGCTTCAAAATGGTGCCAAAAATTAGAAAATTGACTAATTAAAAAAAACTCGACGAGACTGGAGAGATAAAGTGATAAACTGAAGAAAGCATTTTGATTTTTTGGTTTCAGATGATCCAGTGATGCTGTAGGCTGGTCACCGCACAAAAACTTTTTTTTAAGGCGTCTGCGGAGATCTACAATAAATTTGTTATTTCTCTCTATTTTTGAACAAAACTTTTTTCTAAATATTCTTCACATGTTGTACTTTCATATAATAATATGTAAAATAAACCTACAGTAATAATTTTTTCTAAAAAAATCATGAAAAAAGGTATTTTTTAGACGAAACAAACCTTACCCTCCCCTTAAGGATTATAGCGCGTCACGTTTTTCAATTTAATCTTTCAAGGAAATTTGCTCAAACACAGTACATGTTACACTCTGGCAGCCGTGTTGAGCATATTCCATCACTGTGCCGACACGATAGAAGCGGTGCACAGAACGAACCAATTTGGAAACTCGATCTGTTTGTGTACCTTGTTTCTAACTCATGCTACCAAACATCTCTTCCGACGCAGTGTTCCAAATGTTCCAAATGATGCATATCACTGATCCGAATCTTTTTACTGAGTCCGATGCAAATGTTTCATTCTCAGCAAAGAGATGTTTTTCCCACCTCTAGCGACTACCATCTTGAGCAGGTAATTTCATTTCATACACCTATTTCAGAACCAGTGTATTGGAACATTTTGTTTTTTTCAGTTGCTGATGATGAATGCCAAAATATACAGTGGCTCAAACGTATAATCGGACAACGATAGTGCTTAGGTAAAACATGTTAAAATTTGTCAAAAAAATTACGCAATATATATAAATAAATTTAATTCTCGTTTTGTATATTTTTAAGACATATAATAAAATAACGCATTTTTTAATTCATACAAAACAAAACCAAACATAACAACTAAAATCTCTACGCAACAAGTCAAACATATAATCGGACAAATTAGAAAAAGTTAATAAATCATATATAGTTTTTAGTGTTAGTACTTGGTTGCAAATCCTTTTGACTCAATAACAGCTTTTAATTGGTTTGGCATTGATTTGACTAAATTTTCACAAAAATTGGGTTCAATTTTCCTCCATTCATTCTGTAATGCCTCTTTTAATTGGCTTATAGTATTGAACGATTTATCGTAGAGCCTTCTAGAAAGTTCTTCCCACAAATGTTCGATAACATTCAAGTCCGGTGACTGTGCAGACGTTTGCAATAATTTGGGACAATTATTTATCAACCAAAGTCTTGCAACCTCCGATGTATGTTTCGGATCATTGTCCTGGTAGAAAGCAAAGTTCTGTAAAATGCCTAATTTTTCGGCACTTTACTTGACATTTTCTTTTAAAATGTTCAGGTACACAAATTTGTCCATTTTACCTTCGATAAAATTCAAATTGCCCACCCCTGCACTGGACATACAGCCCCAAACCATTACTGATTCACCTCCATGCTTCACAGTAGCTCGAGTATTTTTTGGATGAAATTCAGTGTTGGGTTTTCGCCACACGTACGTCCTTCCATCTGATCCATGTAAGTGAAACTTACTCTCATCAGTAGATAACACCTATACATTGTATAAAAACCACATAAGTATTTCATTTAATACCCAGAAAACCGTTCTACCTTTTTCCAAAATTCAGAGTCTTCGAAGAAATATTTCTTTGCAAATTTCAAACGACATAACTTATTTTTAGCGCTTATGAATGGCTATTTCCTGACAAATCTGCCATGGTAATTATTTTTTCTTAACACATTTCGTACAGTTTCAACACATACATCCTTTCCAATATTGTCATGTACAAAAGTTTTCAACTCCTTGGCTGTTTTTAATGGATTTACCTTTACTTCTGCCAGAATACGCCGTTGATCACGCTCATTTAATATTTGTCCTTGACCTTTTCTGCTTTTTTTTCCAATTCTATTTTCATCACGATACCTTTTTATAATATCGTGAATGGTAGAATGGCTTCTTCCAACGGTAAATCCTATATCTCGTACAGAATTTCCTTCTCCATAAAGCTTAAGAATTAGTTTACGAATTTCCAAAGTAGTTTGTTTCTCTTTTGGCGCCGTTTTGACACTTATTGCAGTTTCAAGCTTCAACTGAATGTTCACAACGACTACTAAAACCAAAAGAAGCTAATTCATGGAAACTTCTCAGAAAACGCAGCTATGCTAACAAGTGTTGCCGTATCTGTCTTCCTTGTCCGATTATTTGTTTGACTTGGATTATGGAGCTACCGATTGTTATGCTTAAATTTTACATACATGAATTGAAAAAAAATGTATTTTTTCATATTAGATTACATTTATGGAAGGTGTGAAAAGACTACATAGCATTAATAAAGTGCAATAATTTCGTAACATTTTCACATGTTCTAGCTGAGCACTATCGTTTGAGCCACTGTATGTGCGGCGCGCCACTGTCGCACCCGTCGAATGCACAGCGCTCGCTGCGTACACAGGAAGTCTAGTTCCCGTTGTAAGAACCGGCCCAGATAGAAAAGAGCCGTCCAGCGAAGAGGACAAGAGTGACGCCACGCTGCACCCAATAGTGAGTCCCCTCCAAAACTTACAAATACGTATATTTTTTCTTGCAAATGTCTGCATCTAGCCAAACTTTTTCGCTTCTTTGAGAAGTATACATTTTTAAAAAATAATGTCGAGTTTAAGCCAGGTTCACTAAAACATTCGAAAATTTTGCATCGGAGTGGCAAGCATGCAGCAGATCTTTAAATTTGATCAAAAAAAAGAATGAGTCTTGATTAGAGTCCTTAACTGCATTCACGTGCGAGTTTAAGCCTTTATTTGAAGTTTCCGGCTAGCGTTGATGGAACACAACAGCATACAACACTAGGACCTATGCTCTTCCCACGGTTTAATGGCACGTGATTTCTCGCGACGACGGCATTGAACTGGTTATTAAAAATTCCGTCCTGGTTAAATTGATAAATCCAATGAAAGATTTCATCATGTCTGCTGCAATATTATCGCGCGTTATGGAATTTCGATGGTCCATCAAAAGCACCTCACTGCAAGTGTACTATGATCGACCATAATTAAAAGTGTATAACGACTGCACGCTAAATTATACGGTAAATCAGCGGCATATGACCACCATTTAGCTATGAAAACTGAACCGATTGAATAATCCCAAGCAAAATCAACCGCTTCAACAATAACACCACATTTCCACGCACACAGTACCCATCAGGGTTCTTCATGCTAAGGGTGGATCCTGGATATTGTAGCATTGATGCTGCCTCACATATTGTTCTTTTAACCAAATATCTGAATACTTATCTAAAGGAGACATACTTCTTGCCAAACCATTTCTTTTCACTTACTTTTCTTTGATGTTTTTGCTGCAAGAGCATTGTACGAATACCTTCTCCAGTAGTTTTCGAATCACATGGCGATCAATTGAATTTGCATAGATGTGGCGTCGGAGCTCGTTTTGGTCGGACCCTTTCGAATCCAGAAACAAATGGCAATGGGACGGTAGGCCGTCTCGACCTGATCTTCCCACTTCCTGTACATAGCTCTCAAACGTTTTCGGCATGTTGTAATGTATCACAGCTCGTATGTCTGGTTTGTTGATGCCCATGCCAAAAGCAACTGTCGCAACTACTATCCGCAGATCGTTCTGCATAAATGTTTTTTGAACGGTCCTGCGACGCGACGCTGCCATTCCTGCATGATACGGTTCAGCACACCAATTGACTCGCTTTCTTTTGCCAGAATTCAAACCGGCAGGCTGTGTGTCCTTTGAATTTATTCAATGGAAATTTATAAGCTATGCTTATTTAACGAAAGAAATTACCTGTAAGCACGTCCGAACAAAAGTAGCAACTCGTTCGCACTCTTCCCTCCTGGTGCAGTAAACAATTATTGACTGGCATTCTGCAAACCTAAGGAAAACGATCACACATTACCGAAATATTAATTGAATCTGTACGTTCTGCATTCATTTACCTTGGACTTTTTAGAAGCTCCACCAACGCAAAGTCACGTTGCTCATCCTTCGAGACCGATAGGAATAAATTCTCCGGCAACGGTACATCGCATATGATTCCCTTCATCCCATCGGGAATATTCAGATGCTTTATGATGCTCTCTCGTGTTTGAAAAGTGGCAGTCGCCGTTAGCCCCAATATAGTGCGCACTCCCAGTTTCGTTTTCAGCACTTTACAAATCATCAAATAACTCGGCCGAAAATTGTGACTCCATTGCGATACGCAGTGCACCTCGTCTATGCAAGCGAATGCGATTGGTGGCAAACTGCGCAGAATGGATCCGAACCCTGTTGACCTCTCGCCCGCTACTATAGCTTCTGGCGAAACAAGGAGGACATCAACCTGGCTTTTGCTGATCATTTCCATAACATTTTGTCGCTGTGTTGCCGTCTGATTCGTGTGCAGGCATTGAGCGTTTAAAAACGCCGGGACACCGTGTACCTGGTCCTCCATCAGCGACACCAACGGTGAAACAACTAGCGTGATACATCCTTTCTTTTTGCTATACAAATACGCTGGCAGCTGATAGCACAGAGATTTCCCACTTCCTGTGCTCAACGTCACAAGCGTGGATACTCCCGATAAAATCCGCATTACCGCCTTTTCTTGGCCTTTTCGGAAATCCTTGTGACCAAACATTTTCAACACGTCAAGTACTTCTTTAGTAGGTTCGATTATGTGACCATTGCAATCGAGATTGTACAAAGGTCCCGATTGGTCAGAGGTACCATCAGTTTTTAAAAGCCCGGCTTTTTCCATTAGATCAAGAGGGATTTTGTGACCTATGTATTGTGTTTGAGTCTGCATCTCTGGAGGATTTGCATGCAAAATACGGTTTTCTTTTCCTGTTTTACTCTCCATTAGCATTTCGACGTCTGCCTCGTCGTTAACATTTTCCTTTTCCGACGAACTTCCATTGTCTTTATAAATCATCTGATTCGCACTAGCTGGAAGTTTTTCTATATTCTTACTGTGAACAGCCATTGCTTTCTCTTTAGCCATTTGTTCTGCTTCGTCCAGAGAAGGGAAAGGACTCTCGTCCACATCAGTTGTTCCAACTGGTAATAAACTGTCCCCCTTCGTAGGGCACCTTTGCGCAAAGTGACCTGGAAGACCACACTTGAAACACTTTAGTATTCCACCGTCACATCCGCCCATGTCCATTTCGGGACCACAAAGCGCCGCGGCCTTCTTTTGCTTCCAAAGATTCCTCTTGTACTTGCTGAAATTCATTGTTTTCTTTCCTCGCACAAACACCTTCTTCTTTATGTTTATGCGAACGTAGTTTTCATTGACGCGACCCGATGCCAACCTTGACGCTAGATTGTCCTGATTAGATATTTCTCGTAGCTTTGGCTCAACTTTTTTAACAGAAGGTGCATTACACCTATTTTCGTTGTCGTCGTATATGAATTTTTTAATGACTTGTTCAGCGTCACTTAATTCACGCATATTTACGCTCGGCAAAGATGTCATTTTATTCGAATCAACACTCAAAGCAATGCCACACGGGGTGGCGTCTTCTGAAAGCTCTTCTGGTTCTTCAACTCGACCTCTTTTCATTCTTGCCGGGTTTTTGCGTTGTTTTTCAGCTTTGGGCTTATCGGACTTATTACTTTTGGATGTCTTGCGGGTTTGTGACTTTTTCTTTGTTCCTTGATTTCGCTTTGATTTGTTGACTTTCAATTCGAAACTCTCATCATCAGCATTGTGAGTGTTTTCATCTTCGTCTGTTTGCACATTATTAGCCTTTTCGTCTATTTTCTTCAGGTTATCCTGCTTCGTCGAATTTTCTGCATCTCCGCAACATCCCATTTTTGTTGATACGAACTTCGGTGATGCATCTGTTCCATTTTCACTTTCAACTTTGCGTCGCTTCAAACTTGGTCTGATGTTTTCGAATCTTCTTTTGGGAGACTCGTCTTCACTGTTTTCTACTACGGAATCTGAGTCGTCATCGCCAACCATTTCTCTTGGCTGTCCTTTGTCGTTCTGTGCGTTGCCTGAATTATGCGGCAGTGTCAATTTCGAGGTTTCGATTTCATTTACCACAGACAGCACACCATTTTCCTTAATCGCCGCTTTCGTTTGCTGTTCATTAGTGAGAGGAATTTCCGCGGAAGACACGTCTGGGAGAGTGAATTGGGGAATCAGTTCAGCATTTACGTTCGATAGGCCAAATTTTCTTTTTTCGGCCGGTAACGACCCATCTGGCGTATCGAATCCAGTCAAACTCGAGTCAGAAAAGTGTCGACTTAGCCATCCTTTGTCCATTTTGTTGGCAAAGGAGTAATCTTGTGACACGCTTGGCGCCAAAGGAACTGTCTGCCCATTGTTTTCTGCTACTTTGCGCATTAATATCAACTCTATGTCGGGCAAATCATCTTCATCAGCGTCACCTCCAAGCGATAGACTACTAATGCTTTTTGCGGGGAGAGAAGTTGTCCGCGATAGCGCCTTTCTAGGGTTTCTTATTTGGAAGGAACAGTTTGCAAATAGTTTTGCGGCCAGACCAGTCTTATAACTAGATGTCGACGCTTCTGCTTTTTTGGATGTTTCTGGCTCTGCCGGCGGTTTTTTGTTGCTTACTTCATCGCCCCAAACATTTTTGGGCTGCGACATGTCTAGAAATTGCGAAAAGCTCTGTGAAGCATTCGATGTGTCTTGCGAGATTTCCAGTGTCGAATCAATACTTTCTTCCATCAACTTTTCGCTCGAGATCTCTTTATCAAGGGATTTTTTGAGTTGGTAATATAGTTTGTAAGCATCTCTGATTTTCCTCGGTGCATCATGGATGTCGTACTGTGAAACGGCAAATGTAATTTTTATTATTATTATAATACAAATATATAGTAAAAACGTTCTATTACTTTTTTATGATAGCCTAACACCTATTTGCAAATATACAGTGGCTCACAGCTTATTTGATACAGTGCTTCTTTGAAAATTTAAATTGCAAAAACTCAGAACGTAATAACAATATTAAAAAAATATGAATGCCATTTTGAAAAACATTGTTTGTTGTTTATTTCATTTATGTTTCAAAATTGGTGTTTTACATCTTAAAAAACAAAAAACCAAAAGTAATAACAAATTTCACATCACAGCTTATTTGATACAGTTTGATTAAACATTAAAAATGTGGTGAATTATAAGGCTTCCAGTTAATGTTAATACTTCGTATGATAGCCCTTAGCCTTAAGCATAACTTGAAGCCTATTCGGCATTGAGTCGACGAGCTTTTGTGTGATGTCAGGAGTAATATTTTGCCATTCCTCTAGCAGTGCTTTCTTCAAGTCTTGTTTATTAGAAATCTTGTGTTTTCTAATGGTGTTATCCAACAAAGCTCACAGATTCTCAATGACGTTCATATCTGGTGACTGTGCCGGTGGAGACATCAGATGAGGGCAGTTCCAAATTAGTCAGGACTGCACAATTCCCGACTTGTGCTTTGGATCGTTGTCTTGATACAACCGAAATTGGTTGCGAACACCCAGTTTTTCAGCACTTTGCAGCAAATTGTTTTTGAGTATATCGAGGTACTTTGTTTGGTCCATTATTTCCTCAATAAACTCTAAATTTCCGACTCCGGCTGCGGACATGCAGGCCCAAACCATCACATTGCCACCAACATGCTTCACAGTAGCTTTGAGGTTCTCCTTGTTTAGCTCAGTGTTTGCCTTGCACCAGACATATGACATTCCGTCAGAGCCAAAAATGTTAAACTTGTCTGCAAAAATAACCATATTCCAGAACGCGGATGGCTTTCCCACATGCTCTTCGGCAAATGCGAATCGGCTGATGGTATTTTTTGGATATGAATGGCTTCTTACGAGCTACTCGCCCGTTGAAATCGTGGTCGCGAAACACTCGTCGGACGGTTTCAGCACTACATGACTTCCCTAGTTCATGATGAACCTCTGTAGCCAATTTTGGAGCGGAAATCTTCGGGTTTGCTTTCACTTTTCTTACAATGTATCGTTCGTCCGATACGGTGAAAATTTTGTTTGGCGCATTTCTGCCCTTATTTTCTACCCGATTTTCGTGTACAAAGCGTTCAATTATGTGCTGCACTGTAGAGGCACTCAAATTCACACTTTCAGCAATTTGCCGAACATTTTGCCTTTTTTTAAAATGGTTTAATACCAATTCGCGCTGTTCAATTGTTGTGCGACGACCCATTTTACAACAACTACTCAATTTTGGCACTTCATCTTGCAAGATCTTGGTTAAAAATTACGTAAACCAATGTCAGACACAATCAAAAATTCAAGAAACGAAAAAAACACAGATTAACGGCGCGACAAAGAGAAGTTTATTCGTATTGAAGTGTCTGTATCAAATAAGCTGTGAGGTGCGATTCTACTGCGGCAGTGATATTTCTCTTTTGCGTGACGCGGAAGAATTTTCCTGGAAATTTTTGTGTTTGCATTGTATTCATAGAACATGCATTTAGACATCTACATTGAGATTTTTTGAACATATTATTTCAAAGTAATAGTGATTTGCATTTATAAATAGTCACTGTATCAAATAAGCTGGGAGCCACTGTAGGTGGGCGCCGTTTGGCTTCAGTTTCGGAAACGCGTTGGCATAATAAACGTAATATACAGTGAAACCTGGTTAATTGGGATCTCAAGGGACGAAGAATTTTGTATCATTTAAAGAGGTTTTCATTTATCCAGTTTTCCAATTAGACAGGTTTAAAATTTTAGTTGCTTCATTTACAGAGGCCTTCGCTTATAGAGGACGAAATGTACCGTTATTCCATTTATTGAGGTGGAAATGTTAATAACAAGCCGCGAAGTGCGACCCTTGAGGTCCACACGGTCAACTTCCCAGTAATATCTGGAACATTAAAAATATTAAACACAATAATAATTTTGAAAATAATACTACTTTCAATAATAATAATGAAAGGTATTCAAAGCAGTAACAGGAATGAGTTAATATTAATCATATCATCCACGGGAGCATCCACTGATTACGTAAAGCTTTTGGTGGATGGGTGATGATTGATTACCACAAATGCAAATATTGATGGTTTTCAAAATTTAAGCCGCTTTTTTTTAATTAAAAGACTGCAAAAACTATTAAAAATCTGCTCAAATTATCCAAACATTTTAAAACTTTGATTGACTTTACAACAAAGTCTTTAGAATAAAAGATATAAGGTAATATCAATCGGAAGAACCCCTTTCATATGGTAACTTTGAATGATTTTTTATTTTTAATTGAATTTTTTTCAGACTCATGAAAAAAATTTTGTTGGTTTCTCTTCAAAAACTGATAGGAATGTATAAATTTTATAAACATTTATCACTGTGTTGTGCAAATCAGGCTAAAAAAATATTTTTTATGAAAAAAAACCTAAGTTTTCTAATTTTTTCAACTAAATTAAAAATACCGATGAAACGGATCTTGATAATGTTAAAATAATCAAAGATATTTTAAAACACGTCGATTGACACCTTAATGATGCAAATATTATATCTGGTTCGTGAGATATAGTGAATAACAGAAATGGCCTTGAAGGTCATGATGACTGTTAATGATTTATTTATTTTTTAATTTTTTTCGTGATCATGACAAAAACTTTTGATGGTGTTTTTAGAAACATTGCTTGGAGAATATAAATTTTATAAACATCGATTACAAAATTTAGCGAATCAGGTTAAAAATTTATTGTTTATGAAAAAAAACCTAATTTTTTGCACTTTTTTTCCTTGAATTAAAAAACGGCTGAACATTTTTTTTTGAAAATTTAATAGATTTACACAAATGTTAATACGCGTCGATTGACACCTCAACGATACAAATCGTATGTTTGGTTCGCGAGATATAACGCATGACAGAAATGACCTTCAAAGAGGCGAAACAGCAAACCCCCCCGACCGAAGTATCCCAAAAACTAATCAGCTCTTAAGATTGCAAAGACGCTTCGATTGACGCCTTAACGAAGTCGATACGACTTTGTTTACGTGAGTTATGCTCGTAGAAAAAAGTGTCCACGAACGTACGTACGTACACACACACACACACACACACACATACATCTCCCTTTCTAAAAACACTTTATTTATACTCTATAGACCTCAAAACGTAAAGAAATGTTGAAAATTTCAATTTCGATTTTCGAGGCGATTACAAGAACTTCCCATATACTGGGAAGTTAAAAATGCGTATTTTTTTATGAATTAAGTGTAGGTATATATTTTTTATAAAAAAAATACAATTAAATAAAGTTTATGACTTAAAGTAATCGGTTATGTTTGTTTGTGTTTGATCCATAGTTGCTGAAACCTGTTTGTCGATGGATTAAATTTGATCAAAAATACTAGAATCATCAATATTTGACATCTCGAAATACTTATATAAAGTTTCTAAAGCTTCCATTGCCTCACGCTTTGAAATGTTTACTGAAGTCTCTTCACAATCTTGTTCTACTTCTTCTGTGTCCAAAGAAGAATACGTAGAAACGATGTCATCACCATTAAGCTCTTCTGAAATGAGTACATCATCGTCCATAGAAACGAAATCCTGAAAAGTCGGCTGCTGTTCATTTTGGTCGTTCCCACAGGAGGTAATTATTTTGTTCCATTCTGGAAACGCTGCACAGATCTCTAGCTCCTCTTGTAGGTTCTCAGGTTTAGATACATTCATCACTTTGAATCCAGGTTTTTTTGTAGCAATTGATAATTGTGGTTTTGCTAACAGAAAACCAAGCTTTTCTTGCAAATCTCATGACCTGGAAGATGTTGATTTCAGGGCTTTTGTCGTCTTCTATAGATTTAAGAACATATTGCACAACTTCCTTTCTGTAGTAAACCTTAAAGTTGTTGATAATACTCTAATCCATAGGCTGCAATTTACTTGTGGTATTGGCGGGTAAGTACAATAATTTAACATAGTCCAATTTGCGCATATTGTTGTGAGCTGTGCAATTGTCGACAAACATAACGATCTTTCGTTTTTGGGCCCTCATATCGGCGTTCACTTTTTTTAACCAATCTGCAAGTGAATCAGAATTCATCCAGGCCTTTTTATTGTTTTGATAATTAACAGGCAACGTTTTGGTAGCCTTGAAGCATCTTGGATTCTTAGATTTTCCAATTAAGAGAAGTGGCATTTTCTCAGCTCCGGACATATGCGCACATACAAGTACAGTGGCCCGATCTTTACTCAATTTACCATCGTGGCAAGACTGACCTTTGAAAGTAAAAGTTTTATCCGGTAGACACTTGTAGAATAAGCCCGCTTCATCGGCGTTGAATACGTCATCGGGGGAATAATCGTGTAATAAAATTGGAAGGTTTTTAATCCACTCATTACATTCGTTGTTGTCCACAGAATTGCTCTCGCCACAAATAACTATCCATTACTGCCTCTAACCATCCCTTACTGCCAGAAAAATTATCAATATGGAGCTTACTTGCAAATTCTTGAGCGTTCTTTTTAATCGTTGGTCCGCTTATTGGAATGTTATTATTCCGTACCTGCTTTATCCATGTCGAGAGACATTTTTCAAATTCAGGATACTCTGCCGATCGTATTCGTTTTATTTTTCCTTTTTTATCAATACACTGAAACCGTTTCTCGTTGTTTTGAATAATTCTACAAAGCGTTGACTTTGGTATCTTATTCTCCGTATAGAGTTGATCACGCGACTTTCCACGATCATAATCTGATAGAAGCTTTAATTTTTCAGATGCTGATAATGTGTTATATTTACGTTTGGACATTTTGTATACTTTTATTCCCTTGTTTGTAGGTCAAAACCTGAGATAGTACTGACAAAGCAAGTGCGAAAGAAATTCAAATGTTTGTAAATAAACGTGTCGAAACCTGTCCCAAACTGATAAAATGTCTACCTTATACAGGGGATTGAGCTACAGAGTCTCAATTATAGAGGTAAACATCGAATAAATCCTAGAAATCAAATATCATTTAACCAGGTTCCAAAAGTCCCATTAACAGAGGTAATTCGATGAAAAAGTGCCGGGACCTCATTGGAATTCTCAATAATAGAGGTTTCTCACTTACCCAGGTCCCACTTAACCAGGTTTCACTGTAATAACACAAAAATGAGATGACAACGGTTTTTTCAACAATTCTAAACGACTTCAACTGTTGGCATGGCGACTATTTGACTTGTGCAGACATCAACTCACAAAAAAATTGAGTCAGATTTCCAATTATAAAGGGTGATTCATAACAAGTGTACACCTTTTTATTGATAAAATAACATAGATTTTGTGAAGATTAAGCCGTAATGTTTTTTATTATGATAATTTGGTCCGTTACAATTAAACATGAAACATTACTTCGGGTATATGTGCACCCCGTGTCAAACGATGATTGTAATTTTCGATGACATTTTGGCACATTTCTGGTGTTATTTGCTCGAATATTGTTTTTTAATACTTCAGTAATCTGGCGAGCTTTGGCATAGACACGGTCTTTCAAGAATTCTCAAAGAAAAAGTCACAAGGCGTCAAATTACACGATCTCGCCGGCCAATTTATGGGTCCATTTCGTGAAATTATTCGATTTCCAAACTTCGTCTTCAATAAATCGATTGTTTGGCGTGATGTATGGCATGTGGCGGCATCCTGTTGAAACCACATGTTTCTTAGATTCATTTCAGTCAACTCTGGCCAAAAAAGTTTTGTAAAATGCTTCGATATCGCTCAGAATTGACGGTAACCGCATTTCCCTCATCGTTTTCGAAGAAGTACGCACCAATGACTCCTCCCGACCAAAAACTACACCAAACAGTGACTTTTTCAGGATATTGGGTTGCTTGTGTAATTTTTATTGGGTTTCCATCGCTCCAATAACGACAGTTTTGTTCATTCACATAGCCATCCATTGGAAAATTGGCCTCATCACTGAAGATTAATGATTCAGAAAAATTTTCATTTTCTTCCAACTGTTGAAGGTTCCAATCGGTGAAACGACGTCTCGAATTATGGTCCGTTGGCTTCAGATGTTGGATTAACTTGATTTTGTATGCATGGAGTTTCAAATCACGAGTTACAATTCGTTGCAAACTTGAATAAGAAACATTTAACTGCTGTGACGACGCAAAGACGCATTCGGGTTCTCACGAACATGACGGCTTACAGCCTGAATTTTTTCGGGTGTGCGGACTGTACGCTTATGAGGGACTTTTTCTGGTTCAACAGAGTATGGTTCTCCTCGAAATTCTTCAAAATTTTTGAAATAACCCGCGAATTTGTTCGATTATGTGGACCGAAAAATTCAAGTAAAGCGTGAAATGTTTGCACTGGTGACTCATTATTTTTATAAGAAGTTTTAACAATAATTAAACGTTCATCTGAGCTGTACGATGCCATGATTGAAATTGTAACTATAATAATATGTAAAAAAAAAAATAAACCGACAGTTAGTCATAAATTACCATTACGGCTGTTATGAATCACCTTTTCTCTTTTTTAATTCTCTCCGATACTTATTCAAGGACTAATGTATTATTTAATCATTTTCAATATAAAGTATTACAAGTCGTACGAAATTTGATGCCTTTTATTTAACAATCGCAGCAGAATATTAGCCTCTCCGAAAAAAGTAAAAATGCACTAGATTCCTTATAAAATCTTGAAGGATGATCCGTGAAATTATATATTAATTTCGAGAAAATTCATGACCGATTTCATTTTTATAAACAATTTTTATTTTTAAAATCGCTTGAACCAAACTACTTTCCAAAGTCCAAACTATTTTCTTCAGGAAGAAGATTTCATTCAATTATAGAAATCGTACCGAATTTTTCGATAAGATACAATTAAGAAATAATTTTTAAGTTGTCTATTTTTCATATAGTAAAATCTCGATTATTTTCAAAATCGATATTGCCCTCAAACAAATATACAATTTAACAAAGTTACAAACGTCAACAGAATAGACAAGTGCAAAAAGGTCATTTTCAACATTAAAGCGTATTCATACATTTCTAAGAAGTCGTCAATTGACTTTTCGACCTTGTTTTGATTGTTTTTGAAAAGAATATTTTGATACAAATGAAAAAAATGACAACGTTAATAAAAAATGGCAATTGAGAGAGGTAAAGCGATAGCCGATACTACCTTTAAAAGGATGACAGAACAATAAAGTCTTGGAAAACCCAAAATTTCGAGCGGACATGTAAATACGTGTTAATTATATAAATTAATTTAAAATTCATTTATGCAAATATTTTACCAAATAAAAACAAATTGTTACCGTTACCATCCGGCTAACGACCTAAATGAGGCCTTCGGGTGCCGGTCAGCTTGTTGGAGATGGGTCGTAGGCGCCACTCGTCCACCCCAATGGACCTTTTGAGCCGTGGGATGAGAATCTGACTCACCGATGCTACACTGAAATTTGTTTCCGATCAAAAACAACCACTTTCCGGCTCACGGCTCTTATTTAACAAACGAAAAGAAAATAACACAATTGGGTAACCGTTCTAAATTCGCGGGTCCCTCACCAATACTCACTTTTACAATACATCTATCTATCGATTCTTATGGTTTCAAATAGAATTTCTCAAAGATATAAATGTTCTTATGGTTACTCTAACCTGCTCGGCCAACTCCTCCGCGGGACATCACTTCTTCGCACGTTGCGCCGTTACTTTTTGTCCGTTGCTCTGGGCATCTTCGGGCCGCCTCCTCGGCGATGCGTCGCTTCTTGTCGCTGCATTAGGGTTTTTCGGGCCTTCTCCTCGGCGATGCGTCGCTTCTTCACTTATCTCCGTGGTTCACAAAAACGAGCGCCTGTCCCCGTGGATCTCGAGGATACAAAATAGAGATCGCGCCCAGAGTGCGGTTTGTATATATACCGCCGCCCAAAACTGCTTGGCCAGTTACCGCAACCTGCAGCGAAACCGATCTCGGAGCAAGTTAACGGGTGCACGAACCCGTGTTCCTGATGTTGTTCGATGCCCGCGAGCTTTTGCCTCGGTCGAAAGGCAACTTTTGGAGGGTGGTGCGCCAGTTGAGGCGTGTCTCCAGACGCTGGCCGAGCTACGCCGACTACTCGTAACCTAATCCTCTCGACGTTAACCGCCAGAGTACATAACACAAGGCGGTTGCATCGAGACCGTTACTATACATTTTCATTTTAAAATAAACTAAACTAATTAAAAACTCGTGGTGACTCCTAACGTGAGTGAGTAGTGTGTTGCGCGAGTCGAACCGTGACAAAATTACAAAACCACGTCTGTAACGTGTTGAGAAACCATTTTGCATCACAACCCCTTGTAGGCGATTCGGCATTATCGTTTCTAGTCTCTTGCATTTCATCAAATCTATGCACATGCTTGTGAAATTTCTTACTGCTATGGCTTGTTTTATGTCTCTCCACAAGTACTCAATTGGATTTAAGTGCGCACTCATTGATGGTCAGTCTAAAACCGCGACGCTGTTGTTCTTCAGAAATTTCCTCGCGTGTCGTACACTATGTTTGAGATTATTGTCTTCCATATATTAGGAAGATTCCTCAGCCCATGGCAACACGATGTTTTCTAAGATGTCGACGTACTTCTTCTTGGTTGATATTCTTTCCATACGGTGTATTAGTCCAACACCAAACCACGAGAAGAAGCCCCAAACATTGTTGGAGACACCTCCTTGCTTAAGAACTGTGTAAGTGTAGCGAGGGTTGATTCCTTACTTCTTGGTCGTCTTACATATTTCCTGCCATTAGGGCCAATAGGATTTATTTTTGTTTCCTCGCTCCAAAGGATGAATTTTTATCCCAGATTAAATGTTCTCGTGCAAAGTTCATTGTTTTCTTCCGATTAGTTGCCGTTACCAGGGTCTTCTTCTTGGCTATCCTGCCATGTAGTTCGGCTTCCACAAGACGTCTTCTGATTGTTCTCACCGAAATATCGCTACTTTTCTCGAAAAGCCGGCGATGAATTTCGACAGCTGATTCTTTTGGGCTCCGTTTCGATGTGCGGACAATTTATCTATCCGTACTATGAGTTGTCTTTCAGGCTCTTTTATCCCGTGGAATACCTTGGACAGTCTTGCGACTTTCCACTTGTTCCAGTGCTCGCTAAACCGTTTTTATGGAGCACTCTAGGCGGCTGGCAATTTGTCGACATGACAAGCCTAGCTGTCTCAAGTCTACAATCTTTTATCTAACTAGAGGTGTGCAACTCTTAGCCTTTTCCATCGTTATTGAAATTAAAAACACTTTTTAAAACTTTGAAAATCAATTTGAAATTGCAGCGAATGTAACTGGCTTTTTCAAACTGATCATAACGAATTTGCATGCCATCCTATTTCTAGTAAAATACAGTACTTTTAATTACGTGTCCGCGCCAAGTCTTGGGTTTTCCAAGACTTTGTTGCCCTGTAGCATATATATATATATATATATATATATATATATATATATATATATATATATATATATATATATACCTAGTCGTGCCATAAATATTGATACAAGATGTTTTAACTATAGTAATGAAACCACTAGCTGCATTTTAAATTTTTTTTTACCATTTATTGTGAAACTAACACACTACATAATAAAAAAGAAATTATTCAAAATGGCCGCCTTTTGCTTGAATACAGCGCCGAAGTCTGTCAGGCCATTGGTCTCGCACGACTTCCATCGGGAAATTGTCCACAGCTTTTTTCAACGCCTGTTTTAACGATTCCAGGTTGTGGTGGTGTTTTTTACAGACCATACCCCTCTAATACTAACCACAATTTGTGGTCGAGGAGACCAAGGTCTGGACTGGCTCATGGTTGCAAATTAACGCTGATAAACTGTGGCACATGGTTCCCAGCCACTCTTGTGAGGTTTTCGCCTCGTGTGCAGGCGCATAGTCTTGTTGGGAAACCCATTCTATATTTTCAAACATGGTTCGGTTTAGGGGCTTCACTACCTTCATTAAGATATCCGACTGATAGTTTTTAGCAGCTGTTTTACGCCCATTTCACAGAAATGCATAGAAGTAACACCTTCATAGGACACTTCCCACCAAACCATCACTGATGCTGGATAATGTCCTCGTTCAACCCTTGGGATCTTTTCTGTGTAGCCTCCTTAGAAGACCGTGCATATATCCTATCATTTTGTTTGTTGAAGGATTCCTCCACGGTAAAGTTTTTCTCATCGGTAAAAAGTATTCTTTTGTACTGCTTTCTACCGTATCTCGATAACAGCTGTTTTGACTTTTCCAGCCTATTTCGTTTTAAAGCGGAATTGAGTCGGTTTCCTGTTTGTCTTCTAAAAGCTGCTAGCCCCAAGTCTTCTTTGATGATACGACTTATGGTTTTCGACGCAATATTCATTTCACGAGACATGGTTTTCTGATGGCGGAAGGATTTCGTGCGATTCTGGACCTTACAGCTTTGATGGCTTGTGGCTTACGAACTGAGCGAGGTCTGCCCGATCTTTTACGGTGTATTACATCTCCAGTATCAATGAATAACGCTATAGTTCGATACACGAAAACACGCGTGATTTTTAATGGCTTTAGTGTTTCGAAAATTCAGCCTTTCTCCATTCTACATTTGTGTAAAGCAATCACAGCGATGCGGTTCTCTTTGCTAGACCACTCCATCGTAACGGCTCAAGCTACTCTGACAAGATTTGGCGCGTTTTTAGAGCATATGTCAACAATCAGGACTATCAATATAGCAATTAGCTACCTGCGAGCTATCATCCGCAAGGGCCGCATTGAAAGTTGTATCAATATTTATGGCACGACTAGGTATATATAAATAAATAAATAAATAAATATATATATACACATACATATACAATATATATATATATACATACACACACACACATATATATATATATACTGTGACAAAAAAGTATCCGGAAATTTGAAATATAACGCAAAAATGTTAAACTTCTTCAATATTTATTGAATCTCCTTCAAAATATGCTCCATTTGAAGCGATACAGATGTGCCAACGTTTTTTCCAATCATGGAAACAATTTTTATAGGCGCTTTCAGGGATGGTCTTCAGCTCCTTCTGCGAATTTTCTTTGATGAGGTTTATGGAGTTATAGCGGGTTCGCCGAAGCGGCAATTTGAGTTTGGGAAACAGGAAAAAGTCACACGGAGCCAAATCACGTGAATAAGGTGGCTGGTCGATGGTATTTATCGCATTTGCTCGATCTAGCATGTCGTAAGCGGCCTGCTGCCGATACTGTTTCTGGAGAAAATTCTGCTCAATCGGAATGAGCTGAGGGGCGACGCACCGCATGCAATGTTGAGATCACGTGCTATCTCTCTAACACGAGCATGATGAGCATGATGATGTCTTGAGCAAGATTTCTTTAATTTTTATGACGTTATCGTCAGTTGAAGAGGTTGATGACCGTCCAGAACGAGGAAAGTTTTCGACGATCTCCCAACCGTCTTTAAAGGATTTGTATCACTCGTAAGCCTGAGTTTTCGATAAAACAGACTCACCGTAAGCCTTCTCTAGCATTCGCATCGTTTCGGCACACGAAATTTCGATCAAAACACAAAATTTAAGATAAACTCTTTGTTAAATTTTTGTAAAATTCGCCGAGCACTACTGAGGCGGACTGATTCAAAAAGCTGCTGTAGAAAAACTGGTTGACAGATCGCTCTCATTTTTGAGATAGTAATTAAGGACAGTCTTATCAACATACAGAAACTTAAAATACTTAAAAATACTCAACGCGGGCAATTTAAATGAGAATTTCCGGATACTTTATTGTCAGAGTGTATATATATATATATATATATATATATATATATATATATATATATCCATTTTATACATACATTACATTAAATCTTAAATTTAACTTTCTTATCCGATTGAATAATATTTATAGTTATGTCTTTTCTTTCAGTAATTTCTTCTTTATGTTGTAACCCGAGCAAAATCCTTGATTGATGACTGGACTATCCCTTGTTTTTAGAATCAAGCCTGGGACTTCTCCTTGCCTCGGTGCCGACATGGGTAAAGAGCAATAAATAAAATGGATAACCCATCGGGACTAACCATAAAAACGCACGTGTTTACCAATTGTGTAGCAGTGGAAAGTACAATACAATGAATACATAAATATAAACTTTGGCTCTTATCTGGTAAACGAAGATTATGATGTAACAAGATCCTTCAAATGCCAGTGGTACAATCACACGACAAATAAGTGCGAAGGAAAAGATACTTGCGCAAAGTGTGCTGGGGAACATAGGACTGCAAATTGCACTGCTGCCCTAAAAAAGTGCCCGAACTGCCTTGCTAACGAAAAAAATTCGAATTTCTGTCATGGAGCAGACTCAATGGAATGTCTGGAATACCATAAGCGCCTTAACTTAGCTCGCAGGAATATCAACTATGAAAAAATATAATTATGAAAACTGCACACACATTTAACATATTATATGCAAATCTTCGAAGCATACGTCAGAAAATAGAAGATATTGAAATTTACATGAAGGAACACAAGGAACCTGATGTCATGTTATCCTGCTAGATATGGCTATACGATTCTAAAGTTGATTACTACCAAATAAATGGATACAAAGCTGTTTACTGCTGCAGAAATGATAACAGAGACGGTGGAACCGCAATTTACGTAAAAAATGGTCTGCAATATAAGGTAAAATATAAAAACATAATCGACAATAATAATCGAGATACAAACAGACAAACAAACTCTAAATATAGGAACCTTTTACAAATCTTCGGAGACTTTCTCTACATTCATTGCACATATAGACGCCTTATACTCTACGCACAAATCACTTATAACAGTAACAGACACCAACATTAATCTATTAAACGATGATGCACACTATCGAACATACATTGATACTCTTATAGCCAATAATTATAAAATATTAAACACAAAAATACCGACGAAGTTAATCTCAGGTACAATCTTAGACCATATAACTACAAACAGTCAGACGATTAAACGCAGCACCAACTACACTTTTGAAGACTGGCCACTACTAGACCATAGACTAATACGTTTAATAATTAAAACACATACAATGACGAAAGTGAAACCAAGTACGAAATATATAACTTACCTCAGAACAGATAAATGTATTGAGACAACTAACTAGCTACTTAAAAAGAAAAGCCCAGAAAGTTTCCAGGAATTGGTCGGGATAATGGTTGGTTGGTTGTAGTGGCAGCCCCCTTTTATCCAAAGGTAGCTCACTTAGGCCACGAGAGGCCCATTGTGATACCACAGAATATAAGGGCGGCACTAGAACCTGCGGGATGACGAGAACCATCCAGATTCTCGAATAAAACCGGCTATGCAGCCAATGTCCAAATCAGCTACTTCCGTGAGGTTGTCCAGGAAGGGTGTGCCCAAGGTTTGCATGCGCTTCCTGGACAGCGCCGGACATTCGCACAGAAAGTGTTTAATGGTTTCTTCCTCTTCCTCTGATCTGCAGTCTCCAGTCTTTCTGCGTGTCTGCCGATCAAACAGTGTCCCGTCAGTACGGAAACGACGGAACTCAGGGTTTCGCGGCTTATGTTGAGGAGCCGCTTGGTGCGTTTGGAGCACAGTGCGTGCCAAGTTTGCCTGGTTGTGCTACAGGTTTCTTCGAGCAGCCAGGCCCTATTCGCAGCCTCCACGTAGTGCTGCTTAAATCCTAGCTTTATGGAAGCTAGAGGTTGGCCGACTTCGGGGTTAAGTGTATATTCCTGAAGCTCGGTGCCAGCTCTCGCTAATATCTGCTTCGCAGTTTCCAGGTATATCACTATGCCCCGGTACCCAACAAAGAATCACTTCACAGTGAAGCGACATCACGTTCAGTTGTGAGCGGCATTCCATCGCAATTTTAGATGAAGTATGCACGCTGGATAATGATTGGATGGCAGCTTGACTGTCAGAAAAGATGTTTAAATATCTTATGGAAATTTTCTGACTTTTCAGCCAGTCAACTGCCTTATAAATCGCAATGACCTCTGCCTGAAAGACGCTGCAGTGGTCTGGTAATCGGAAGGATAGTTTCAGGCCTAGCTGTTCTGAGAACACGCCACAGTCAACTCTTCCCTCCATTTTTGATCCATCAGTGTAGATGTCGACCGATTCCTGTATCCCATCTCTTTCTGTGGTCCAGTCCTCCCTATTCGGGATGACTGACCTGAAACCATGGTGAAAACAGGGAATCGGAGATGCAAGGTCCACTTTCCCTGACGTTGGCCCATCCCTCCGTAGTATTGTGGAGTGACCAAAGTTATCCTCATGCCATAGTCGCAGAGCTTTTAATCGAACAGCAGTGCACTTGGCCTGCTGTCTCGTAAGTAGCTCTGTCGGAAGCCAATTTAATAGCATAAATAATGCCTTTGTCGGGGTAATACAGGAAGCTAAAGTTTCTGCCGCGTTTACTAAATCCATCAGGACAAGGAATGTAACGTGGATTACTGGAAAAGTTATTGCTGCCTCAAAGAAAAAACATAAAGCATATAAACTGCTAATTAAATACCTCCCAATCCTACAAAACAAAAACAATACAAAATAATAAAAAACGAATGTAATAAAATAATAAGAGAAGCAAAGCAACACTATTATACCATAAAGCTTGAGCAAAGCTAAAAAAACCATAGCCAGTTCCGGAATCTAGTTGACGGTGTTCTAAGGAAAGGCGAAAAAAGTAAGACTCACAATATCGACAAATTATCTTTCTCGAACAAGATAATCAGTGAACCGAAGGAAATCACCAACTGCCTTAATCACCATTTCTCAAAAATAGGTCATGAAATAGTAACAAAATTACCGCCGATGCGGACATCATTGTCCTGAAACACATCCCCAATGTCTTCTTTCCATTTAAGAACAACAAACCATGCTGCACCAGATCCTGATGGTATCTGCGTTGATGACCTCAAATTAATCAAAGAAAATATTGCAGATATTCTCGTGAAATTAATAAATAAATGTTTTAAGGAGGGAAGATTCCCGGGATACTTAAAAAATTCAGCAGTTATATCGATTTTTAAAGGGGGCGATGAAACTGACCCAAACAATTACAGACCATTTTCTCTCTTGAATTCCTAAAGTAAAATCCTTGAAAAATATGTGAATTCCCGAATCAAAGAATTCTTGTTGCAAAACAATATCTTGGATAAAAACCAGTGCGGGCTTCAGGCGGACAAAGGCACAACAGATGATATTCCTGATGTAATTAGATTTGTAAATGAGTACTTGGATAAGGGTCACTACGTTGCAGTAATTTTCGTGGACCTAAAAATAAATGATCTAAGGAGAAAACTGGCTGTCTGCATTGGTCTTCTAAATCGCTTCTATTTCTTATGTATGCGCACCTCCTCTCCAAAATTTCCTACGGCATTTTGAATTGAAGCCAAACTTATAAAGGCAACCTCATGATCATCTCCAGATTAGTAACCAAGGCGTATAAGATCATTTACAATCTTCATATGTCAACTCCAACGAGCGATGTTTACAAAACAGCCCAAGAATTGAATTTGCAAGGCATGATTTCCATGGAAAGAGCTCAATTTATACATTGTGGAAAAAAACACTTACAGAATGAGAAACATGAATAACATAGCTATCGCATTTGCCAGAACTGATCGGCTAAAAGAAGATCCCTTCAACAAAGCAGCTAACTTTTATAATACACTAGCAGACAAAATTATAAACATAGCGAACCCAACCTCCTTTAACCTTCAAGCGGGCGCGCGTAGTCGAATCGACCGCGCTTAGTACATTTTCGTTCATATTATTATTATTACCCATCACATTTATTTCTCATTTCTAGTAGCCTGTCGCTAGGTCATTGGGAGTAAAATAGAGAATAAAACGTCACTCGGGGCGCTCCCCCACCTGCACAGATCGCAATTGTTTTAGTCGCGGCGCAGTCGTCGAAAAGACTACACGCGCCTGTCGTCGAAAAGCTTACGCACGACGCTCAACGTGACATACCATCGTTCACGCTCGTAGTAGTTCTTCGGCATTCATTCAATATTATCGAATTGAGCTTGGATTTTTTTTATATAAAATGAGCCGTGGACGGTTACCACAAATTGCAATACTCGAAGAATTACTAAAAGAAGACGAAGAAGAGAGTGAATCAGAGCTCAGCGACCAAGGCTCTGAAACTTCCGACCACATCGTTGCAGAGGAACCTCGATCTGCTGAGGAATCAAACTGCTCGGGCTCAGAAGAGGATGATGTGTCACTTTCAGAAATAAGTAGCTGTTTTACAGGGCGCGATAAAGTAACGAAGAGGCAAAAATCTAACAATAACAGAGTGAGGCGTCAAGTTCAAAATATTCTCACGGAAGATTCGGGCACTCGTAGGAATGGTGTGGGGATGACAACATTTACGCAAGCCTGGAGTTTATGCATTTCAGAGAATATTATTGAAAAAGTTGTTAGATATACCAACGAATTTATTCAAAAAAAAAACGCCATCGTATAATAGAATACGTGACTGCAAACCGATAGATACGGTGGAAATTCGAGCACTTTTCGGATTTTTGCACATAGCGGGATCCTTGAAGACATCACACGCCAATTTAGAAGATTCATATGCAAGCGATGGGACATGTATATGACTACCTACTATTTCCTACTACTATGTCAGTGAAAAGAATAAAATTTCTACTGAATTCATTGCGGTTTGATGATGCTACTACGCGACAAGCTCGTCGTACTCTAGACAAAGCTACGCCAATAAGAAAAGTTTTAGATATGTTTATACAAAACGGTCTTTTGCCATATTCAGTGGAAGAGAACATTGTAATCGATGAGATGATGGTTGGCTTTCGAGGAAAATGTCCTTTCCGTCAGTACATGAAATCAAAGCCCGACGAATACGGAATCAAACTTTATCCACTAGTAGATGCTGCTACGTTTTACGTCCTAAATATTGAACTTTATGCTGGCAAGCAGCCTGAAGGCCCATATCAATTGAGTAATTCTCCGGCAGACGTCGTGAAGAGGCTAATTGCACCAATTTCTGGCACTTGAAGAAACTTTACCATCGACAATTGGTATACCATTGTGCCGCTGATGAACGATTTGGCCAAGGATTATAAGATTTCTGTTGTGGGTACCAGGCGTAAAAACAAGAAAGAAATACCTCCTTGCTTTATAGATAAAAACCGACCTGAATATTCAAGTCAATTTGGATTTTCAGATACAGCTACACTCGTATCTTACGTGCCTAAAAAGAAAAGATCTGTAGTTCTTATATCATCACTTCATTGTGCTGCAGAAATTGATGAAAGTACAAATGTAAAGCGCAAACCCAGCATCATCTCTTTTTACAATAAAACAAAGGGGGGTGTCGATGAAGTCGATAAAAAAGCAAAAATGTATTTGGTTTCAAGGAAGAATAATAGATGGCCATTGACACTTTTCTTTCGTCTTCTGGATACTGCAGGAATAAATAGTATGGTGATATTGAGGGCAAATAATGTGACTCTACGGGCATTAGGCACTCAATTGACAAAAGAGTACATCCAAAGAAGATCAACGATGTTAGGCCTTCCAAGAAAACTAAAAAGTAACATAAGGGTGCATTTGAATATGAAGGATAGTGCTGATACAGAAGCAGGTAGTTCTGGCACATGCAGAGGAACCTGTAAAATATGTCCAGCCAAAATAGGAGGAATCAAAAACGCAATATAAGTTGTGTATGAAAAATATTTGCAGAAGTCATACAACAGTTATTTGCAATCAATGTTATATGGGCGAAGAAACTGATTCTGATGAAAACTAACCCAAAGTTAATCAATTTTTATTCTTATTTTGTAATTTTTATTATTAGACTAGGTATATAAACTAGTCTGAGATATGTAAAAGGGTTTTGTGTTCCTAATTTTTGTTTTGATTCAAAGAATATTTGAGTTATGTTAATTAATTTAATAATTGTCTCTTTTTCATAATTTTAATTCCTTTTTTTGACAAATCAGACTTTAAAGACAATGATAATATATCTGAGTACAAATAAATAAATAAATATTGAATAACTAGTGCTTTATTTCTCTTATTCATCTCATAGATCTTTTCGGTTACGCGCGCCCGCTCCCGTTACAAATGACCGCGCGCCCGCTTGAAGGTTAAAACGACACTAAAAAATATCTCTTTCAGGACCAACATTCGAAGTAAGCTACAAGTACAATCAGCTCCACTAAAGTCAAAGCCAAACATGTAATCAACAGGAAATAATTCATAAACATATAGTCTGAACTATTAATCTAACTAAAAGGACACTAAAACTTACAGATTTGGTACTATCCCTTATACCGATTCTTATCGTCTGGGAAGTACTATGTCCTAAAATTTTAAATACGGAGAATTACTAAATTTTGATGGAGAGAGTGATTGAAGGAAACGGGGGTGGTTTTAGTCGGTAGAAATCGGGCATGCCGAGAGTCAGCAGCTGATCGGTATCTTTTGACGATTTCCACCTTCCAACGTTGAAATTTTTTTTTAACAATTATCAATATACTGACAAAAAATACACGAGAGTAAATGGTAATATGTGACTGGTTGTGTGTGTGAGTATGTGCGACGGCTAGTCTTCCGGCGGTTTCCGGATTATAGATAAAATTATTATAATCCTGGCATATTAGTCCTCGATCGCACGTAAGACGAGGCAGGAAGTTGTCCCGCGACGGGCTCGTTGAGCAATAGACATTTGTGGTGATTTCAGTTTTTTTAAAAATAAGTTCCTAACATTCCTACATAAAAGAATACATTTGAGAAGATTTTAGTAGTCGTTTTATTATGTTGATTCTAGTATTTATTTTATCAATAATATTGCTGATTATTAGTCAAAATTTTATTGGAATTTTATATGGTTTAGATGGTTTAGGATTGATTTATTGCCTAATAATTCACATGTTAGGAGGATTTATCGCAGTTGTACGGGCATCCGGTATAAATACACAAATTCTGCTTCAATTAATGTCTTGGTTTCTGTGTTAGGGTTGCTTTTGCTGTGTTTATTAGAATTCGGCACTACTTTTGTCCACGACGAAAATATAAGTGCAATTGAAAAAATCTTTCTGCTGATAATGCATTTTTCTTGGTGAAGTGGTCATGAAATTATGTATTATTGGTGTGTGGTACTCTCAATTATCAATGGCACGAAACATTTAAAATTATTCCGTCAAAAATAGTTTACGTGTGCATTTGGTTTTAATTCTTTATTCTGATTTTCTCATCATACCGGAGCTATCCACCATTTAGCAAATTGCGTTCTTACCTTTGACGGGATGTTTCCATGCTTCCGTTGGAAGTCTTTTTCCCACATTTTAGCAACATATTTACACTTTTTATATTTGCGTCGCAGTTCTGGGTCGTTCATGGCAACTCTGGAGAACAGCAAATTCGTGTAGAAATCCACGGGTAGTCCTTAACCGAAAAAATTACTCTTTTGCTTATAAATTGGCGCTTTTAAGATTTTGAAAGCACCTTGTTTACTTGCTACCGTCACTCTGACATCTACGGATCATTGCCATGTGTAATATCACCTGTTTGGTTTCGACCAGTTTCATGCACACTTCCCAACGAATTTTGGCCATATTTCGACTATATACAAATCGTCAATACAGCAATTTTAAAAATAACCGTTAATCTCCCGTTATTTATTTTCTGGGTTAATAGGCTAAAACATTCACTGCCCTTTCAAAAATGTAAACTATTATACTTTTATTCTTTTTTAGGTTTGGACGACGGAATTATAAATAACATAAAGTAATGGCAATAAATAATAAAATAGAATAATAAATAATTGTTGAACATTTGCACCGTTCAATAATGAAAATGCAGTTGATTCATTACATTGTATTGTACGACTGTCGCTTTCTGGAATTCAAAATGCAAAATAAACACTTCCAGAATGAGAAACTTAAATAATATACCTATCGCATTTGCCAAAACTGATTGAATTAAAGAAAACCCCTTCAATAAAGCAACTAAATTTTTCAATACATTGCCAGAACAAATTGAAAACAAAGCGAACCCAACTTTCTTTATTTCTCAGTTAAAAATAACATAAAAATTAAAAATGCATATATATTTTCAAGAATTGCATACGGGATCATAATTTGAACTCAGACTACGAAAAATAACCACAAGAGCATGTCACGGCTACTAACCAAAGCATACAAGACCGTATACCACTTGCAAAGAATGACAGCTACATCTGAAGTATATAAAACAGCACAAGAACTTAAAGTAGACGGGCTGATTTACATGGAAAAAGAAAGTTCATTTTTAAAAATTTACACCATGAAGAAATGAAAACAATGAAGCTAGATATAAATGGGGGGAAAACGACTATAATTTGAGAAACGCAAATGATATTTTAATAAAATTTGCTAGGACAGAGCGCCTGAGGATGGATCCGATTAACGCCGCATCAAATTTTTACAATGAGCTACCTCACACAATAAGAAAAGCGCGTAACATAATATCGTTTAAAATCATGCTACGTAAACATTTACTGAAAACTCAATTCAATAATTAAGAACACTAAGATTTATTCGAAAAATGTGAAAAAAAATTGGACATATTGAACTCTGAATAAAAATTGTTGAGATACTAGTACTATCCCTTAGACCGATGTACATCGGCTGGGAAGAACTAAGCAAATGAACAAGCATTCAGTGATGGAGTGAGAGGTTTGAGGAGGTGGAGGTGGTTTTTGTCGGTAAAAATCTGGCATGCCAAGAAGCAGGAGCAAGTCGGTATCTTTTGAAGATTTCCACCTCCCAACGACGAAGAAAAATATGATTGCAAATTTTGTATAAATTGTATGAATACTCATCATGCGACTACACTCACCACTGTTGCTGTCCACTAACTTCCCGTTGCGCCGCTCACAAAAAACATTTTTGACTGTCCCTGGCATTAACCATTTTATCGAAGCGAAAATTGTAAAGAGTTGTTGTAGAGGATTTTGGTTGGGAAGGTCGATCCAAAGGAAGTGGGGAAAGTTTAAGCGGGCTGGAAAAATAAATAATAATTTGAGCTACTTTGGTTTGTTCAATTCTTAAACTTATGTTTTGAATTTTGAAAATGGTTTTATACGCCTTGGTTTGCAGTCTGGAGGCTACCTTTAATTACCAATTCAAGATGCCGTAGGAAATTTTGGAAAGGACATGCGCATACATAATTTGGAATTTTTTTTGTTGGCAAGAAGTAGAAGCGATGTAGAAGACCATTGAAGACAGCCAGTTTTTTCCTTAGATCATTTATGTGTGGAGTCCATGTTAATTTCTCGTCTATTAGAAGTCCTAGATATTTTATTTGTTATACTATCTGGAGGCTTGTGTCATTGATTTTTACGTGTGGTTGTATGTCAGTCTTGTTCTTTTGTTTGAAAATAATATATTTTGTTTTCGCCGCGTTTGTTGGCAATCTGCTTTGTAGAATCCAACACCAATACTTGTTCAGGTCAGTATTCACTTTTTGTTCAATTTCGATATTAGTTCTACCTGAGTACACGAGCACAGTGTCATCTGCGTGCGAAACCACTTTCGCAACAAGGTCTGATATAAAGTAGAATTAGCGTTGGTCCTGGGATCGAGCCCTGCGGAACACCTATTCTAATTTTAGCAGTTTTGCTTTTGACATCTCCAATTAGTGTATTTTGAAATCTATCCGTCAAGTAACTGCGTATAAATTTATTTGCTTTTCCAACAATTCCATATTCACCGAGCCTGGTGATTAATGTTTTATGTGTAACTGTGTCGAAGGCTTTCTTTAGGTCCACGAAAACTGCTGCAACGTAGTGACCCTTATCCAAGTACTCATTTACAAATCTAATTACATCAGGAATGGCATCTGTTGTGCCTTTGCCCGCCTGAAGTCTGCACTGGTTTTTATCCAAGATATTGTTTTGCAACAAGAATTCTTTGATTTGGGAATCTACATATTTTTCAAGGATTTTACTTAAAGAATTCAAGAGTGAAAATGGTCTGTAATTGTTTGGGTCAGTTTCATCGCCCCCTTTAAAAATCGATATAACTGCTGAATTTTTTAAGTATCCCGGGAATCTTCCCTCCTTAAAACATTTATTTAGTAATTTCACGAGAATATCTGCAATATTTTCTTTGATTAATTTGAGGTCATCAACGCAGATACCATCAGGATCTAGTGCAGCATGGTTTGTTGTTCTTAAATGGAAAGAAGACATTGGGGATGTGTTTCAGGACAATGATGTCCGCATCGGCGGTAATTTTGTTACTATTTTATGACCTATTTTTGAGAAATGGTGATTAAGGCAGTTGGTGATTTCCTTCGGTTCACTGATCATCTTGTTCGAGAAAGATAGTTTGTCGATATTGTGAGTCTTACTTTTTTCGCCTTTCCTTAGAACACCGTCAACTAGATTCTGGAACTGGCTATGGTTTTTTGAGGTTTGTTCAAGCTTTATGGTATAATAGTGTTGTTTTGCTCGTTTTATTATTTTATTTCATTCGTTTTTTGTCATTTTGTATTGTTTTTGTTTCGTAGGACTGGGAGGTCTTTAATTAGCAGTTTATATGCTTTATGTTTTTTCTTTGAGGCAGTAATAACTTTTTCAGTAATCCACGTTAAATCCCTGTAATATTGTGGCAAACAGGTGAATCGAAAATATCAGCCAACGACGTCGTTTGCCTTTCCCGGCCACCTGTCGTGAAAGCTGCACACGACTCTGCTGTTCGCGCCACTGAACTCGTTGCGTTTCACGCAAAATATCGAGCTGTCAAAAGTGTGTTCAGGCAAAAGTCGTAAGAGCGCGGAGCCACTTCGCGGAGTTGTGAACGTTTCTCCCCTGTTTCACGCTAAATTCTAACCGATCGAAAGCGAATAGGACAGGCAATAAGTGGTTGCTATTTGGGAGAAGTCAGTGCAAGCAAAAATGATAAAGTTATTTTCACTGAAGCAGCAGAAGAAGGATGGCGATCCCAACTCGAAATCGGGCCCACAGAAAAAGGCCTCGGCAGCCCAACTGCGGATACAAAGAGGTAATTTGCCCAGCAAGACTTTGTTTATTTGCTGTTGCAGCTTGAAACAGTTGAATCAAGCCATTGGACTGCGGATTTGGGCGATTTCGCGTGGATCTTCGACCGTTCGTCGCAGTTGTGGGGCATGAGTAATTGACGTGACATTTCATTGGATTTCTTTTGGGAAGAGTGTGTGCCTGTCCCCGACCGTCTTCGAAGATCTTAATCAGCTGACGGTTATCTGGGCAACGTCCGAAATTAGGCGATATACGGCGTGAAGGGAATTGTTGTGGCTCTTGATGACCTGCTTGGCGGAGCCCATGTCCTGGATCCGTAATTCTGCGCCAGACCTTGAATGCCGCAATGTCTACTGCAACGAGTTTGTTTATGTAATTGGAATCTAATTAACGCTGTGTGACAAAGCCGCTCCTCCAAGTGATCTCGGTGGGACTGCCGTGAAAAAGAAAGTACTCGAAATTGGCTTGGTTCCAATGGAAGGCCAGAGCTGTGACTGTTCATGCTGACAAGAGTCTCCATAATACTGAAGCTGGAAAATAACATATAACGGCATTATGATGTGTATAGCTAGCTGCGTCTTCAAAAGTTTAATCAGAAAGAATGGATAAGAATAGGCAAAACTTCCCAAATTGCCAGCGCACGCAGGGGCATTGTACGTCTCATTGGATTTATTTTTGTGTATCATCACTCATGGCTCCCCAGCCTAAATCGTGTTTTCGCTTACTTTCAACATTGCCTGCAGGTGCTCTATCCAATGTCCGCATCTAATTTATAAATCCTAGCAGTGATTTCTTGTCAGCGCCGACTTAATTATAAATGTACACGGAGTTTGCCTGGTAACCGACTAAGCCTTTCATTATGATCCTGATATCATCTATGCGCATCACATGCCCGACTCAATGAGGTCTACGACGGTTTGCCAAAATCAAATCCGCTGGTACGTCGTGCATAGTGTAGTGCATACAATCCCGATTCGCCAAACCGGTCCGTCATTCACGGGCTCCAGGGCAAAGCTCGATAATATTATTGACTAGTCAGAAACCTAAATAAAGTTCCACATTCGAAAGAGAGAGAGTTTCCTACATCCGCAGATTATTTTTTCGACGTACTTGACTGCGTTCAGCCTTTTGGTAGATTGTAAAGTACACTAGATTGACTGTTATCACACTAAATTGACCTTCTTGCAAGGTAAACACCAAGCTTTCTAGTTTTCCATCACCATATTCCATTTGAATGAATGTTTTTTCCTGTTTGCTTTAACTGGAGCGTCATAATTTTGGCTTAAAGCAGCAATGCATATCATTCTTGGCATGCCTCCCTTGCCAATATTTAATAAAAGTGAGACGCCAACGTTTATGAGGTGGAAATCTTCAAAAGATACCGAGTCGCTCCTGCTACTCGGCATGTCGGACTTTTACCAACTAAAACCATCTCCAAACCTGTCGCTCCATCACTCTCTGCTTGCATCTTCCGTGTGCAATTAACTTATTCACTTTTTGTATGTTTGCTTAGCACTTCCCAGGCGATGAATATCGATGTAAGGGGTAGTACTGGATTCTCACTAATTTTTTTCATCATTAATTTTGCTATAAACGTCTGTTTTTACAAGTAAATCAATTCGGTTTGGCTGTGTAAGCCTTGAGCTTTCGTAAATCTTTGTATTCCGAGTTTTGCTCGGAACAGTGTACCAACTCAAATGAGGTGTTAAGTTATTGGGACGAAAATACTGTGACAATTTTTAACATCCTAACATATGTATGTATGTGAGTTGTAAATATTTTTCCTTCATACGGCAGTTAGACAAGAATGATGAAGTTATTCGTATTGCATTCTATAGCATGGTAGGTAGGTAGGTAGGTTGAAGGGTGCTAAGCCGCACGGCTTCCGCTTCACTTGGGCCCCGTTGGCCCATTGTGCCCTGAAGACATGGAAAAACTACCATATTACTCCATGAACCACCCCGATTCCTTGAGGAAATCCAGGAACTGGTCCATTCTCATAACACTAAGCTCACTTAGCTTCACGAAAAAGAAAGCACCTAAGTGTTTTTTCCTATTATTCGCTAGAGCCGGACAACTGCAGAGAAGATGCTCTACAGATTCTGTCTCCTCATCATCACCGCAGCTTCGACACAGGTCGTTCGCTGGGAGCCCGATTCTTCTTGCATGTTCACCGAAAGCCACATGACCCGTCAGTATACCCACAAGGTTTCTTATTGCACCTCTGTCTAGGGATAACAAGCCCAGAGTGCACTTTTTGTTATAATTTGGCCACATCTGTCTAGCGGTACAGCATGTGCCTAAATTTCTCCAGCGCCTCAATGCTAGCTCGTAGGCTGATACCTTTATATCCTGCCTAAGAACTTTCATTGAGACCCCTACCCCACTTTCTCATGCAGGTGCGCCTCACGGGATCCCTCCCTAGCGAGCTGATCCGCTTTTACATTTCCGTGCACTTCGCTGTGCCCAGGAACCCAACACAGTTTTAAACTGTTCTTTTGAAAGATCCTCCCCAGTTCCGACCTGCAGGTTTCAACTAATTTGGAGGACACTAAGACTGATTCTAGCATCCTTATGGCTGCTTTGCTGTCCACAAAGAAAGTGATGTCTTTATCGACCTCCCCTCTCTTGTTAACTTCTTTCGCAGCTCTCAAGATTGCCATTATTTCCGACTGCACAACTGTGCAGTGCACGGGGAGCTCCAACGATATACTAAGGCCCCAGTACTCAGAAAAGATTCCTGCTCCCGTGCCCGTGCTCGTTTTCGAGCCATCCGTGTACACTGACACAATTCCTTTGCCGGCTAGCCCCCCGCTCTCCCACTCTTCTCTTGAGGGGACGACGGTCAAGAAATTTGTTCCAAAGTCCAGTGTTGGCACTCTATAGTCTATGTTGACATAACATTGCTTCCCACAAAGACTTTTCAGTACTGTGGAGTGCCCATAGGGCCGTTCCCTCCAGAAGCCTCCACCCTTCAGACGCACAGCACTGGCGGCTGCCGCCTCCTTGCAGTGCAGATCTAATGGAAGAAGATCCAAAATGATCTCTAATGCAGCTGTGGGAGTAGTGCGCAAAGCACCCGTTACCCCCAAGCACGCCACTCTTTGGATCTTAGTGAGTTGAGCCAGGTTACATTTCTTGCTCAGCGCCTCCCACCACACCATAGCCCCATAGGTCAGAATTGGCCTGACTATAGCTGTGTACATCCAGTGTACCACCCGTGGTTTGAGTCTCCACTTAGGCCCAAAGAGCGCCTTACACGTGAAAAAGGCTACTGTAGCCTTCCTCACTCTCTCTTCCAGATTTGCCCTCCAGGTAAGCTTATGATCTAGCACGACCCCTAAGTACCTCACCTGATTGGAGAGCGTAAGACTTTCGCCGTTAAGTGTGGGCGGCCTAAAGTCTGGAATTAAACGCTTCCTTGTAAAGAGGACAAGCTCCGTCTTAGAAGGGTTCACTCCCAAGCCACACTTTGTGGTCCACCTGCTGGTTAATTCAAGGGCAAATTGCATCCGTCCGACTATGACGTCGATGAATTTGCCCGGTACTATGATGGCCACGTCGTCGGCGTAAGCAGCGACCTTGAAACCCTCCCTTTCTAATTCCGACACAAGATTGTCCATTACTACCAGCCATAGTAGCGGTGAAAGAATTCCCCCTTGAGGGGTTCCCCTGTCCACGTATTTCCTGATAGTCAGGTCACCAATGGACGAGCTAACTATTCTAGTTCTGAGCAGTGTATCAATCCACCTACAAAGGCTCATATTAACACCTTTTTGTTGAAGCCCACGACATATGGCGCCCGGCTCAACGTTATTGAAAGCCCCTTCGATGTTCAGGAATACCCCAAGTGCTACCTCCTTGTACCGAAGGGCACTCTCGATATTGGAGACTACGGAGTGCAATGCAGTCTCTACGGACCTTCCTCTCATGTAGGCATGCTGTGACCGTGCTAGTTGGTCCCCAATTTTGCTCCTAATGAAGGTGTCCACTAGCCTCTCCAACGTCTTGAGGAGGAAGGATGCCAGACTAATTGGTCTGAAATCCTTGACAGAACTGTGGTTTATTTTACCCGCCTTAGGGATAAAAACCGCTCTTACTTGTCTCCAGGCTCTTGGGATATAGCCCAGCTGGAGACATCCGTTGAAGATTCTTTCCAGCCATGGTGCGATAATCCCGAGAGCCTTTTGGAGCATTATAGGCCAGATCCTATCCGGCCCAGGAGATTTAAAGGGCATGAAGGTTCCCACCGCCCAATTAATCTGTTTGACATCCACGATACGCTTTATGTCGTCGTCGTGCTGTCGGACCTCATTTCCCCAGCTTTCGTTGACTATGTCAGAGCACCTCGGAAAGTGCTGTTGGAAAAGTGCGATAAGCTGTTCTTCTTTAGTGTTAGTCCAGTTTCCGTCCGAATCCTGAATAAAGCTAGGAGAGCTCCTGCTAAATGAGAGGACCTTTCGGAGTCTGGACGCTTCTGCCGTTTTCTCTATTGACGCGCAAAACACTCTCCGTGAGTCCCTTTTTGCCTGTCTGACTGCACTCTTAAAAGCTCTTGGACCATCCTTATATTTGGACCAGTCATTTGGCAATTTAGTGTACTTGGCTTCATTAAAGAGCCTTCTTGCAGCCCTCCTCAAATCCTCTATCTCGTGGCTCCACCAATGCGGCAGACTCCTCGAGGCGGACTTTCGTAAGGGACAGCAGCTTTTGAAAGAATTGCTCAGGATGTTTGTGAGGGAATCGACCGCCGAGTCGACTTCCTTCACAGTAGACAGTCCTCCCAAGTGGGACCCCTCTAATCCTATCTCAACCAAATTTGCGAAACTCAACCAGTTGGTTTTCCGCGCATTTCTTAACTTGCCAGACCCAACAGTCGACGATGATACCTCGATATCGAAGTGGATCATACAGTGATCCGACAAGGATGCCCTGTCCGAGACCCTCCACCCCGATACCGCCGATTTAAGAGATCCCACGACAAGCGTCAAGTCGAGAACCTCTCTCCTGTTGCAGGTCACGAACGTGGGTTCGTTTCCGCTATTACATACCCAGAGGGTAGTCCCCAACAAGTATTCGTACAAGGACTCCCCTCTATCATTAATGTTGCTGCTGCCCCAGAGAGTATGGTGGGCATTAGCATCACAACCAAGCACTAAATCAATCGTACCTCTTTCCGCGACCTCCACAAGCGTCCTGACTGCAACCGGTGGTTCTATAGCATACACTTTACACTGTTGAATTGACATTGCTTTAGATAAGATTATTTTATTCAGGCTTCGGGGTTAAAAAGGGATACATGTGATTGCTTTTAGGATGATTCGATTCATTGAACAAAAATAAAAAAATCCATACAACTTATATTGTCTCGTAGAAATGAATTTTGAAACTTTAAAATAAGAAATAATGTAAATAGAGAAACAGTAACTACTTTAGCTTTTCAAACAATCAATAACCAAAAATAAATTCACATATTGAAATTCAAAAACACTGATTTAGAAACTTTTTTGCCTGTTAACCTATTCCTTCTCTCACATATCAGCTGACCAGATTTCGAAAAGATGCGCTCGGATGGAACAGATGTTGCGGGAATACACATCCGTCGCTTCACTAAGTTGACGAGTAAAGGAAAAGAATCTTTATTGTCATGCCACCACTTCAAAGGGTTTTGGCTTCTTCCGTAACTTCTTTAAAAACTGACAATATTTCGCACGCGTGGGTAACTATTTCTATATCATCAGCATTTAAGTTTTTTTATATCTGGATAGTCGATTGTGAGGGTAGACATTAAACTCCGTTTGTTTTGCAAAACTCTTTCAAACATTTGAAATGTTGAGTTCCAGCGGGTCGGAACATCTTTTCCCCCCAGCTTTTTCTGCATTTCCTTTAGCCTTTGTGAAGCAAGTGGGCTTCGTTTAAAATGCTCAACAATGGATTTTACTTTTTATTTGCGTTGGTTTGATTGATTTCAACGCAGTTTGAACTACCAAATTTAGTGTGTGGGCAAAGCATGGTATCTGTTGCCATTTTAATAACTTTATTGCTATTACTTGCATTGTCGCTTGTTACTGCAATTACCTTTTGTGTTATATTCCAATTGTCACACATTGCTTTTATTAAATTCTTTAAATTCTCGGCCGTATGACGATCCGAATATTCTTGGCACTCTAACATAAAAGATTGAAGCTCAGTATTTTTATTCAAAAAGTGAGCGGTAAGGGAAATATAATTTTCGTTGGGCGTTGATGTCCACCCATCAGTAGTCAAAGCTATAAATTCAGTCTCATTCAACACTGTTTGCACTTTTTCTTTTACAATATTATAGTAATTATCCAAAAGAACGTTGGACAAAGTTTTTCTGGTCGGCAGTTGATAATGAGGATTCATCTCTTTCACAAAACTTTTGAAAGCTTCGCTTTCTACTAAATTCAAGGAAAGATAGTTTTTAGATACCAGCTCTACTATATGTTTGTTAAAAATGTCATTTTTTTGGCAGAAATTGGTTTGAAATAATTTGTCATTTTTATGCTGCTTAGTTGGCTGGTTTTAAGCTGCATGCTTAAAGGTAGCTCACTTAGGCCACGAGAGGCCCATTGTGATACCACAGAATTTAAGGGCGGCACTAGAACCTGCGGGATGACGAGAACCATCCAGATTCTCGAATAAAGCCAGCTATGCAGCCAATGTCCAGATTAGCTACTTCCGTCAGGTTGTCTAGGAAAGGCGTGCCCAAGGTTTGCATGCGCTTCCTGGACAGCGCCGGACATTCGCACAGAAAGTGTTTAATGGTTTCTTCCTCTTCCTCCGATCTGCAACTTCGGCAGAAATCATTGAAATGATTGAAAATTTTCTGACTTCTCAGCCAGTCAACTGCCTTATAAATTGCAATGACCTCTGCCTGAAAAACGCTGCAGTGGTCTGGTAATCGGAAGGATAGTTTCAGGCCTAGCTGTTCTGAGAACACGCCACAGCCAACTCTTCCCTCCATTTTTGATCCATCAGTGTAGATGTCGACCGATTCCTGTATCCCATCTCTTTCTATGGTCCAGTCCTCCCTACTCGGGATGACTAACCTGAAACCATGGTGTAAACAGGGAGTCGGAGATGCAAGGTCCACTTTCCCTGACGTTGGCCCATCTCTCCGTAGTATTGTGGAGTGGCCAAAGTTCTCCTCACGCTAGAGTCGCAGGGCTTTTAATCGAACAGCAGTGCACTTGGCCTGCTGTCTCGTAAGTAGCTCTGTCGGAAGCCAGTTTAATAGCATGAATAATGCCTTTGTCGGGGTAGTCCGTAGAGCCCCGGTGATTGCGATAGCCGCACTCCTTCTGACCTTGTTTAGCAGGTTTACGTTTGATACTTTCGCCATAGCAGGCCACCAAATAACTACGCCATACAGAAGGATTGGTTCCACTATCGCCGTATAGAGCCATGATACAATTTTGGGTTTTAATCCCCACCTTTTCCCAATAGCTCGTTTGCACAAGTAGATTGCGCATGCAGCCTTGCGTGCTCTTTCTGCTGTGTTAGCTTTCCATACGAGTTTAGAGTCCAGAATTAGACCTAAATATTTGACCTGATGAGATGGGTTGAGACTTATCTCCTCAAGTTTAGGTGGGACAAATCGTGGAATTTTGTACCTTCTTGTGAAGAGCATAAATTCCGTCTTTTGCGGATTAATCTTTAGACCACACTCTTTGCTCCATTTAGTAAGAATACCTAGGGCAAAGTTTAGTCTTTCCGATAGGGTGTTAACAAATTTTCCCGATATTGCAACATCGTCGGCATAAGCTACGACTTTGCAGTCAGTCGCTTCTATTTTTTACAGGAGTTCATCCACCACTAGGTTCCATAGAAGGGGTGATAGCACCCCACCTTGTGGTGTGCCTCTGCAAACCCTCCTTCGTAAGGTACTGTTTCCTAGCGTGGAGTTGATGTTCCTGCTGCTAAGCAATTGACCGATGAACCCTATCAGGTTGTCGTCGGCATTGCTTCCCCCGAGTGCTTTACCAATAGCCTTATGGCTGATATTGTTGAAAGCCCCTTCGATGTCTATAAAAACTGCTTGCGTGTATTCTTTGACGCTTAGCGATTTTTCGATGTAGCTGGTGAGCGAGTGAAGAGCTGTTTCAACCGATCTTCCTTTTGTGTATGCGTGCTGCGCATTGGAGAGTGGTTTCAGAACAGCTCTCAGGTGGATCTCTATCAGTCGTTTCAGAGTTTTCAGCAGAAAAGAGGTGAGGCTGATAGGTCTGTAATCCTTAGGTGAGGAGTGGGATGTTTTACTCGCTTTAGGTATGAAAACTATTTTTGCTTCTCCATTGCTGTGGAATGTAAGCCATCCGTACACATGCTTTGAAAATGGCGTTCAGCCATGGCAGTGCTATATTGATACCCTGCTGGATCTCGATAGGTGAGATGTTATCCATGCCAGGGGATTTGAAGGGTTGAGATGAGCTGATTGCCCAGCGTAGGAGCCTGTCATTTACAGGCACAGTAGTTGGCATGCAATCCGGGAGCGTGTGTGGATCCGCTTTGTCAGCCACACCCTCACTGCCCGGGAAGTGCGTATCCACGAGAACGGACAGAGTCTCGGAGCTGGATTTCGTCCAGACTCCATTTGCGTCCTTAACAGACCCTAAAAATGAGGGGGAGCTCGTCATGACTTTTCGCAGGCGGCTGACATCCTTGGAGTGTTCTATTTCTGCACAGAAGCTTCTCCAAGAGATGCGTTTAGCTTTTCTGATAGAGGATTTGAACTCCTTCAGTTTTGTTTTATAAGAACACCAGTCATTAGATTCTTTAGCCGGATTGAAGCACTTCCTACATTCCTTCCGCAGCTCCACAATGTCACTATTCCACCATGGGGGTTTGTACTTCCCTCTAGGCTTCGTTGGACTACATGCAGACCTTGCTGCGTCATTGAAGGCCAATGTAAGGGTCCCAACGGCTTCCTCAAGACCGGGTATGTCTACAATCTCTGGAGGTCCGTCTTCTAGCGCAGACTCGAATACCGATTGGTATTTGACCCAATCCATCCTCCTTTTGTTAATGAAGGTTGGATTTGTCAGAGGGTCAGATGCCAAATCGAACCTTATGTATAGGTGATCGGAGAACGAGCACTCTTGCGATACGTGCCATCCCTTGATAGCGTTCTACAAGTGCTCGTTCGTCAGAGTGATATCCAGAACCTCTCTACGGCTTGCCGTAATGAAGGTAGGATCCTCACCTTTGTTAGCTAGGGCTAAATCATCTAATAAGATAAATTCAAATAGTGACTCACCCCGTTTATTCGTGTCGGTGCTACCCCAGATGCGATGATGGGCATTGGCGTCCGCTCCGACTATTAAAGGGATGCCTCTTGCAGTGGCTTCCCTTGTGATCCTCTGCACGCTAGTTGGAGGTGGCAGAACATCATGCGTCATATAGCAGGAGACAGCCCAAAGGGGTTTGGACTGTCTTTCCACTGCTATCGCAACGGTGTCCTGGTCACTGAAATTATACAAGGTTAAAAATTTCAAGCCTTCCTTTACAATTATGCAATCTCTCGGTTTACCTGCTGTGTTGAAGGATACTGTGTTGTATCCCTTCAAATTGAGCCCGCAAACCCGGTTTCCGACAACCCAAGGTTCCTGGGCCAGTATAAGCTCCTCTCCTTTTTGGGCCAGGTGGAGGAGCAGTGCGGCGGATGCCGCCTTAGAGTGCTGGAGGTTAATCTGCAGAAACCTCAGCATCGCGACACAATGTTTTATCCGCCTCCTCGTCAGATAAGAACATCTCCTCCTCCTCGACCAGGTCGAGGGATCTGAGAAGGTCCCCAGCCAACCCCGCAGTGGAGGTGATGCTTCTTCCGTCATCGGAGAGAAGATCTGACTCAGAGAGGTCCACGGTCGGGTCTACTGATGCTTCCACAGTTCCCTCGCTTCCACTCTCCTTGCTCGATTCCCGTACTGCCTTCCCAGTACGGTCCTTGCGATATACTCGCAGGGTGATAGCCGAGAAACCGTAGCTGATCACCTCTTCGACTCCAATGGAGCTAGCGACTCCTCGTTCAGGATTATTAGGGCCTCTCGCTGTCCATTGCTGGGCTCGCTAACCTTAGCTACCTTCCAATTTTCCACCGGGAGGTCAGCATTACTGAGCTTGATTAGCTCAACAATTTCCTCCGGTGTGAATGGCTCCGCTAGTATCCACGCCTTGGACCGAGGCCTATTCGGGATATCTTCCCTGGAGACAGCGTCCAGCTTTGCTCCAGGCCAGACTTCTCCCAATCTGTCTATAGCCTGCTTGTAAAGATCCGCTGAACGTTGATCTGTACAGGCTATAAATTTAACGTGACCCTGGTACCAGCCAGCATCACGACAACTTGGTGGAGGGCCAGGATTTGCCTCGAGTATGGGCTTGTACACCCGAAGAAGCGCGATTTCCACCATCTTCCAGTTTGACGGTGAGATGGTGCCATCGCTACTGCTTCTGTCGATAACAGCCCATACCAGGCTGTCCTTGGCAGCTTCACTGAAACTCCTGCCCTTAACAGGATTCGGTGTGACCAGTTTTGGTCTTTTACTAACCGGCAGTTGGACGCTCGGTTGAGTTGGGGCAGACTCATTAGATCTACATCTTTTATGAGTTGCCTCTTTCTTTGGAATAGAGGCTTTGTAAGCCTCTACTGTGGTGGTTGCCCATTTCAGGGAGATTTTATCCTTCTGGGAAAGACCATCCGGAGGTAAATCTTTCAGCCTTTTCAGGACTTTGAAGGCAGACCTTCTGTCTCTGTAAGCCGTAACTGAGTGGTTTTGTTGCTTCTTAACACCTGAAGTGGAGGGCGCTCCGGAAACAGTGCAGGCCGGCTTGTTCGCCGTTACCTTGGTGTTACCGCTAGCGCCAATAGGCTTGACTGAGGGGGTACTTGCCCCTGGCATAGCTGCCTTGGAGCATGCATCCCTCGAAGAAGTAAGGGGTTGGCTGAGTATCGCGGTCTTCTTCCCACTAGAAGGACGCGTCACCTTCGTCCACTTCCCTTCCGGACCGAGTGGATCTTCCTAATGTTTCCTTGTTCATTGCAATTTGGGTCCCCACTCACAGCCGCTATCTCCACTCGTTGTGCAGTTCCCCTGAGACCCCATGGCTATCTATGCCGAAGCAGGGAGGCCATGCGAGGGTTGACACATTCCCTTATGAGGATATGTGCTCAGAGCCGGGCCGGGGATTAATCAGGAGTCCAAACTCAACTGAACCTACACGACCAGACTAGTGGCGACGAGTTTTGAACGTACCGTGAGGCCTGCCAGGGTTTTACCGGGACGGAGGCAGCATTGGCATTAGCCTGAAAGCCATTTCCGCAAGATGTCACTCTTGCGTACTCAGGAGACAGAATACCACTACTACCAGCCCAAAGCATCAGATATAGTCATTAAGACCAAAAAACAATCGAGAGTCGTGCCGTGGTAGATCATTTAGCGTTACCCAGGATGCACCGCGAGGAGGCGATCTACCCTACATCCCGAGATGAGGTGATGGGACAGTTTCTGAATTTGAATGGGACATTTGAGGTGCCTCATACATGAGTTACTCAACACTACTCGGCTGTAGGAGTCAGCCTTCGTAGGTTGTAGATAATCGAAATATGCCTTGGTGATAATTCGTGCTATGCCAATTATGTTATTTTTTGTCGTATGATTCCATATTAGGTGTCCATATGCAATTCTCGAAATTATGTGTGCCTTAGTGATTTGGATTTTAATATGGTTAGAAAAGTACCTAAAACGATGTAGAAGACCAGCAATAGCTGCGTAATTTTCTCTCTCAATTCATTAATATGTGCGGACCATGAGAGTTTTTTGTCTATTTTGTTTTGCTCAATTCTTTTTAAGATATAACAGTTAACTTTTATCAAAGGTACAATATCCGTTTTTTGTTTAAAGATAATGCATTTTGTCTTGTTCGGAAGTAAGCATTGCGAATAATTGTCTAGATCTCCGTTTTTTTTTGTTATATGTTAGATTCGGTCTTGCCTGAGTAAATCAGAACTGCATCGTCCGCGTACATCACTACTTTCGCAGATGCCCCTGAGTTAGATAAGGTGTTCGTATATGACAAGAAGAGAATATGACTTAGTATAGATCCTTGAGGAACCCCAGCACTAATTCGCGCTGATTGGTTGTAGTTGTTGCCGATTCCTGTTTTTTTTTGGTGGCGGTTCAGACAAGTTACTACTCAGAAGATCTTTCGCCTTTCTAACGATTCCTACTTCCTCCAATCTTGTAACTAACGTGTGATTAACTATTGTTTCAATGGCTTTTTTAGAGCAACGTATATTGCTGCGACGAAAAGACCTTTATGGAAACAAGAACCTCCATTAATGTGTAATAATAGTGTTAGCAGAGTTGCGAACCAATAGAAAAAGCACACTAGTGGACAGGAGTTTGTCGACTAGAAGCGGAGGTTCGAACACCCAAATATGTATAACTAAATAGGTTTCTTCACTATTTTTCGACACTGGCCTTTCCCTGAATTGTGGAGCATTTGTCTTACGCGTCTTGTGGTTACGAGTAACTGTAAATCACTTTCTATTTGTGTTGCATTTTGTTAATTCAAAAAAGGTGATTCACCGACTGTAGCGCGTAGAAGATTCTGCAGTATTCGAGGTTTTCGTCACTTAAGTGATACGCCAAGCATCCCTCTCATTCGAAAATGGGTCAAAAAAATTGGAGAGACCGGTTCAACACAAGAAAAACCTAAATCGGGCGGCCAAGGTCATCAAGAACGGCAGAAAACGTGAAGAGTTTAAATCTGTCTGTTCGTTTGGAAGCGCGCAAGTGTTTTAAATGTGCATAGATCATCATCACACCGCATTTTGCATAAAGATCTCAAACTGCATCCGTACAAAACTCAATTGATGCCAGAATTAAAACCCCAGAATGCAAGTCATAGACTTCACTTTGTAAACCAGGCAATTGATCGCTTTTCGACGTTTAACAATATCTTTTTTTCGGATGAAATTCTTAATGGGCACGTAAATAAGCAAAACTGCCGCTACTGGGCTGCAAGGAATCCGAAACACAAGCATGAGAGGCCACTTCATTCACCAAACGTGACTGTATAGGTTGCGATGTCGGCGCGAGGAATTATTGGCCCCTACTTTTTTGAAGATGCAAGAGGACGTGCGGTTACAGTAAATTCAGAGTGTTGTGTGGAAATGTTTGGCAATTTGATGGTGCCAGAACTGAAAAACTTCTCTGGCTATAACCAAAGAACATGGTTCCAACAGGACGGTGCAACCTCACACACGTCCAATACGTCTCTGCCTAGAATATGTGAAATTTTCCCTGGCAAATTGATTTCTAGGAGAGCCTTCAAGCAGCCCTGATTTAACTTCTATGGACTTTTTTGTGTGGAGTTATCTCAAATCAACAGTTTATAACAATTGTAGTGGATCTACACATATCTACACAATCAATCAGCATTTTACTATAAACTAAACCCACAAATCAATAATCAACGAGCAGTCGTAGAATATACAAATGCATAATTTACGATCACCATGTAATGCTCACTTTGCATACTCGTTTTGCATTACACATAATCTACTCACACGAAAGTCCAATTCATGTTATCGCTAAAAATAGACACATGAACGAATGTTTATACTAACCCATCGCGATCGCACCAGACTAAGCGGCGCCTAGCATTGGCGGGTGCAATGTACACACAAAGTACGAAACCTGAGTAGTCATTACTCATGGACTATTATGAGTGTTGCATATTACTCATGGACTATTATGAGTGTTGCATTTCACTCATGGACTATTATGAGTGTTGCATTTTAAATTGGGTCATATGGAAAAATGCTGATCGATATTTTGATTGGTAGAATGAATTTACCATATTCAATTCTTCCAGTTTTAGAGTAGGGATTATGTATTAAGTAGAATAAAATATTAGAGTAGGGATTATATGTTAAGTTGTAAAAAGTGTATAAAAGAAAACTGTAGAAAAGAAAATAGAGTCATAGTTAAAGCGTACTTTTGACTCGTTTGTATCAACGCATTATTGCCGTAGTTTGGCAAAACGCTCGAGCCGTAACTTGGCTTTAGAAGCGCCTCAATTGTAGCGTAACCAGTCGCTAAACAAAAACTTAATAAAAATATCGGCTAGCTTGGATCTTGAATCCTGCGCCAGACATGTGGCAATTAACTTGCCGGTAGGTACCCCAATTTAACCCTGTTCCCTCACTAAAAGTGCGCTTTTCTTATACAGCGCTAAAACCCGGATCTCCCTTGAAGAATACAAGATTCGGCGTCCAACACCGAGAAGGCATCTCCTGCGACGAGCTATCGTTTACAGGCCTATCTTTTACATGGCGATCCTGCCACCCACGAACCTGCAACCCACGATCCTGCACTCTCGAAACATGTATCAAGGCGATTCTGGCTATACGATGCTGAAATTTTTTTAATAAAAAATTGGAACAAAAATTTAAATTTGAATGTTGACGACTAATACAGCGACCGAACATGGAATTTCGACGTGAGATAATGGAGTTGGAACTTCAACCAAAAATATGGAAGACAGTTGCAAATAGGAAAAAGGCGAAGATGAAGAAGAATTTTGTGCGTTATTTGCGATTAAAGTAACAAGTAATTTAATGAGGACTAAAAAATTTAACGGCAACGACCAGCATTTATAATTGTACACTAGTTACTTCAAGCCTAACTTTAATTTTATATAGATATAAACTGAAAAAGAATAGCATTTTAATTGGAATTTGTTTTAAACAAATTAGGTAAATTTTATTGTAGCATAAAATAACTACGCGAATTCTTATGAAAATTGTCGCAATATACACTTTATGTTTAAAAGGAAAAATATGATTAATGATGTTGATAATGATTGATAAATTTATAGAATTAACTATTATGTAATTGTTAATTGGAGACGAGCACTGAAATAACACTTTAGAGAATAGTGTATACAGAATAACGGGTATGAGCACAAATTACCGGTAATATAAATACAAATGCGGATGCGCTGTCAAGAATACAAATCAACACTGAAATGCTAAAATCCATGATACCTCCGACAAACGATGAAAACATTAGCAAAAAGTTATTGGCGATAACAAGAAGTAAAACGAAAAAGGTACGAAGTGAAAATAAAAATACAGAAATCGACAAGCAAAGTGGCAACCAAAACGAGGAGATTGATCACCTCCATGCGTTTGATTGCACTTCTTTGTCAGATATTAAAGGGGCGATGAAACTGAAATTTTATATGCTAGCTAGCAAGAAAAACAAGAAAGATGATATATCTATAACTAAAGAGAAAGATTTTATAGTAGTGCGCTACAGTGATAAAGTTGTTGAGAAACCAGTTTCCTTCAACGATAAGCTGAAAGTTCATGATAACAACAATGATAATTCATACACGAAATTAATTTCTGTCACGAAGAAATTGTTAATATATTCAAAGAACAATAGCATAAATGCACTATCTTTATCCTCTAATGATGATATATTCAGGTACGTACCGAGAAATGAATTCAAGAAATTATTTAATGCGTTGCAACGAGAAGAAATTTATAAGTTAAAAATATTAATATACAGACCGCCCATAAGAATTCAAGACGTCAAAAAGCAAAATGAATTAATTATTGAGTACCACAATTCGCCACATGGAGGACATATAGGAGTACATAAAACATTGTTAAAATTGAAACAGAGATACTGTTGGAAGGATATGAAGAAAATGGTCAAAAAACATATAAACCAATGTGAAAAGTGCAAAATGAATAAAATAACTAAGCACACCAAAGAGAAAATGATAAAAACCGAGACTCCATCTACTAGCTTCGAGATTGTAAGCGCAGACATTGTTGGCCCGTTGAAAATTTCCAACAACTACCGATACATTCTCACTATTCAGTGCGAATTAACGAAATTTATAACTGCCATACCCATAGAGACTAAGGATGCTACCACAGTAGCAAAAGCTATAGTAAATAAATTTATCTTATTATACGGTCATTTCAAGATTCTAAAAACGGACTTAGGGACAGAATTTACAAACAGTCGAATGAAAGAAATATGCGAGTTACTACATATAAAACAAATATTTTCAACCCCTTACCATCATGAGTCGTTAGGTGTAATAGAAAGGAACCACCGCGTATTAAACGAATACTTACTGTCCTTCGTTGATAACAACAACTGTGACGAATGGATACCTTTCTATACATTTTCATATAATACAACTCCACATATTGACACAAATTATACACCTTACGAACTAGTATTCGGCAAACTATCCTATTTACCAAATGACATTTTAAGCAATTCAGAAGAAATATACAATTTAGAGAATTACAGAAATGAATTAAAAATTAGATTAAAAATGTCTCTAACAAAAGCAAAGGACTTAATTGAAAAAGCTAAAATGATAAGAACAAATAAAGAATGTTATTCAAAACCATTAAACATAGAAATAGACGATCTTGTTTTATTAAAAGTAGAGAACAGAAGAAAACATGAGAAACCGTATAAAGGTTCATTTAAAGTACTTAGTAAAAATAATGTAAATACACTATTGGGAATAGACAATAAGAAAAAATGTATACACAATAATAGACTTAAGATTTTCAAAAAAAGAGGGGAATAACAATGTATAAAAATATAATATAAGACATGTAAAAATACCTATAATAAGTCTCGATTTTGTACCCAAACTCTCACCTCAAAAGGTTAAGGGTGTAGTGGATCTACACATATCTACACAATCAATCAGCATTTTACTATAAACTAAACCCACAAATCAATAATCAACGAGCAGTCGTAGAATATACAAATGCATAATTTACGATCACCTTGTAATGCTCACTTTGCATACTCGTTTTGCATTACACATAATCTACTCACACGAAAGTCCAATTCATGTTATCGCTAAAAATAGACACATGAACGAATGTTTATACTAACCCATCGCGATCGCACCAGACTAAGCGGCGCCTAGCATTGGCAGGTGCAATGTACACACAAAGTACGAAACCTGAGTAGTCATTACTCATGGACTATTATGAGCGTTGCATATTACTCATGGACTATTATGAGTGTTGCATTTCACTCATGGACTATTATGAGTGTTGCATTTCACTCATGGACTATTATGAGTGTTGCATTTTAAATTGGGTCATATGGAAAAATGCTGATCGATATTTTGATTGGTAGAATGAATTTACGATATTCAATTCTTCCAGTTTTAGAGTAGGGATTATGTATTAAGTAGAATAAAATATTAGAGTAGGGATTATATGTTAAGTTGTAAAAAGTGTATAAAAGAAAACTGTAGAAAAGAAAATAGAGTCATAGTTAAAGCGTACTTTTGACTCGTTTGTATCAACGCATTATTGCCGTAGTTTGGCAAAACGCTCGAGCCGTAACTTGGCTTTAGAAGCGCCTCAATTGTAGCGTAACCAGTCGCTAAACAAAAACTTAATAAAAATATCGGCTAGCTTGGATCTTGAATCCTGCGCCAGACATGTGGCAATTAACTTGCCGGTAGGTACCCCAATTTAACCCTGTTCCCTCACTAAAAGTGCGCTTTTCTTATACAGCGCTAAAACCCGGATCTCCCTTGAAGAATACAAGATCCGGCGTTCGGCGTCCAACACCGAGAAGGCATCTCCTGCGACGAGCTATCGTTTACAGGCCTATCTTTTACACAATAAACCGACTTCCCTGGCGCATTTAAAAGAAATATTCGCTACGAAATGGTAGCCATCACGCTGTCAAGAATACAAATCAACACTGAAATGCTAAAATCCATGATACCTCCGACAAACGATGAAAACATTAGCAAAAAGTTATTGGCGATAACAAGAAGTAAAACGAAAAAGGTACGAAGTGAAAATAAAAATACAGAAATCGACAAGCAAAGTGGCAACCAAAACGAGGAGATTGATCACCTCCATGCGTTTGATTGCACTTCTTTGTCAGATATTAAAGGGGCGATGAAACTGAAATTTTATATGCTAGCTAGCAAGAAAAACAAGAAAGATGATATATCTATAACTAAAGAGAAAGATTTTATAGTAGTGCGCTACAGTGATAAAGTTGTTGAGAAACCAGTTTCCTTCAACGATAAGCTGAAAGTTCATGATAACAACAATGATAATTCATACACGAAATTAATTTCTGTCACGAAGAAATTGTTAATATATTCAAAGAACAATAGCATAAATGCACTATCTTTATCCTCTAATGATGATATATTCAGGTACGTACCGAGAAATGAATTCAAGAAATTATTTAATGCGTTGCAACGAGAAGAAATTTATAAGTTAAAAATATTAATATACAGACCGCCCATAAGAATTCAAGACGTCAAAAAGCAAAATGAATTAATTATTGAGTACCACAATTCGCCACATGGAGGACATATAGGAGTACATAAAACATTGTTAAAATTGAAACAGAGATACTGTTGGAAGGATATGAAGAAAATGGTCAAAAAACATATAAACCAATGTGAAAAGTGCAAAATGAATAAAATAACTAAGCACACCAAAGAGAAAATGATAAAAACCGAGACTCCATCTACTAGCTTCGAGATTGTAAGCGCAGACATTGTTGGCCCGTTGAAAATTTCCAACAACTACCGATACATTCTCACTATTCAGTGCGAATTAACGAAATTTATAACTGCCATACCCATAGAGACTAAGGATGCTACCACAGTAGCAAAAGCTATAGTAAATAAATTTATCTTATTATACGGTCATTTCAAGATTCTAAAAACGGACTTAGGGACAGAATTTACAAACAGTCTAATGAAAGAAATATGCGAGTTACTACATATAAAACAAATATTTTCAACCCCTTACCATCATGAGTCGTTAGGTGTAATAGAAAGGAACCACCGCGTATTAAACGAATACTTACTGTCCTTCGTTGATAACAACAACTGTGACGAATGGATACCTTTCTATACATTTTCATATAATACAACTCCACATATTGACACAAATTATACACCTTACGAACTAGTATTCGGCAAACTATCCTATTTACCAAATGACATTTTAAGCAATTCAGAAGAAATATACAATTTAGAGAATTACAGAAATGAATTAAAAATTAGATTAAAAATGTCTCTAACAAAAGCAAAGGACTTAATTGAAAAAGCTAAAATGATAAGAACAAATAAAGAATGTTATTCAAAACCATTAAACATAGAAATAGACGATCTTGTTTTATTAAAAGTAGAGAACAGAAGAAAACATGAGAAACCGTATAAAGGTTCATTTAAAGTACTTAGTAAAAATAATGTAAATACACTATTGGGAATAGACAATAAGAAAAAATGTATACACAATAATAGACTTAAGATTTTCAAAAAAAGAGGGGAATAACAATGTATAAAAATATAATATAAGACATGTAAAAATACCTATAATAAGTCTCGATTTTGTACCCAAACTCTCACCTCAAAAGGTTAAGGGTGTAGTGGATCTACACATATCTACACAATCAATCAGCATTTTACTATAAACTAAACCCACAAATCAATAATCAACGAGCAGTCGTAGAATATACAAATGCATAATTTACGATCACCTTGTAATGCTCACTTTGCATACTCGTTTTGCATTACACATAATCTACTCACACGAAAGTCCAATTCATGTTATCGCTAAAAATAGACACATGAACGAATGTTTATACTAACCCATCGCGATCGCACCAGACTAAGCGGCGCCTAGCATTGGCAGGTGCAATGTACACACAAAGTACGAAACCTGAGTAGTCATTACTCATGGACTATTATGAGCGTTGCATATTACTCATGGACTATTATGAGTGTTGCATTTCACTCATGGACTATTATGAGTGTTGCATTTCACTCATGGACTATTATGAGTGTTGCATTTTAAATTGGGTCATATGGAAAAATGCTGATCGATATTTTGATTGGTAGAATGAATTTACGATATTCAATTCTTCCAGTTTTAGAGTAGGGATTATGTATTAAGTAGAATAAAATATTAGAGTAGGGATTATATGTTAAGTTGTAAAAAGTGTATAAAAGAAAACTGTAGAAAAGAAAATAGAGTCATAGTTAAAGCGTACTTTTGACTCGTTTGTATCAACGCATTATTGCCGTAGTTTGGCAAAACGCTCGAGCCGTAACTTGGCTTTAGAAGCGCCTCAATTGTAGCGTAACCAGTCGCTAAACAAAAACTTAATAAAAATATCGGCTAGCTTGGATCTTGAATCCTGCGCCAGACATGTGGCAATTAACTTGCCGGTAGGTACCCCAATTTAACCCTGTTCCCTCACTAAAAGTGCGCTTTTCTTATACAGCGCTAAAACCCGGATCTCCCTTGAAGAATACAAGATCCGGCGTTCGGCGTCCAACACCGAGAAGGCATCTCCTGCGACGAGCTATCGTTTACAGGCCTATCTTTTACACAATAAACCGACTTCCCTGGCGCATTTAAAAGAAATATTCGCTACGAAATGGTAGCCATCACGGAGTCGACCCGCCGAGTCGCCATTGGAAATTTTATCGTTCGATTAAATGAATGCCGTGAACGCGAAGGTTTACATCTAGACGATATTATTTTTAAGAAATAAATTCGCAAATACTGTACTTTCATAATTAACAAACATTATTTTTGTAGACATCTTATTATTTTATTTTATTGACACAAAATATAAGCTTTCTTTTGAGACACCCTGTATTATCGCCGTTTTTTGCTTGATTTTTTTTTTGGCTTTTCAAGCGTTATTTTCCTTAAAATTAATGAAATTGTCAATGATAGAAGGCGTTCTTTCTAAACGTTTAGCAATTTTCTTGTTTGAAACACCAACACTCTTAAGGTTTTCAGTTTTAGCTCTCTCTTCGAACGACTATTGCTTTCCGCAAGACATTTTGTTACTTTGAAATAAAAATAAAAATTATCATTTTCTTTAAAACAAGACTTCTGTAATTTTTATTTTTTGCAAACGCCCCGACCGCGCTGAAAAAACAACTTCTTTATCAAAAAATAGCACACAAAATAGCTACAGTGCTGTGCAAAACTGAAGCAACTTTCATTAATATTTCGTGTAATAGCCGTTATTTTTTTATAACAGCGGTACATCTACGAGGCATTGATTCAACTAAATTATTTAAAATTGATATGTCAATTTTTTCCCATTCGGTTTTTAGGTTTGTAAACAATTGGTCCTTGTTTGCAAACTGTACTGTTCTCATACGCCATTTCAATATACCGAACAAGTTTTCTACAGGATTCAAGTCGGGCGATTGTGCCGGCCAATCAAGAACTTGAATACTTTTAGAGCTAAGCCATTTTTTAAACAACTTCAATGTGTGTTTCGGGTCATTATCACGTTGAAACACCCATCGAAGTGGCATATTACACTCTGCATAAGGTAACATTCTAGATTCTAAGATGTCCTTACACATGAATCTGTCCATAATTTTTGTTATTCTATGAAAGGGACCGGTTGAACTTGGATTCGTCGCTAAATAAAACGCTCTTCCATTTAGCAACTGACCAGTCAAGATGGTTTTTAGCAAATCCAAGCCTAAATTATATATAAAACGATATAAATAGTAAAATAATAATGTTTAAAAGTGTTGTTCGAGCAGTTTACCTTTTCCTGGTATGAGAGAGATCATAGCCGATACGAACTCGCTCACATACAACATTGCACAATGGGTAGTCAAGGAAATTAACGCAATAGGAAATATATACAGCGAGGCGTCAATAAAAAATTCGAACGAATTGATTAAAATACTGGCGAACACAAAATTGGAAGAAGATGAGGTAATAGTATCATATGATGTTAAGGCGCTATTCCCAAGCATACCGGTAAAAGAAGCTATCTGGATGTTAGAAGAATGGCTACTTGGACAGAATAGGACAACCGAAGGAAGAAGAAAGGCCAAGCTGTTTACCAAGCTAGCATCAACATGCATGATGGAAAATTACTTCACTTTTAGAGAGCAATACTACAAAACGACAAAAGGAACCGCGATGGGAAACCCACTCTCCCCAATAATGAGTGGTTTTCATGGCCCACCTTGAGGAAAAGATGTCAAAAAAAGGAATTAAACAATGGATTAGATATGTAAATGACATCCTCGCAATAGTCAAAAAGGAACAAACCGAAACAATACTCAACCACCTGCACCCTAACATAGAATTTACAATGGAGAAGGAAATCAACGGAGAGATCACATTTTTAGATCTAAAGCTCATTAGAAAGGGAGCAACAATCGAGTATGACATATACAGGAAACCACCGAATACACAGCGGACAGTAGTGAGAACTTCGGCACATACAGCACAATATGGCAAATTACCACGCTATGATCCACAAGCTACTAACAGTTCCCCTCAATAAGGAAAAGTTTGAAAAAGAAAGGCGATATATTAAAGATACAGCTAAGAAACACGGATACAAGGAAGCAATAATCGATGAGCTAATCAGGAAGAAAGCAAAGACGATAGAGATGAACCAAAAAACAACACTATTCCAACAAGATCTTAAACTCGAAATGAAAAAGCGAATAAGCGTAGTTTACTCAGAAGAATATTATAAACCCATAAAGAAAATAATGGCGAAATACGACATAGAGGTGGTAGCATCAAGCAGATCATCAGCGATAAAGACACTGCTAAAATCAGAAAAGGATCCGAAACACCCTAAGAAAAAAAGCGGAAGTTATATGCGATAATTGCCCGAAAACATATATAGGACAGACAAAACGATTGGTGGACACAAGAGTGAAAGAACACATAAAGGAGGCCGAACTAGCGAAGAAACATAAAAGAACGCACATAAGATCAGCGGTAGCGAAACATATTGTGGAAGAAGGACACAGTATGGGGACATTCCAACATATAAAGGAAGTGAAACCGCAAAAACTAGATGTCTACGAGAGTTACTACAAAGCCAAGGAGAACTCCGAGACGAGGCTGAACACGGACCTAGGTAATGGATACACGGATCTGTTAAAACTAATATCGACATCAGGTAGAAACAATTAGCGAAAAGGCTAGGAATATAATTAGGATATAAGGATATAATTTATAACTTTTATACTTAAGAGTAATATAAATAGAAGTAAGATTGAGAAATTCAAACATAATCCACTGAAGATGGCAGCAAATAGCTGCCGAAATACGTATTTGGAAAAAATAAAGAAATCATCGACTTTAACCCTAAACCCGTGTTTTCAAACTGAAATCAAATGAGATTTTAGTACGGGCGTAAATTGAGATTGCAATTTATATAGAAATGCATATACTCATACATTGCAGAATTCAAAACAAAAGATCTTGTTTCTACGTATTTCAACGGTGGTAATTTTCTAAAATTAGGAAGGCGTTTTCGTGTTTAGGGGCACTGTATGCCCCAAAATTCTACATAGAAAATTCTGTTTGAAAACACATGACTATTCAAAGTTGATCGTCTTTTACGGTACATAAATGTAATGACGAAGATAACTTTAAAGTGTTGAAGTAGTCGCTGCGAACGGTTGTATCGCGAAGTGTGTAGTGAAATATAGAATATTGAGAAAAATGGATTCAATGTTGAAGCTGCTAAATGATGTCTTGCACAGTGAACTCTCTGCAGAAGAAAAGGATCTCCTGAAAAGAAATCTGGATGTATTCATGCAGAGCGAAAACGAAGAGGAAGAAAATATTCCAGTTGGTGTTACGAATTCCTGTGAGGCTTGTGAAGATTATCTTGATTCAGAGGACGATGGAAACGCATCCGACGTTGACGATTCAAATTTTCAACCCGAACCATTACATGATCTTCGCTTCCTACAAGTTTTGGATGAACTACAGGATGGAACATCGTCAACAGAGAATCAAGGTGTAGCACAGCCTTATTATGAGGAAGCATTAGCAATAGAACCCAACAGGGGTATGCGGTACAAAGCGCAAAACAAGAATTTCAAGGAGATTTGGTGGTCAGCTCCAAGTGAGAGTGAATCGAGAAGAACGATGATTTCCAGACAAAATAGAAGAAACCATGTGGCCACGTGCAGCGAAACCTTTACAACGAAAGCAGATGGTTTCAAAAGTCTTCTTTCACCTTCAATAGTAGAGGTTATTGTATTGGAAACAAATAGAAAAGCTAAGCGAGAAATTGGAGAGAACCGACGTTTGGAAAAGCCAAGACAAACGCGAAAATGGTATGACACTGACAAAGAAGAAGTTTATGCACACATTGCTATTCTGCTCTATGCCGGAGCAGAAAAATCATCTAGCGTTGAAGCGAAAGACCTTTTTCATGTTTCACACATGCCATTTTACAGAGCATGTATGTCATTAGAACGATTTGAGCAGCTTAGCAGGTTTATCCGTTTTGATGATTCACGCACCAGGCAATTTCGTCTCCAGGATGACAAATTGGCAGCTTATAGGCATGTTTGGAGTTTATTCCAGAAAAACCTTACCCAATATTATACACCATCCAAAGAACTAACGGTAGACGAACAGCTTGTTACAACGAGTGGCAGATGTGGTTTTAGGCAATACATTCCGAGCAAGCCAGGAAAATATGGAATAAAAATCTTCTGGGTAGTTGATGCTTCCACAAACTATCCTTTACAAGGAGAAATATATCTAGGAACGCAGCCTGGGCACCAGAGGGCAAAAAATGTAGGATATGATATAGTACTACGTTTATGTAACCATTACTTAGATGTTGGTTACAACGTTACAATGGACAATTTTTTCACTGGGGTACCTTTGGCAGTGGAAATGCATAAAAGAAATACAACTCTCATCGGCACAATAAGATCCAACAAACCCCAGTTACCGAAACAGTTTGTAGATTCATTGGAAGTAAAACGTCGCGAAGCATATTCTTCAATTTTTTGCTTTTCGGATTGCATGAGTTTGGTGAGCTACGTATCAAATACGAAAAAAAAACGTTTTACTTTTGTCAACAGCCCATGCTGATGAAGCAATAGATCCTGCAACGAGGAAGCCTCAGATAATAATGGACTACAATTGTAGTAAAGGTGGCGTTGATACGCTCGACCAGATGATACGCATCTACACTTGTAAGCGAAAAACTAACCGTTGGCCCATGACTTTATTTTTCAATGTGATCGATGCAGCAGCTTTAGGTACCTATCGAATTCATACAATAAATAACCCTTCCACAAGTGCAATAAAAAAAATCAAAGGAAGATCTTCTTGAAAGAGTTATCCACTGAATTAGCTAGTAGTCACATTGAAAACAGATGTAAACGGAGTACATTGAAAAATTCTATAAAGGTAGCTATGGCATTGATTGGCTTTCCTGCATCAACTTTCAAAAAGTTTCCTGAAATAAGGGCAAATCAAAAAAGACAAAGATGTAATCCTTGCAAAAGTGATCGCAAAGGAAAAACGGGCGATATAAAAACTACAGCTGTTTGCGATCTTTGTATCATTCCTACCTGTTCAAAACACTACATTCGAGTATGTCAGTCGTGCTATACTCAAAAGGCAGAATCAACTAGCAACAGTGAGATAGAGGATGAAGAAAGTTATGCACAATCAAGAACTTCGCCTACTTCTGAATCATATCGCTCCTCAAAGCGATCACGTGCTCCTTCATCTGTTTGAATTTTTTTTCATCGTATTTTGTGCAAACAAATGCCAATTATTTCAATTCAGAATAGAGTTCATTGTAACTTGACTTTGTTTTTGAAATGACATCATTTTGTTTTCGTTACCTAAAAATAAAAACTATTAAGAAATCTACAAAGCTTAAAAGCTTACAATTGTTGTTTTTATTTTGAGTGAATTGATATACAATTAACTTAGCTGGAATTAATTAAGCGAAAAGACATTGCGCCATGGAAAGTATACTGGGGCACAGTGTGCCTCACAACACGAAAACTAACATTTTCTATGAACACGGTTCTAGGGTTAAGGAAAAAAGTTTGTTTTTATTCAAGAATTGACACGAGCATCAGAAAAAACAAAAGCATCGGTAAATCCCCGTTATCTTTTGTTCCGACTGGGAATCGTAGCTGCGTTTTGAAAGTTGCTTAGACTTTCCACAGCTTTTTGTTGGTGTATTTTTTTAAAGAACAGTTAAAATACTGATGTACTTTTTTATTGCCGAGCTTTAAGCAACGTGCTAACGTGTAAATTAAAAAAAAAAAGAAAAAAAAATCTTTATATTTTGATTGCAATTTTCCCTTTCATTCCGGCATGTAGTGAGTTGCTTAAGTTTTGCACAACACTGTATTTCCGTTTTCAAAATCAATTTCAGACTGTTGAATGGATTCATGTTCCAATCTAACTTCAAATCAAAACAATGCTGGCTACAACTTGAAATCAAATCTTGATCTTTCAAATTATTTTTGAAACGATTCGCAAATTTAGAAAGTGAAATACGAAAGAACTTTTAAACGCTTTTGTAACTTTCTATTTTCTTGTAGTGAAATATTAAAAATGAAAAATTTATCTAAACATAATCAACTTTCAGTCTTTTCGAAGCGAACTAAAATATTTAATTATTATTTTCAGATATAAATGAATTAAATTTACCGAAAACGTGCACAACAGATTTTCCCGATCCTGACGATTTGCTAAATTTCAAGCTGATCATATGTCCCGACGAGGGTTTTTACAAAGGTGGCAGATTTGTTTTTAATTTCCGCGTGGGACCAAACTATCCGCACGAGCCTCCAAAAGTGAAATGCGAAACACAAGTATATCATCCAAATATTGATCTCGAAGGCAATGTGTGTCTTAATATTTTACGCGAGGATTGGAAACCTGTTTTGACAATAAACTCAATCGTGTATGGATTGCAGTACCTCTTTTTGGTAAGTATTTACTTAGAATTCGGCACTTCCACGGCACTTAGAAAAAAATTTGGTTTCACACGAGAAAAAATTGATTTATTTCACGAGATACGAGGGTGGGTCAATAGGTCCTTAGAAAGAGTTGTAAAAAACATTTTTTTTACATATTTGGGGTTTCGAACCTCCGTGTCTAGTCGACAAACTCCTGCCCACTAGTGTGCTTTTTTTGGTTCGCAACTCTGCTAACACTATTATTGCACATTAATGGAGGTTCTTGTTTCCAGGCTTCTGGCCGGTATATTATTAAATGGGAAGTGTGGTTTCGGGGTGACATGGAGGTTCGAAAACCCAAATATGTATGGAATTGCTACGTATGCACAATTAATATACGCTAACTTGACAGTCGTTATACTTCGCGGATACAAATAATACAAATAGTTGAAGTATAATGAGCTTAATCTATCAATAAGCCTAACCGTGGTCGTGCTGTCTGGTGGCGGATGGTAAATGACAGCACCTGAAGAGGATGCCGTCCGTCACCCCGCAACCACACTTCCCATTTAATTTTTTTTTGTTAATTTGTTTTTATTTCTTAATATAATCTCCTTTTAGATCAATACACTTTTCTAGACGCCTCTCCAATCTTTGTAAGCTATCAGAAATATATGATTTTGAATGTCCTTCAATATTTTTTGTTTAAATGAGGCCATTTTTCCTTTAATTTTTCACTCAACCGGCTCAATAACGACACATAATTGAATTGATCCTAATGTGAACCCTGGACCAGACGGTATTCCTAACTTGTTTGTGATCTGCCTCTCTTCCTCTCTTAGCCTGCCTCTATCGATCATATTTAACAAAAGTGTCTCCGAGGGCATTTTTCCTGCTTCATGGAAACTTTCACATACAATTCCTATCCACAAGTCTGGACTCCTTTCCTTTGCACGCAACTACCGTCCCATAGCCATGTTGTCTTGTTTTTCGAAACTGCTCGAGCGGTTCGTTTACAATTCATTAATTACTTCCATCAGACCTGTTATTGCTAATGCACAACATGGTTTTGTTGCTGGTCGTTCCTCCCTTACTAACCTCTTAGAATTCTCCGACTTTGTGGCCAAGTCTCTGGCCAAAAGAGAGCAAATTGATTGCATTTACACGGATTTTGACTCCGTTGATCATAATATTTTAGTGCGTAAGCTGAAGAGCTATGTCTTTCAAGGGTCTTTACTCAGATGGTTTTCTTCCTATCTGGTTAACCGTGAATGCATTGTCTCCTCCTGCAATCATACATTTGCTCCTTTCTATCCATCATCAGGTGTTCCGCAAGGCTCTATCCTGGAATAAACAATAATAATCTCCGGTGATTGTTTTTCCTTTTTGCAGATAGTCAATAAAAATAATTCCACGTGCATTACGAAAAACGGTGGCCATAACATTGCCGGCCAATTTCAACGTCTTCGCCTTTTTGAAGCAAACGCGGCACCCATCTTGCCGAATTTTTTTTCGCATCTAATTTTTCATGTAAAATTTAAATGATGGTATTTTTGTCATTCTCATGGCCTTAACTATTTCGCGCAATTTTTTTTCTATCACTCAACACAATGTCATGGATTTTGTCGATCATTTCAGGTGCACTCACTTCTGTAGGACGTCCTGAACGATATTCGTCTTTTGTTGATATATGGCCACTTTTAAATTTATTTATTCAGTTGTAAATAGTTGCAAATACACCATAAACTGTATCCAACTCAGCTTTGATTTCTTTCGGTGTAAGACCTTTTAAATAGAAATGTTTCATCACCGATCGGAGCTCACTTGTCTCCATTCTTATAAATAAATAAGAGTTGTTCATTTTGTTCAACGATAAAAACGAAACTACTTGATGGATCTGCCTTAAACTATGATAACACTCTAGTTAGAAGTGACGCTTACTGTGGGAAAAATAATTTGTGATGCTTTGCATGCCATCTGAGATTTTCTAGACTTATTGCCCGACCTTCGTATATTCGAAGTAAAAATAAAACCATAATTTGTTTTTTTCTTCTTTCAGGAACCCAATCCCGAAGACCCGCTAAATAAAGAGGCAGCAGATGTCCTGCAGACTAATCGAAGATTATTCGAGCACAATGTGGCCAAAGCGATGCGCGGCAGTTATATTGGTTCGACATTTTTCGAACGTTGCCTCAAGTGATACATAAAATCAAAATTAACTGTTAGGTATTGTGTCTACTTTATCATTTTGACATTGGGTGGACGCATCTATATTAATTTAATATATAACTGAAAATGTTCTTTTCTCAAAACAATATTTTCAAACGACAAAAATTGATAATAAATGAAAATGGGTTTAGATGTTTGAAAAACTTGAAATTATATTTAAATAAGAACTTCAGATTAACGTAAGGCAAACGAAAAAAAGTAAAAATGGAAATGAAGATTCAGGATATAAAATAAATGGATGAAACTTAATAACTAAAGAAAATATATTAGAAATATAAGAGCTATTTAAAATAATTCAACAAGGTAATTTCTCTTGGGCTTAATATGTATCACTAGCGCGAAATGTACATAATATGGAAAGCGTGAGTTTGAATAACATGAATTTATCAAACATGCTCGCTGTCTCCGTGTTCAAGCGAAGCGTTGACGAAAAGGCACTTTGTCGTAGAAGCGTTATTTTTTCAATGCCACTAAGGTGATATAAACTAGATACATTTAAAATGTCACGTGTCGAATGTTCGTTCGTCCAAAGAGTCTTGTTTTAACAATTGTCTCTCCCATTAAGGCAAAATAATATAGCGACGTAGCTGAATAACTCGAGTAAGAAAATTGTTTTCTTAATTTAAATAATGTTCAATGTAAAACACAAGAAACTTTGTATGTATTTAAGTATAAAAATGTCAGTACTGATCTTACATAAATAAAACAATGTTTAATCCATTTAAATGGCATGTTTATGTGTCCTAAGATATAAAACGCTGCAGTTAATTTATAGGAAGTGATCGCCCACTCTAAGGTGCAAGCGCTGCTTTTCACTAAGCAGTGCATTGATATGCTGGGACACGCGTTAGTAGGACTATGCGACGTATCAACGCACTGGCAGACACCGAATGGTGGGCGGTACCAATGCTTTCTAGCGAAAGCACTGGGACGAGCCATAAATCTGCAGTCATTTTTGGAGAATTGCAGCAGGTGGAACATCTGCGCGCAGCTCGGTTTGAAAAAGTGCTTGCAGCCAAGAAGGAAAAAAGGAAAGGTCAACTCAAGTAAGCTTAACAATTTATGTCCGTCTTGTGATCAATTTTATTACATATCAATGAACACTTTTTATGTGCAATGGATGGAAACGACCATGGTTAAGTTTGTTGGATTTGAAGGCCATCTTGAAAGTCAGAAATGGGTAACGGGATAGTTTTAGAAGAGTATTGATGATGAAGGTAGCCGCGTAGGATAATTGCAAGCACACACAAAAGTAATAGTGAAAAAAGTATTGAAAAGATAGTGGGACCTTTGCCTTGCAAGCGTTATCGGAATTGCTAAGGGATCCTGAAGGGACAAGAACAATTGATACATTAAATGTGGACGGAAATGATAAACAATTTGAATTGAGGAAGAAAAAAGTAGTAGAGCAGTGGTAAGAAAATTACGGAAGAACACCAAAGCGTATGTAATTAAAAAATATCGTACTTTTAAAAAACTCAAATTTAAAATGAATCGAAGGACGCTTCATTTTGGCTAAATATCTTATTGACGGATATAATTTTTTCTTCTTGGAATAGGACGTAGGTCAAGGAGTATAATTATTCCACACCAGACCACAAATAAATGCGGGATCCGATTAAATACACACAACATTCGGAATGTGGTGAATTAATGCCATGAGTGTGAATTTCCTATAATGGTAAAATATACCTGGAAAGGTTTCCGCACCAAGATACTCGCCACGATTCCCTGGCTACATTCAATGATGCGGCATTATATGGTGACCAAAATGCACCCATTCATAAAGTGAAGCTGGTCATTAACTATTTATTTAACGTTTGTCAATAAACACTCTCGTGCTCGTGGCATCCCAGAGTCCTGATTTTAATGCCATTGAAAATGTGTGGCATTCGGTCAATTCAGAAGTTTCATAGGAAATAGGGAGATCAGATGATGCAACCTGGAATGAGAAGCTCAATTACAACAGAAATGTTGCACAACTTCCATGCCACACAGATTTCTACCAGTAATTGATGCAAAAGGAGGATGTGCACGCTTTTAAGCAGCAGGGTAGATTGTAAGACCCATTACGATACCACAATGAAGAAACACAGCTATGCTGCTATTATTTATGTTAGATACTTCCGTTAGACTTTCGGGTAGTCTGGAGTTAGCATTACTTTTCTAGATTGCTGGGCTTTCATAAAGGACGTGCTGTATCGTATCTTCTTTCAATATGCAGCCGCTGTCTGTGTGTGACATTGTAAGACTTACGTTTGGCTTTTCAGAGCAAGTTTATACACTCCGTTTCATATTTATAACCCACCTAACAATTTCAAATTATCTTCGCCTTAAAATTATTTTTGCCCCAAATTTAATACGGAAAAGATTGAGAAAGTCTGTGCAATCGTCGCTCCGTAAATCATTTCGTATTACCGTTATTTTTCCTGCAGTTTTTGAAAGTTCGTCATTTTTGATGCGTTTCATATTTATAACTCAGATAAAGTTTAGAACAAAATAAAGCTTTATTGGTGATGATTAGTGCAGTTAGAAATCGGCATAGTGAATCAGTTAGTTGTTGTATACAAGAGGGTTTCGCAATAAGCTCATTATTCAAAATGCCGCGTGGTATGTCATTAAATGACGTAGAAAAGGTTAAAATTTTAGCGTTCAAAGATGGTGGCTTGAACATAAGTGAAATATCAAGAAAACTTGCTCGCAGTCGTCGTGTAGTTCAAAACTTTCTAAAAGATCCGGAGTTATATGGGAAAACGAAGCGAAAGGGAAGAAAAAGAAAGTTGTCTCCGCGGGTAGAGAGGAAAATTGTACGAGCAGCAAGTAATTCTACACTAAGTTGCAATAAATTGGCAGCACTTGCCCAAACAAAGGTGTCAAAAACAACGGTTTGGAGAACGATTCGACGTCATCCTAACATTCGTAGAGGCAAAATGAAGACTGCTCCACGACTATTAGATCGCCATAAGAAAGCTCGACGGGAATTCTCAAAAAACAACATGGCTACAGATTGGTCTTATGTAAGAAATACTGGCTTTCATATTTCATCATTGTTTAAGTGCATAATTTCATTTCCAGGTGATATTTTCTGATGAAAAGAAATGGAACTTAGGTGGGTCCGACGGATTTATTTCTTACTGGCGCGATTTGAGGAAGGAATCTCTGTATTTCTGGAAGAGAAATTTTGGTGGCGATTCTGCAATGTTATGAGGAGCATTTTCTACTGCAGGATGTTTGGATATAAATTTTTTTTTCATCGCGGATGAACAGTAGAGATTATATTCAAGTAATCGAAAGTAGTTTACTGCCATTCCTGGCAGGACATGATGAAAAAACTAGATTTTCCAACAAGATAATGCTAGAATTCATACCAGTCGTGAAACAATGGATTTGATGGAGACAAATTCCATTTGGGTGATGGACTGACCGCCGTGCTCACCCGATCTGAATCCCATTGAAAACATTTAGCGAATTCTTGTCAGACGGGTATATGCTGAAAATCGCTAGTATGAATCACTGACGGAATTGAAAGCTGCTATTCTTGACGAATGGCAGAAACTTGACCCTGACAAGGATTTTTGAAGTCATATAATTCAAAGGAGGTCCCATTAATTATTAAGTTTGAATGTCTTTGTTTTTTATTTGAAGATTGTTTGAAATAAAGCTTCATTTTATTCGAAACTTCATCTGGGTTATGTTCATATTCCACCAAAAATGACGAATTTCCAAGAACTGCAGGAAAAATAACGGTAATGAGAAATGATTTACAGAACGACAATTGTACAGACTTTCTCAATCTTTTCCATATTAAATTTGGGGCAAAAATAATTTTAAGGCGAAGATAATTTGAAATTTTTATGTGGGTTTTAAATATGAAATGGAGTGTATTTTGCTCTAGTTAAAGTCAAACGACAGTTTAAACCGAGATATTAAATCAGTAATGTTTTTCTTTGATCTGATGTTTGTTTACGTTTTTATAGTTCATTGTACGTGTCTATCCATGTATTTCTTTGTTTGTTTATTATTGAGAACATGAGAAGAATAAACATAATTTCTCAGATGATTAATTTTTGGATGCATCGACACTAATATATCTAAACGTGCATACTGTTCTAAGAATGACATTCCAAAACAATAAGTCAACGGCAGTATCGATGCTTCATTGACGAGAACCTTCTGCTACAATCAACTGGTTTATTCTCGAATAAACGCTTCTGTTCTAGCTTGCACGAAATCTTTCTCAAGAATCTTCTAGATTTCGTGGGAATTTTATATTAACGACTAATCGAAACTTCCCGATTAACTATAAAACAAGAAGCTTAGAAAAACCATCGATCAATCGAAGAACTTAAGTTCTGAGGAACGTTCGATCGAATAAGTGTGAAAATTGAGCCTCGACTAGACTGTAAGGACAGCGTTTCGAGTATAAATCTGGTAATAGACGCGAGAATTTGTAGATGATAGTAAATACAAAATAAACTAGTGATAATGTATAGTGTCCCGTGCTTGTGCACTAATAATACACACACTGTGTATTTGTGTTATTAGTTTGTAGTGGAGACTCGTTATTTTGAATTCCAAAAATCAGTTACGAACCTATACCGGTTCGTTTATTTAGAACACGAATATAATCGTCAATTTAATATAAATCAACGTTTAAATTTAGTTTAAATTGTCGCTCGCGCCCGTTTAAGGTAAGCGAAATTTACACTCGATAAACTGGCGCTGGAAAACATAATTTTACCTTAAACGTCGGACCACAGTTAAACTGAGTTTATTCTGGCACTGGAAAACCGGGTTTTAAGGAATCACACATCTTTAAGAATTTCTTGGTACGTTTAGAGTTCGAGCCGAGCCGAGCCAAATCTGGATTGTGGTCCTACAAGTTTCTTTACGTAACCAGGATCTATTTGTACCTTTTATATAGTGCTGTTTAATACTTAGCTTCATGGAAGCTAAAGGATAACCGACATATCAATTTAAAGTACATCCCTAAGCTCAGTGGCGGTTCTCGCAGTTTCTAGTTATATCACTGTGCGCAGGTATCATTTCGGGGCCACTTAGGAGTGTAAGGACATCTCATTTAGAAGTGTTTCACATTTCATAGCTATTTTTGATGTGTTTAACAATAATAGAATAGCGGCCTAACTTTCCCATCAGCGAAAATCTTGATCGGAATTTTTTTTTGACTTTACTGCTAATTTATTTATATCTCAAAAATTGCCTACTACTAAAATTTAACCAAAAGATAACAATGATACATAAATTGTAAATTTAGATCTGAAAGAGATTTTATGAATGAAAAGTACAGTTTACTTATGCTGTTGAACTTTTTACAACATTTGTTTTATGGTTTTTTGTTTGAAAAGGATGTGCTGTGCTGCAGTTCTTTAAGGTGTCTTGTACGTCTCGTACGTCTATATGCTTCATTGAATTTTACTTTATTAGAAAAAAACTAATATTGACGACGTCTAAATCGAACATAAAACAACAGTTTATCACTCTTATTCTTGCTATACAGGGTGTCCCATAATGACCGTACACGGACAGTGCAACACAATTCCTCATGCGATTTCCAGCAAAAAAATATTTGGTAATATTTTGCCGAAATTTTAACCCTTTAGCTCCTCCAGTTATTTACATTTTTCATAAAAATTGCTTGACTCGCGTTACTAAACACACCATATCTCAAAACTACGTTGGCTAGACAGTCAAAAGTAACTTCTCAACATAGCGAATACTCCACTTTATTATTACAAATAAGTTTCTTACGAATCAAATTAACATTGAAAAGGGTATAGTCTTTTAAAATTAGAGTTTTGTTTTTTTTATGAATTTTTTTTATTCTAACCATTTTATCTTAAATTTTTACTTGCACAATGTTTTGTCCTGTCTAGGGTTCATGATTTCTCGAGCTTTTCAATTTCTCGGGTCTCGACAATTCTCGAGGCTTCTCGGGTTGTCGAGAAATTTACATTTACGTACGTTTTCTCATATTATTTGGTTCCAATGACGTCAACAAATTCAGTGGTTTTCCTCTCAAATAAAATTATCAAATTAATTATAAAACTTTTATTGATTATATTCAAAAACATTAATCTTACGAATAAGCTAATTAACTTTTTTAAAAAAATACAGAATTAATATTATTCAGACTCATAATTATAATGACAGCACCATTTTTGGCTGGTTATTTAGAACTTATAAACAAAAGTAGCTTCTATTAAACTAAACAAAAAATAACATGAAAGAAAACGTTAATATCTTAAATTCAGGTAGAAAATAAATGTAAATTATAATTAAATTACAACCACACCACCATTTATGGCATGTTAATTAGAATAAAAACAAATGAAAACTTTGCAAGATCAATGGAACATCTCACGCTGAGGAGCTGAATATACAGACAGACAGATACATAACAATTAGGTCAGCTTACTCTGTCTGATGAAATATGCCTTTAGAAAAACTAAAACATTTATAGCTTTATCAGACAGCCGGTTTCTTATTTTATTAACTATATTTCCTAAAATTGAAAACACTCTTTCATTTTCAGTTGAAGTAGGCTTAACTGAAAGCAATGCTTTGTACATCGATTCTAAATTTGGTGACCTCTTCCCAGTCTGTTCAAAAAGTAAGACCTCTTTCTTTACTATAGATTTTGACAATGCCACTGCACTTGCCTCCTCATTTGTTGAAATGCCTTTAATTGCTTTTTCTAATTGAATTTCGAAGCTTTCGGGTTCAGGTTCTGATGGGCTTACTTTTTCTACCACTTCCGACTCATTTTCGGTCAAAGTTGTGATGGCAGGGTATAAACGATTATATTTTCTTTCAGCGTATTCGATCAAAAATGTCTTATTGTTATCAATGAAGTAGTTACTTTTATTGTGCATGAAATTGTCAGGGCTGTTCAACTATTTTAGCAGCGATATTAGAGACGTATTACGGCGCTCTGACATTTTTAACTTAAGTGAATCTACTAATTTGAGGGCCAAAGCTTCATTGATACTTTCTAATTTTTTAGCAGTACGTCTATTATAGCCTCTGCAGTTAATAAATTGGCATCTTGCCTACTCAACGCCTCTACTGCAAGTTTTGTTGGTGTTAATATCATCTGCAGTTTCTGTAGCACAGTAGTATTATCTTCATTCCATTTTCTATATAGCTACATGATTTCTCGAGTTCTCGATTTTTCTCGAGCTTGATTTCCCGGGAACAAAGCCCAGCGATTTCCCGGGAATTCTCTAGCCGAGAATTCCCGGGAATAAACCCTAGTCCTGTCACACAAAAAGTTTCCATATTCTCTGATGATCAAATCTTGTGAACATTATTTCATTATAAATTTTAAATAGTTACAGTAGTTTTAATGTAGCAAGGCAGGATTTTTTCTGCATCGAAATTTCACTTTTTACATTAACTACCGCGTAAAATTTTTTCACGCTTTGCTCGTCAGATAAAAAATAATACTTTTTATCAGATTCATTAGTGTCTGTATACAATATACAATGTTTGATACCTAAATTGATGTTTTGTGGCCTACGTAGGATCATAGTGATCCTTGAAAGGATTTAATTGCATTCTAATGACGTCTTAATTATCCTTATCCTCACAGGGGGTCAACGGGAACCCGATGAAATTACCGCTTTAAAAGTTTAAGATTGCATAAATGAATAATCGTTGCGTATAAATGCGCTGACAGGATTAATTTTATGCGTATACTGATTCATTCTTTCATTAGCAGCACAAAAAGTCAACTTTTCATAGCAAAATGTATTCTGCTAGCGAATACTTTAAATGAAATGAAAAGGATGTAGATGCAGTGGCGTACCCAAGGGGGGGGGGGGTACGGGTTCAACCCCCCTTAAAGAAGAATTGAATGCTGAGTTCACTCTGTGATACAGAAAGATAGGGCATCTTGAAATAGTAAACCACCCAAAAACGGCCATAGATGGGTTAAGCATGTGTAATTCAAACATTATACCGAATATATCGAAATTGCTAGAAATATTGGCTGTTCTCCCAGTATCTACGTGTACAAACGAACGATCATTTTCAACATTACGACGACTAAAAACATACTTGCGAAATTCCACCAGCAATGAACGGCTAAATGGATTGGCACTTCTAAATATTCATAGAGATTTCACTCCATCTACAGAAGATGTGTTAAATGAGCTAATGTAAAAAAATTCGTCGTTTAGATATTTCACTATAATTTTATCCGGCGAAGCGTTCTGTTTTACACTTGGACATAAAATTTAAATCCCATTTTACACTGTTTCTCACCGTTACTTTAGATGAGTTTTGAATACTAAGTTTGTATCATTATCGGCATTTTAAAACTTTGATCACCTCGCGTAAATTTAAAAAATTCGAAGATTCAAATGTTATGAATTATATATCTCAAGCATATTTACATAACGCTTCGTCATTGCCTGGGAAGAGGTTGGTAAAAATAATAATCGATGGCGCAATTAGGATTTCAAGTGGTCAGGACCACGCTCATCCGTGATTATTACCCTGATTTGATTCAGGTTCTCATTCACAGCTGAGTGAAATGATAGTGCGGCATCAAATCTCATTCCCGAAAACTATTTGTCGACAAGGAGCCTTGAAGTAGCGTTAACCACTAAGTCACCCACTTTAACAATTATTCGCCGAGACACTCTGGAACGTGGGAGTTGAGTGAGATTCAGTATCCTCTGCAATTAGATCTTTCATCTATTTCACAGTAAAACCCATATCGGCATATGGTGCTTTAGAGATCTCACCTAGGGGTGATACGGGCATAATTTGCACAAATTGGATCCGTTTGTGCCGTTATCTTTTACTTATTGTATGAAGCCTTCCAATTTTTTATATAGATACAGGGTTGGTAGGAACAGAATAGAATATGGTCACCTGATTGAAAGTTTTCGAAGTAAAATTCCAGAAAAGTGTAATTTATTTAATTCGCACCTATATCTTAGAAGCAACAGTTATATTTTTGAATGTTCCTTTCTATCTTTGACCAGAACCCTCAAAAAATGGATTGTTTTTACTGTGTCATATGATTTGTAATCTGAGGATTAGGCCTACCTATACCTCATTAAAAAAAAAGGGGTACAAAAAGTCTACCTCATGCGTTACGTGGAAATGACGACAAATTTCCTTGAGATCGCAGAGTTGCCTCCCTGCATTGGCTGCAGACAAGCTTAGCCAGCCCTGATTACGATAATACTCTGTCTGTGCTTAGTGACAGTTTCACTTTCCCACGGCATTTACTTCATTAGTTGCTTTCTTTTCTGGCCTGTAGGTATTGAAGGCGTTTCAATATATGTACTTGCACACATGCATATACACTTTACGGTTCCAAGGATGTCGAAAAAAAAACAGTGTAGATTCTTTCACACATCAAGCGCATAATTTTATAATTTGAATGAAAATATCATGAATGATTCAAGTAAATGAAACCAGACATGCAATCGGGCTAAAGTCTGCCAGAATTATTTTTGGAGAACTCCAACTTTGACCGGTGAAAAAGTAAGATTAAGTATGATTACATAATTATATCTTCATACCTACACCGAAGCATTAGCAAACGTACCTAGTCAAGACTTCAAAAATATGACCCCCCCTTATCATAATTCTGCGCACGCTACTGTGTAGATGTGACTGTTAAATGATTCTTCCCACTGTCGTCCTTGCAAGATCGAATTGTCGACTGATTTGCCTTATACTGCAAGTTGGATTTGCTACAACATCGCTCAGCATACTTTTCTCGAAGCTTTGAAGTATTCGCTAGCAGAATACATTTTGCTATGAAAAGTTGACTTTTTAAGGATAATTAAGAGGTCATTAGAATGCAATTAAATCCTTTCTAGGATCAGCTGTAGCAGCTAAAAGGTTAAGATTTCGGCAAAATGTTGCCAAATATTTTTTGCTGGAAATTGTCCGTGTGCGGTCATTATGGGACACCCTGTTTATAGATTTAACGTTTGAAACGCCGAGTCTGAGATTGTAGGACGGTAAATTTTGAAAGTTGCTTGGATCATATAAATTGTAAGAGCTGCTTTTGAACCTAAATTTGTGATGTTCAAAAGCAGAATTCCTTCATACATATTTTAATATAGCGTGAATGAATGGAAGATATACAAAACTTAGGGTTTGAATTTCTTCCGCGAATTTCTTAAAGGAACCAAACTGCTTTTCAACCATAGTGGAGATGCGGGCATCATGTGAGTCGAAACACACTTTTTTGTTCAACATAACTACGAGGTTAATAACATCATTAACCATTTTTAAAGCACTATTACTGAGAGAGTAAATTTTAATTGACATATTAATTTTACGCGAGAGGCTGATTGCATGTCGTTTTTATTATTGAAATAAAGTTGGATCTGGGTATACTATTGTTCGAGTTATATTAATTTAGACTGAAAAAAGTTTGCATCTGACTGTGATCGAGTGGGGTAGCCCGTTTTGGAGTTATCAGTATAAATAAGATGAAATATATCCAATAACACCTCAGATAGGACAGACAACAGTCTATTTACACTGCCACGAAACTACATACTTATGGCACCATTCATGATTTTGGTAACTATCGGGTTCAAAAACACGTATTCTTCCACACATTACTAAATAACCTCCGAAAATTAATTTAGGCAAAATTACAGATCAAAATAACCAAGTAATCGATATTGGCATATGCAGTAGAAGTCGCTAGTTGATGTTTTCGAGTTCATGCCTGTCTTTGGCTCAAAATGTCAACATAATGCAGTGCTCCTAACAATAACTTGTCTACTGCAACATAAATAAATAGAATTCAAACAGGTGTGAATGGAAAAAAACCATCTTCAAATATTTTTTCCCCAACTTTTCCTTTGATTTTCAAGAGGAATGATGACTTTCCTGAAAGTATCTTCATTCATAAGAGCTTTTATAAATAATTAAGTATCCTTACTTTGAGACTGCAACTGTTGAACCTGTGCATCCGACAAACAAAACTACCTCAATGTAATGTAACCGGTCCGACGCATTTCGAAATGCATTAATTATAAATACATCTTTTGGGGTCAATGTGAATGGGCTATAAGAAAGTATTGAAGAAGTGAGGTCCTAAATGGCTGCCCTGGAGAACATTGGAAAACGATAGAATTTCTTTTAAAAATAACTAATTGCTTTTGATTTCGATGAAAGGACACAACTAAACCAATTGGGAAAAGATTCAAATATGTGAAAGGTGTGCAATTTTGAAACAGATACATCAGGATCAACCAGGTTGCAGGATTTAATGAAATCGGTATAAATTGCATCTTTTTGACGTCAATCCTTCATTCGCCCTATATATTGCCATGATCTCAGCTTAAAGAACTATAAATTGACCAGAAATTTGGAAGGATAGTCTTAGTCGCAGCTATTCAGAAAACTCCAGCATCACAGCCAACCTATCGTTCCATCTTTGATCCATCCGTGTACATTTCGATCAATTCTAATATGTATTGCAAACCTTTCTGTGCACCAGTCCGTTCTTCTCGAAATGACGGTCTTTAAGCTGTGATAAACGCAAGGTATCGAAAAAGCTATACAATATTGCCGAGTGACCATTATTTATAGAAATATAGATAAGCTAACAAATAATTTCTTGTTATTACTATACCAATTGAGAAAAAAGGAAAATAACCACTCTCTTCGGTTGTGTTTAAGGTCACTATTTGGGCCTATCGAGACTTCAGATAAATACCACATTTTTTTAACGATTTTTTTTATTTTGTTCACAAAAATATTTAAATTGTAGTTAACGGAGTTAACACCTGAGGTATCGTCTGGTGATCTGAGATGTCGTCTGGCCACGTGAGAATACAACGTGACTTCTTCGATCCATGAGAAAAGAAGTTTCCCACAGAATTAATTTAGTCAGCATAAAAGTAATAAAAAAACGATTGTAGCTTAATGTAAAGTTTAAGTATTCAAGAGCTAGATACGTATTATAACGTAATTCGGTCTTTCATTTTTATCTCCCCTAAAAAGGATCATAACTAGGGCCCGAGCAGGGACCAGATGCTAACACATAAGAACTATCATAAAGGGTAAAAAAAAGCAGTGCAACAAGTAAAGCCTAAAGGTTGCCTAAATCCCGTACTGACGCTGGTACAGGAGCTGCTTCCCATTTGCAAATCCCATAAGAATTTGCAAGATAATCAAAAATCAAAACCCGCCGCGTTCAAAAGAAAGTTCCTACCGCGTAATCGCACATTTTCATCCGTCCGGCAACGTTTAGTGAAATAACCGTTCGCGGAAATAAATCCTCCTAACTTAAATTGTGTGAGTGATCAAGGACAAGGACTGTGGAGAAAATTCTACTGGTAGGAATAAAAATCGAATTCTTAATCATATACTATGTATATAACAAATACTATATAAAAAAAACAGAAAAGTAAAATTTAGTGAAGACGTTATCCTGAAGAAAAACCAAACAAAATTAACTCAAACTTTAATCAATTATTGTATAACTATAGACCAATTAAGTACAGCCGTAACACAGTTAACGGCCAGTTGGTAACACGCCAGTAACACGGGTAAACGGCCAGTTGGAAATGATCAAGAAGTTAGACCAACGAGTACAATTACTTGAAGGTAAGCCTGCACCAGAAAGACTCAATGGGTTACCTCTTTCTGCTCCTACAAATGAGCAAGATCTGAAAGAGATCAGCATGCTTCCAGATTGCGTAAAAGAACTCCAACCATTCGATGGCAATCCGATGGAGTATATTTCGTCGACGCATAATGTCGAAAATATTTTAAAGGACTACGGAATCGTAAAAACCAAGCCCATATATAGGGCGATACTGCAAAGTATTCGACAAAAAATCAGAGGAGCTGCCAACGCGTCTCTAATATCTTATAGCCTGGCAGGCAATAAAAAGGTGTCTATCATTACGCTACGCCGACAAAAGAGATATCAGGACGCTCAAACACCAACTGAATAGCCTACGACAAGGGAACACATTCATTGATGCCTTCTATACCAATGTGAATCATCAGTTCTCCTTAATTATAAACAAATTAAAATTCGAGGACTACTCGGCTAAAACAATTCGAGCCCTCGTCGAAACCGTAACAGAGCATTAGATGTCTTCATTCGTGGGCTAAACGGCGAACTAGTGTATATTTTAATGATTCAGTGACCTCAAATGCTCCCCGAGGCATATACCATATGCTTAGAATTTCAAAATCTAAATGACCGAGCTATGTCAATCCTCAAAAGGGATGTTACGAACACTATTACTATGCCTGTAAACCAAATCTATGCAACTAAACGCGATGCACATGCAACCCAGCCCAATAACTATCCAGCAAACAAGTACTGTCTACAGCTTACAGCACAGGGGTATAGTACCAATAAAGCAATTGCAGGATCTGTCACAGAATCCACCACAACGCCCAAACTTTACGAAGTCACCAAATCCTATGGAAATCGATCGATCCGTACAGACTCGCCAGGTGGACTATGTAAACCGCCCAATTAATTATTTCGCAACTAAGCGAGAATATGGTAGACTGAACAATCCTCGGAAACATCAAAGAACATACAATCTCGAAATACAGCCAGATCAAGCGGATACCGAATACGAAAACTATTCGCAAGAATTCCAGGAAGTCAGGAAGGCATGGAGGAATTGCAAGAAATCGAAGAACCAGAGGAACACACACCGGAAGTAAATTTTATGACAGAGGCCCTTCTAGCATTCCTTTAACACAAAACAAAACCCGTTGTAGTACCGGTATACCGGGATCAATAAAAATTTTATAAAACCAGAAGTAGCTACAAATTCCCAACAAACTGAAAAACCTTTCAAAATTCAATCTGCGACGGGGGAACTTAAAATTAATCGCAAAATTAGTGAGATTCTTAGAATGCCTAGGAATTCATACAATCATTAACTTGTTCGTACTTTCTGGACTAAAAACAAAAACAATATACCGCACCTTAAATCGAATATCAATGTCCCATTACAATCGATTCAAGTCAATACCATTGAGGTAAAGGATTCATATCTAACAGGAGTTTTAGAGGAAAAGTTGCGAAATCTAGTGGAAAGGCACAAAATGTTATTTAGGCCAATAAACGATAGTGAAATTATAGATACCAACATAAGGGCTGAGATACGAACTTCAATAGATGAACCAATATACAAAAAAATGTACCCCTACCCTATATATATGAGAGAAGTTAATAATCGAATCAGAAAATTACTCCAAAGCGGTATAATAAGGCGCTCGAAGAGTCCGTACAACTCCCCATTATCGGTAGTGCAAAAGAAAATTGACGCATCGCGAGAAAGAAAATATCGGCCTGTCACCGACTTCCGGAGATTGTATGCAGTAATTACTTGGGACACTTACCCCATTCCGGACATCTGCAGCGCGCTCGCGAATTTCGGGAAATATACCTGGGTATTTTACAACACTCGACTTGACATCCGGTTTCCACCAAATAAGGATGAAGGAAGCCGACATCCAGAAAACGGTATTTTCCACCTTAAACGGCAAATATGAGTTCATACGGTTTCCGTTCGGTCTAAAAAATGCTCCTTTCACTTTCCAGCGGATGATAGACGACGTATTGAGAGAACATACGGGGAAAATATGTTACGTGTATATAGATGATATAGTCATAATGGGAAAAAATGAGGATGATCACTTAAGGAACCTCAACACAATATTTCGGAAACTTCAAGAAGCAAATCCGAAGGTAAACCTGGACAAATCTGAATTTTTCAAGAAACAGACTGAGTCCTTAGGCCATCTTATCATAAGGGAAGGAATAAGACCTGATCCCAAGAAAATCGGGGCCATACAAAGAATGAAACCACCCGAAAATTTACAGGAGCTAAGAGGATTCCTTGGACTCGCCTCTTAAGGACTGTATCGGAAAAAAATGACCTTCAGTTTTTTCTGCATTGCTCCTGTTTGGGATAAGTTTAAGTCTTTATCAGGTATGCAAAATTAGCTATGAACGTCTAATCAATTCGTATTGTAAGATCACTTTTAATTTTTTTTTATCAAATCAAGAAAAAGTGCATAGTTTAATTGTGTGCAAATATCTGGAAAATACCCTTCGTAAATATTCGGTAATAGCAAAGGAGACCAATTCGTCGATTGCAACAGCGTAACGAATGATTATAAAGTACAAAAAGCGCCTACCTGTTGCTAGAAAGTCTGGATCAGGTAAAAAAAAGGTCCATCCGATACAAATTTGAGCCGAAAGGTAAAGATAAATTTTTTGCAGAGTCCTAACACATCCATTCGAAATATGGCTCAAAAAGTGCAAACATCGAACGCAATGATTCAGTTCAGAGGGTTAAGAAGCATTATAACCTTAGATCATATAAAGTCCAAAAAGTACCCTATCGATCCGAGGAAAAGGAGAAAGAAGCGAAAAATCGGGCTCGAAAGCTATACATGGGTTACCTGACCAAATTCGATTGTGTTGTGTTGGACGATGAACATACGTGAAGGCCGATTTCGCACAGGACTGGTCAGGACTTCTATACAGCAGGATCAAAGGGTGGTATTAGTCCAAAAGAGTCCAAATTTCCCAAGCGGTATATAATTTGGCAGGCAATATGTCGATGTGGTCTCAGATCAGAGGAATTTGTAGCGAAGGGTATCATCAACTCAGCAGTATATGTACATCGAAGAGTGTTTAGAGAAGCGACAAAAACCATTTATCGAGAAACACGATGCATTTATAGCATTTTGGGCAGATTTAGCGACAAGTAATTATGCTCGATCAGCAATGAAGTGGTATGAGGACAACAACATCTCCGTGGTACCAAAAAACAGCTAATCCTCCAAACTGTCCAGAACTTCGGCCAATCGAAAGGTAGTAGTTAGAATATAGCGGTTCTGGACCACTTTTTCCCACGGTCCCCATTTTTTTCCCACGGGTATCGGATTACCGCCCCCCACGGGTATCGGATTACCGCCCCCGCATGACGTCACCTGTTATCGCTTCCGGTGGCGCCCATTTTTTCCCACGGGTATCGGATTACCGCCCCCGCATGACGTCACCTGTTATCGCTTCCGGTAGCGCCATTTCTTATCGCTGTCTGGGGCGCCATTTCTTATCGCTGTCTGGGGCGCCATTTCTTATCGCTGTCTGGGGCGCCATTTCTTATCGCTGTCGGGGTGATTCCCACGGATGACGTCACCTGTTATCGCTGTCGGGGTGATTCCCACGGGCAGGTGTTTTCCCACGGCCAGGTGTTTCCCAACCGCGGTGAGTCATGCTGATGAATATGTGAGATGTGTTTTAAAATAGCAACTGGATTCATTTCTTATCGCTGCGGAGGTGAGTTTTTATTGCTGCCGGTTGCGTAATCTCTTTTATAGAGTTGGAATATTTTACAAACATTTCAAAATTAGAAATTCGATATGTTGATAAGAGCTTGAGTGAGGGCTATTTTAAATGATTAGACGTTGGAATTTGAATAGCGTTGGATGGATGACGTATTATATGTTAGATGGATGACGAATAAATTGCTAGTTCAGTAGGTGTGAATGATTCAAGTTCCTACCAGACAGACGCGAGTAGTTTATCATTTGTTTATGATACGTACTGAGTGCTTGGAGTTCTTATCAGCATATGAGTTGGTGGCGTTTTGTGATAATTTTAGATGTCTTGACAAATGCTAATGTGAGTGCGACACCTTGTTTGATAATTATGTTCTCATAATGTGTAGGTGTTTTAGTTGTGAATTAGATAAGAATGAGACATGCTAAAAATAAAAGTTAGATCTTGATTCGGAAATTTCAAAATTAGAAATTCGATATGTTGATAAGAGCTTGAGTGAGGGATATTTCAAATGATTAGACGTTGGAGTTTGAATAGCGTGCAAGAATTTTTTGTGAACGACCGGATGTTTTCTCTGGGAATGTATGAAGACCATTTGAAATAGTTGGCTTCGATAAGAATGTTAGCTGATTAGGAAATTTTAATATTCTTGGTGTTATATTAAAAACCATAATCGAAACATGCGACCGGATGTTACGTTAAAAACAAGAGATGTAAAAAGAAAATAATATGCGGTTTTAAATGCGAATTCTCATGCTGATAATTTTTGATATGGTAAGTAAAATTAAATGATTATAGAATTGTATATTGTGGATTGCTAGTTTTCCTGAAAATTTATTGATAAGTGTGAAAAAACTCTGATATGAATAGTGCAGAGTGTAAACTTTTTGATATAAAAGCACCTGGTCATATCCCAGGAAACACCTATGACATCATCTTCAATTTCGCAACAACACGCAATATTCTGATTTCGCAACAAAATGCAATATTCTGAGTCATATCTCAATTCTGAGTCATATTTGAATCACATTAACCCAAATACCTAAGCCTTGTATCATCTATATAAACATCCTACAAATAATATTCCCATAACCACAAAAATAATAACCATCCACTTGAAATCCAATAAGATCAAGTTAACTTCACTGAAACGAAAATATCAATCACAGGAAATTACACTGATAAGGTGGAATACAAAAGATCGTATTACTGCACTAGTTGCAAATCTGATCGGCATAACGTAAACAATTGCCCTTATTTGAAATATAAAGATAAAAGAAGGAAATAATAAATAAAGATAATTTGAATCATGCTGATGAATATGTGAGATGTGTTTTAAAATAGCAGCTGGATTCATTTCTTATCGCTGCGGAGGTGAGCTTTTATTGATGCCGGTTGCGTAATCTCTTTTATAGGGTTCGAATATTTCACAGACATTTCAAAATTAGAAATACGATATGTTGATAAGAGCTTGAGTGAGGGCTATTTTAAATGTTTATAGAATTGTATATTGTGGGTTGCTAGTTTTGCTGAAAATTTATTGATATGAATAGTGCAGAGTGTAAACTTTTTGATATAAAAGAAACTGTATTTATTGAATTAAAATTAAGTTTGCAAACGAATTTTGAGTCGAAACGTTGCTAAATTGAGGGATGGAGAACATTGAATTATTTGAGGAGGAGAGGATATTGACGGAAGTTGTATTCAGCAATGAATACATTCATTGCAGGTACAACAGGTTAGAAGACGAATATTATGTTGTAATAAAAGGTAAGTTTAAAAAAAAATAAAAACTTTGATCATATTGTTAATTAAAAAAAAATTTTTTTTTTTAAATATTTCCAGGCGTCGGACCAAAGCTGATATACAACACCGACATACATGAGGCGGCGGGGAATTCATCGAGAGGAGGTTGGAATGCCACGACGTGGATCTGTACCACGAAGAAAGCTTTGGGTCTTCGTTTATGTCGTTTAAAACAACCAATAACATGAAGAAGGTGTTCTTCATATTAATAGTCTTAAGTGAGTTTTTAGCTAGCATAAATGTAGATAGGGAATATTTTATAAGTCAAATTAAGGAAAAATTAAGTAAGTTAGATATTTAAGTTTAAAATATAATGTAAAAAAATATACAGATTCATATATAAATATAAATAAATAAACTCTATCATCAAATTTGTCTTTTTAAATTTCATAGGGGAAAGCATTGTGTGTGTGTGTGTGTGGTTTTTTCTACCATATAAAAGAAATTGTTGCATCTCAATTTAGGAAAGTTTTTATTTTGAGCTCAGTGAAAAACACGAAGTGAATTGTATTCCTTAAAATGTTTTGTGAATCTTGTAATATCGAAGTCAATAGTGCTTGTTGGAACTATCATGTGAGAACCAATGCTCACAAAAATAAATCTATAGAATCCCTCAACGAACATTTTTAAAGGGTAAATAGTTGTTTTGGACAGCGAATGGAAACTCTTGTTTTTGAAAACAAAGATGAAGGTCTTTTAAATTCGGCGGAGTTTTTGAAGAGGATGGAAGATCCGTTAGTGAATTATCTGATGAGTGCACTAGATGAACGCGTGACACTCAAATTCAACATTGAATTCTTTGCTGAATTCATTAAAATGAATGATGATGATGAAAACGATTGCATGATAAGCATTAAGTCGTTCCATACAAAAATGCAAGCGATAATTCAAAAAAGTGAATTGAAATTAGCTTTCGATAATATGGTTAATGAAGTTCAAAACAAAATGGAGGAATTCCAGGAGAAAGACAGTGGATGGGCTCTCGTTAGAATTACGCACTGTGAGTTAAATATAAACGATTTTAAACCATTGAGAGGAACAAGTTATATTCCACTACCAAAACAATTGGCCAATAAGCGTGCTTGCATTAATATTAAGAACCGCGACAGTTATTGTTTCAAATGGTGCATAATTTCCGCAATGTGTCCGATAGATCATAATTCAGAAAGAACGATATCATACCGAATTGATGACATTGCAGACAGCATTATACATCTTCAAAACGGTATAGTGTTGAATTTTCGGGGACTCAAGTTTCCGCTACAGGTGCAAGATATTGACAAATTTGAGGAATTAAACTAATCAATCAGTGTTAATTTATTTGGATACGATGAAGAGTTAAGAAAGGTTTTCGGTCCATATCATATCACAAAGCAAGAAAAATCGCATCACATCAATCTGCTCCTGCTGCAATCCAACGAAGATTGTCATTATGTTTGGATCAAACATATTTCAAGGTATGTAATAGTGAATAGTGTGTGTGTGTGTATGTGTGTGTTTGGGATTTGTAAATTTTTTTTTTCTTCTTTAAAGGTTGATTCGCTATCAACAAACGCTACACAATTGTGCTATCTATGTTTGCAACAAATGCCTTCAATATTTTATTTCGAGCGAGAAACTGCAACTGCATAAAAACAGCTGTAGCAGAGTAGTCACGAAAATGGTGGAACCGGAGAAAGCAACGCTGCAGTACAAAAGCTATGGGCGACAACTCGAGGTACCTTTTGTCATCTATGCAGATTTTGAATGCCTTCTTCAGGACGTCGTTACATGTGCACCCAATCCAACACTTTCATCAACGTCAACAATCCAAGAACATACCCCTTGTGCTTTCTCTTATTTCATCAAGTGTTCATTCGATTCAAAATTAGACAGAATCAGATTAAACAAAGGCCCAGATTCACCCAAAGAATTCGTTGATTCCATTGTAAATGATGTAAAATGGTTTTATATAAATCATATCAAGAACCAAAAGTCAAGGGATGCTCTATCGTCGGAAGAAGAAAAGGTTCAAAGGGAATCGATTTTCTGTCACATTTGTAAAAAAGAGCTTGACAATTATAGAGTCCGAGACCATTGTCACTTTACTGGAACATATAGAGCCCCACTCATAGCGAATGCAATTTATTGTATCGAGTACCGAAATTCTTTCCAATATTATTTCACAACCTCTCAGGCTATGATTTTCATCTGTTTGTGAAAGAATTAGATAGCATTGATGAGGAAATATCTATTATACCCATTAATAAGGAATTATACGTTTCATTATCTAAACGAATTCAAGTCGATGAGTTTGAAACGATTGAGCTTAGGTTCTTAGACTCAGCCAGATTCATGCAGAGTAGTTTGGATGCTCTAGTGAAAAACCTTTCTCCAGTAGATCTGAAAACCGTAAGATCAGTATATGAAGATGGGGAGAAATTTCAACTGCTTACAAGAAAGGGTGTATTTCCCTACGATTATATTAACTCGTGGGATCGATTGAATGAAGTTTGTTCACCACCTCGAGAAAGCTTTTACAATAAAATGACAAATAGCGAATGCAATGAGATTGACTATAATCACGCTGAAAATCTTTGGATAGTTTTCAATTGCACAACGATTTGGAACTATTTGGAATTATATCTGAAGACAGATGTGCTGCTTCTGACAGACGTTTTCGAAAATTTCAGGAAAGTTTGTAAAAATATCTATGGACTTGACCCTTGCCAATACTATACAACTCCTGGTTTATCGTGGGATGCCATGCTCAAAATAACATCTGTTAAACTTGATCTTCTAACAGATATAAACATGCATCACTTCATACAACGAGGAATCAGAGGTGGTATTACTCAATGCTCACATCGTCACTCAAAAGCTAACAACAAATACTTGAAAGATTATAAAGAAGAGGATCCTTCTTCTGAATTCCAGTGGGTTGAAAATAAAGATGAGGTTGATATTCTTAATATTGCAATAGACGCGGACATTGGCTACATATTGGAAGTTGATTTGGAGTATCCAACAACAAAGCTCGATGAGCATAACGATTTACCTTTCTGTGCAGAAAATAAAAAAGCACCTGGTTCGAAAACTGCGAAATTGATCACTGACTTAACTAACAAGCAAAATTATGTGATTCACTATCGAAATCTGCAGCAATGCATTGCGAATGCGTTGAAATTGACCCGTGTTCATAGAGTTTTACAGGTTAAACAATCGAATTGGATCAAGCAGTACATAGACTTGAACACCCAATATCGCAAAGCCAGTAAAAATTTGTTTGAGAAAAACTTTTTCAAGCTTTTAAACAACGCAGTATATGGCAAAACGATGGAAAACGTAGATAAAAGGAAAGATGTGAAGATTGTGACGGATTGGGAAAGCCGAGGCAGACACTCAGGCGCACGAAATCTTATATCGAAGCCAAATTTTCATAGTGCAGCCGTTTTTACCCCCAATATGGCAGCTATTCAAATGGATAGAGTATTCACATGTTACAACAAACCGACTTACCTTGGTTTCACTGTGCTTGATCTATCAAAATTGAAAATGTATGATTTTCATTATCGTTTCACGAAGCCCAAATATAATGAGAAAATTATTCTCAACTATATGGATACGGATTCATTTATTTACACTATTCAAACAAACGACTTTTACAGTGATATTATACCGGATATAGACAATCACTTTGATACTTCTGAGTACCCCCAAGATAACATATATAATATTCCGCTGAAAAATGGAAAAGTGTTGGGTATGATGAAAGACGAAAATAATGGAAAAGTCATGAAGGAGTTTATAGGATTAAGAGCTAAAATGTATTCTTTAAGTATAGAAAATGGTGATACAATTAAAAAAGCAAAAGGTGTAAAGAAGCTTATTATGGATGGACTAAATTTAGATGATTATAGAAATTGCTTGTTTAGAAAAAAGATATTTAGAGGTATTATGTACGTGTTTAGATCTAAGCTTCACAATTTATATACTGAATGTATAAATAAGGGTTCTTTAAGTTATTTAGATGATAAGCGATATATAAGGGAAGATGGGGTTAGCACATATGCATGGGGACATTATAATATTGTAATGGATGTAGAATAGGAAGATTGAAATAAATAAAATTGAATGAATTTAAAAATATATTTTTTTTTCAAAGAAAAACAAGAACAAAGGAAATGATAAAAAAATGAAAACAGTATAAATAGACTGAAGATATCAGTTTTATCCAAAAATACTAGTTTGTATATTTATCTCGTTAAAAACCTAAAATGACGACTTTAAGCAATACTAGGGAAACCTCAATAAACAACTCTCTAATCATTTAATTTGCTTACCATGCCCTTCACGAAAATCATTGCTACATATCTTGAAACCCACCTAAAATCCATCACTCAAAACATATTTGCAAATCAAATACAAACATTTCCTTCAAAACACTGATATTAGAAACCACGTATAAGGAAAATACTGAACAGCCAATTCGGGCCCAACTCACAAATCCGCAACTTCCTCATAAGCAAACGTATTTTTTTTCTCATGACTCACCATCAAGCACCGTTTTTTTTCATATCACACACTCAGATTAACCAAACTTCAATGGCCTTCAAATCCTCACATTAATAATCTTAAAACTACCCATATTGGTTCACACACACACACACACACATACACAAACAATATTATAACATCGCTTACCTCTACTAATTTTCATCTTTTCCACAACTAAAATCAGAGTCCACATTTCCAGACATCACGTCACACTCGGAGTCTCCTCTTATTATAAACTCATCCAGCAGCTTAATTGTTATCCATGAAACACCGCTCGCAAATTTTTATCCCTCTACCATAATACTGACCATAAACAATCCAACCTAAAATGACCTTCAAATTCTCTTCATATTTACAAAATAAATTCATTAAATGTATAGATAAAACTATATCTCTTATCACATCATACAAATAATATTTCATTAAATACTAGAGAACCTCATTCAACAACTCGCTAATAGTTTAATTAGAATCTCTAGGAGCCTTAACTATTGATTCTGTATTATTGGATAGTAAGTTTAATGTAAAGCATAGAATCGTATTTTGGTATAGCATAGAATTGTATTTTGGTAGTAAACAGAAGGACTTTAAACCCCGTTTTTAGCAAAGCAGTTCATTAACAGATAAATAGTTCAAGCTAGACACGTGGAGGATTCCCCCCTAAACGATGACGTCATCGTTTCATCGAAACGCGCACCGCTTAAGCTTCGAAGCAGTTCGAAGCAGTTCGAGGCAGTTCGAAGCAGTTCGAAGCAGTTCGAAGCAGTACGAAGCAGTACGAAGCAGTTCGAAGCAGTACGAAGCAGTACGAAGCAGTTCGAAGCAGACAAAAGGTACCTCGAGTTGTCGCCCATAGCTTTTGTACTGCAGCGTTGCTTTCTCCGGTTCCACCATTTTCGTGACTACTCTGCTACAGCTGTTTTTATGCAGTTGCAGTTTCTCGCTCGAAATAAAATATTGAAGGCATTTGTTGCAAACATAGATAGCACAATTGTGTAGCGTTTGTTGATAGCGAATCAACCTTTAAAGAAGAAAAAAAAAATTTACAAATCCCAAACACACACATACACACACACACACTATTCACTATTACATACCTTGAAATATGTTTGATCCAAACATAATGACAATCTTCGTTGGATTGCAGCAGGAGCAGATTGATGTGATGCGATTTTTCTTGCTTTGTGATATGATATGGACCGAAAACCTTTCTTAACTCTTCATCGTATCCAAATAAATTAACACTGATTGATTAGTTTAATTCCTCAAATTTGTCAATATCTTGCACCTGTAGCGGAAACTTGAGTCCCCGAAAATTCAACACTATACCGTTTTGAAGATGTATAATGCTGTCTGCAATGTCATCAATTCGGTATGATATCGTTCTTTCTGAATTATGATCTATCGGACACATTGCGGAAATTATGCACCATTTGAAACAATAACTGTCGCGGTTCTTAATATTAATGCAAGCACGCTTATTGGCCAATTGTTTTGGTAGTGGAATATAACTTGTTCCTCTCAATGGTTTAAAATCGTTTATATTTAACTCACAGTGCGTAATTCTAACGAGAGCCCATCCACTGTCTTTCTCCTGGAATTCCTCCATTTTGTTTTGAACTTCATTAACCATATTATCGAAAGCTAATTTCAATTCACTTTTTTGAATTATCGCTTGCATTTTTGTATGGAACGACTTAATGCTTATCATGCAATCGTTTTCATCATCATCATTCATTTTAATGAATTCAGCAAAGAATTCAATGTTGAATTTGAGTGTCACGCGTTCATCTAGTGCACTCATCAGATAATTCACTAACGGATCTTCCATCCTCTTCAAAAACTCCGCCGAATTTAAAAGACCTTCATCTTTGTTTTCAAAAACAAGAGTTTCCATTCGCTGTCCAAAACAACTATTTACCCTTTAAAAATGTTCGTTGAGGGATTCTATAGATTTATTTTTGTGAGCATTGGTTCTCACATGATAGTTCCAACAAGCACTATTGACTTCGATATTACAAGATTCACAAAACATTTTAAGGAATACAATTCACTTCGTGTTTTTCACTGAGCTCAAAATAAAAACTTTCCTAAATTGAGATGCAACAATTTCTTTTATATGGTAGAAAAAACCACACACACACACACACACAATGCTTTCCCCTATGAAATTTAAAAAGACAAATTTGATGATAGAGTTTATTTATTTATATTTATATATGAATCTGTATATTTTTTTACATTATATTTTAAACTTAAATATCTAACTTACTTAATTTTTCCTTAATTTGACTTATAAAATATTCCCTATCTACATTTATGCTAGCTAAAAACTCACTTAAGACTATTAATATGAAGAACACCTTCTTCATGTTATTGGTTGTTTTAAACGACATAAACGAAGACCCAAAGCTTTCTTCGTGGTACAGATCCACGTCGTGGCATTCCAACCTCCTCTCGATGAATTCCCCGCCGCCTCATGTATGTCGGTGTTGTATATCAGCTTTGGTCCGACGCCTGGAAATATTTAAAAAAAAAAATTTTTTTTTAATTAACAATATGATCAAAGTTTTTATTTTTTTTTAAACTTACCTTTTATTACAACATAATATTCGTCTTCTAACCTGTTGTACCTGCAATGAATGTATTCATTGCTGAATACAACTTCCGTCAATATCCTCTCCTCCTCAAATAATTCAATGTTCTCCATCCCTCAATTTAGCAACGTTTCGACTCAAAATTCGTTTGCAAACTTAATTTTAATTCAATAAATACAGTTTCTTTTATATCAAAAAGTTTACACTCTGCACTATTCATATCAATAAATTTTCAGCAAAACTAGCAACCCACAATATACAATTCTATAAACATTTAAAATAGCCCTCACTCAAGCTCTTATCAACATATCGTATTTCTAATTTTGAAATGTCTGTGAAATATTCGAACCCTATAAAAGAGATTACGCAACCGGCATCAATAAAAGCTCACCTCCGCAGCGATAAGAAATGAATCCAGCTGCTATTTTAAAACACATCTCACATATTCATCAGCATGATTCAAATTATCTTTATTTATTATTTCCTTCTTTTATCTTTATATTTCAAATAAGGGCAATTGTTTACGTTATGCCGATCAGATTTGCAACTAGTGCAGTAATACGATCTTTTGTATTCCACCTTATCAGTGTAATTTCCTGTGATTGATATTTTCGTTTCAGTGAAGTTAACTTGATCTTATTGGAGTTCAAGTGGATGGTTATTATTTTTGTGGTTATGGGAATATTATTTGTAGGATGTTTATATAGATGATACAAGGCTTAGGTATTTGGGTTAATGTGATTCAAATATGACTCAGAATTGAGATATGACTCAGAATATTGCATTTTGTTGCGAAATCAGAATATTGCGTGTTGTTGCGAAATTGAAGATGATGTCATAGGTGTTTCCTGGGATATGACCAGGTGCTTTTATATCAAAAAGTTTACACTCTGCACTATTCATATCAGAGTTTTTTCACACTTATCAATAAATTTTCAGGAAAACTAGCAATCCACAATATACAATTCTATAATCATTTAATTTTACTTACCATATCAAAAATTATCAGCATGAGAATTCGCATTTAAAACCGCATATTATTTTCTTTTTACATCTCTTGTTTTTAACGTAACATCCGGTCGCATGTTTCGATTATGGTTTTTAATATAACACCAAGAATATTAAAATTTCCTAATCAGCTAACATTCTTATCGAAGCCAACTATTTCAAATGGTCTTCATACATTCCCAGAGAAAACATCCGGTCGTTCACAAAAAATTCTTGCACGCTATTCAAATTCCAACGTCTAATCATTTGAAATATCCCTCACTCAAGCTCTTATCAACATATCGAATTTCTAATTTTGAAATTTCCGAATCAAGATCTAACTTTTATTTTTAGCATGTCTCATTCTTATCTAATTCACAACTAAAACACCTACACATTATGAGAACATAATTATCAAACAAGGTGTCGCACTCACATTAGCATTTGTCAAGACATCTAAAATTATCACAAAACGCCACCAACTCATATGCTGATAAGAACTCCAAGCACTCAGTACGTATCATAAACAAATGATAAACTACTCGCGTCTGTCTGGTAGGAACTTGAATCATTCACACCTACTGAACTAGCAATTTATTCGTCATCCATCTAACATATAATACGTCATCCATCCAACGCTATTCAAATTCCAACGTCTAATCATTTAAAATAGCCCTCACTCAAGCTCTTATCAACATATCGAATTTCTAATTTTGAAATGTTTGTAAAATATTCCAACTCTATAAAAGAGATTACGCAACCGGCAGCAATAAAAACTCACCTCCGCAGCGATAAGAAATGAATCCAGTTGCTATTTTAAAACACATCTCACATATTCATCAGCATGACTCACCGCGGTTGGGAAACACCTGGCCGTGGGAAAACACCTGCCCGTGGGAATCACCCCGACAGCGATAACAGGTGACGTCATCCGTGGGAATCACCCCGACAGCGATAAGAAATGGCGCCCCAGACAGCGATAAGAAATGGCGCCCCAGACAGCGATAAGAAATGGCGCTACCGGAAGCGATAACAGGTGACGTCATGCGGGGGCGGTAATCCGATACTCGTGGGAAAAAATGGGCGCCACCGGAAGCGATAACAGGTGACGTCATGCGGGGGCGGTAATCCGATACCCGTGGGAAAAAAATGGGGACCGTGGGAAAAAGTGGTCCAGAACCGCTATATTCTAACTACTAAAGGTATTGGGTTGAAATGAAGAAGATTAAAGAAAACAAACAAAATTACTAAAACCGCAAAGCATTTTCAAAATAAGCGGAGAAACGCATATAAGGTGCTTGATGACACCGTTGTACGGAACCTAATAAGATAGAAATAGAAAATCTTATAGTAATAAAACAGGTAAGGAAAGTCAATGAGTTAGATATAAGTGAAACTATAGGAATAAGTAGAGTACCTGAAGGGATTATAATGAATAATGACTTAGGGAATGGATCAATTAAGCTGATTAAACTTTGCGATCAAAATGTAAAACGTTAGGGATTAAAATAGAAACGCGGAACTTAGTTATACACTGAAAAAGTCTGGGTGTGCCAGACGAAATGTACATCTGTTTTAATAGTTTAAATACACGTTTTTAAGGAAATTTTGGAGAAAGGTTTTTGAATTTAACTTAAATTTGTGAAAGCGTGAAAATAAGGGTTCTTACTGAGATATCTAATGCGTAGAGTTAACGGAAAGATCCGATTTTTTTTCCTTGAGATAAAAATTGAATTTTTATGTAAATGTTAGTTAATATAATCTAATAATAAAAGAAAATAAAAATTAGTTCGATGAAGCAATTAATACCACATTTAGAGACATAATTATAAAGGTCAATTTTTTCGATATACTCCTTATTATAGACGATTCATTAGAGATTTTGCAAAAATTGCATAACCCCTTACCAAACTCACAAGGGATGAGAATTCGAATGCAAAAGCAAATCAGTCCAAACAAGTGAAAATTAACTTGACTACAAACGAGCTCAAAGCTATTAATAATATTAAGGAACTTCTTACAACATACAAAGTTCTTACGTTTCCCAAGTTCGACAATCCTATTATACTAACAACTGATGCTTCATTTCACACAATCGGGGCAGTGTTGAGCCGAGGTGAAATCGATAAAGCAGATCGATAACATATACTTCGCGGTCTCTCGACAAAATGGCAGAAAATTACGCCGTCAATGAAAAACATCTACTCGCCACCGTGTGGGCGCTTGACAACCTTCGTAATTGCCGGTGTGGAGCAAAGAAAATTAAAATCCGAACAGACCATCAACCATTAACGTTTGCACTGAGTTCCAGGAATACAAAACGCAAAACTAACAAGCCACGACGTGCGACCCTTGAGGTCCACACGATGAACTTCCCAGTAATTTTAAACACAAAAATAATTATGAAAATGTTCTATTTTAAATAATAATAATGAGAGGTACTCATAACAGTAATTGGAATGGGTTATTATCAATCATATCATCTCCGGGATCGTCCTTTGATTACGAGAGGCTTTTGGTTGAGGGGGGGGGGGAATTGGTTCGATTGAATATTCACGCGGATCAATCGGAGGGGCTGGCAGGTTACAAAGCCCTTTTTCCTTTTTTTGTTTTTTCTTCATATCGATGCTTGAAGGACAAAAGAGCGCTAGTTCTATCATCAGGAAGGCGAGGAGAATCATAACTTTGTATTTTGGTGTTCATATGACGGTTTTTGTTATGCTGTACTTATAATAATTAAAATAATTACAGTATGTAGAAATTGCACCGCAAATAAATATAATGTTAATGCACACCACACACACGTATATATATATATATATATATATATATATATATATATATATATATACTAGCGTACCCGACAGACGTTGTCCTGCGAAACAAATAATATCATAATTTCATTATTCTTTATTTTGAAATAACATCAATTTTTCTAAAAACAATTCGTTATAATCTATAATGTTTGGTTAATTTTGTCTTAATACCAGCTGATGAACAATATTTTTAGTCAATTCCTGAGGAGTATAAATGAATAAACTTGACGGTTTTCCCACGCGGGAACACGCCACATATAATTGGCCATGTGAAAAGACAGGATTTTCTGGAGCCAACCCACAAATCGACATTGTTTGACCTTGTGACTTATTAATAGTCATAGCAAATGCCAAGCGAACTGGAAATTGCAGACGTCTGAATGGAATGGGTGAGTCTGAAGGGATCATTGGGATTCGTGGCAGGAGAACAACTTCACCTTCAAACTTGCCGTTCAAAATTGTAGCTTCAAGAACATTGCCCATAATTTTTTTAATCACTAATCTTGTACCGTTGCATAGCTTAGGTGCATTTAAATTCCGAAGTAAAATGATAGGTGAGCCAATTTTTAATCGCAAGTTATGTGGTGGCATTCCTGGTAAATCCAGCGAATTCAAAAATTCAACAGGATAGTTGACATCTTCGTCAGGATCGGTAACAGTGTCGATCGATTTGAACAATATCTCTTGCTGGGCAATGACTGTTGTATTTTGAAGTTAATAGCGTCAACATCGATATTCATTGCAGCTAAAATAGCTCGTTCACGAAGCCACGCATGATTAATATAATTAGTTTGTAAATCTGGAAATATGCATTCAATCAAAGCATCTTTCGTATTTACCATGTAGCAGAAATTGTCTGGCAATTTGATGCATTGTGTATCTCCATGCAATGGTATTGTTCCATTTCCAATGTTGACCAAATGCTCGGGGAATGATAGTGCCAATGGATCGTTTAGCAGACGTAATGTACTGATATTTCGTCATAGATATGATTGTTTTATACATGCGTTAATTTCATCCACATATGCAGCACGTAAAATGACCGGCAATGTCTGCCTAAAATCGCGGGCAGCAGCAGTAAAGCACCACCGAAAAGCGTGGTGTTATTATTTAGATCTTTCGTAATTCTATCGAGAGCTTCAAGTGAATGCTTGTGGGCCACCTGGTGGGTCCAAAAATAAGAATCCACCTTGTTCTGCTGCAATTGAAAAATTAATTCGATCGTATACATTCTTTTGTTCATCAGTAAGTAGTTGCTCATTATTTTCAACGACCGTAGTTAAAGAGACCGTATTGAACTGTTGTTCGCGCTGAATCTCACTGTTAATGATGTCTGTTGCTGGGCGGTTAGGTGAGGGCATACCAAAAAGAATGAGTGGCATATTGGAAATCAGAATGCAAATAAATCTTCAATCTTTAGTAGCGTCTCGTTATATATTTCCGGCGAAAAATCGATATTGGGATCTTAATCAGCGATCCGAATGCGATTCAGAATGGCGTCGCTCATGGAATCGTTATATTTGTCCCAGAGGACAGAAGCTTTAGATGGAAAACATGTCGTCAATAATATGGCGAATAATTGGCAAATTTTATGAGGAGAGGAACTCAATGCTGCATCTGCAAGTGTAATATCCCAATGGCTGTCATCTTCCAGCAAATGTAATTCGCGACACGCATCATGATATGCGTCGTACAAAATGCCATTGACTGTTCGCAAATATTGGAAGGACGTCGGTCCAGGAACATTAATTAACAATAAACGCAAAAAGAAACATTCGCGTTGCTTTGGATGAACTGTGTATAATTGGCCTAATGTATTTCCCATAAATATGCCGTTATATCTTCAACCGGAACAGTTCGCTTTCGTGGTTTTGAAAGAATTGGCAGCAGAAACCGGCCAATTCACCTTTGCATTTGAATGCAAGACAGTGTTGGCATTGTTTGTTCATAGCACCGATTACAAGTTGTGAATGTGCCGAATAGTCGATGTCCGACTCATATTCAAACGCAAGGCGAAGAAGTGATGCACGTGTTAATGCGCGAAACACTTGCAAACGCTGTTGTTCCCGTGTTCTGAATGTGTCGGTGATTCGTTGACGGGTCAGTCTTTGTTTCAATGCATTAGCTCGAAGGCGTTCGTTGCGTTGCTCTTGACTTTCATTAGCACGTGGGATTGCTGCCTGGTTTCTTAAATTTTCATTGTCCGTCAATTTATCTTCTGCCGATCTATTTAACAGACGGTTCTGGACTAATTGTGAAATTAGTTTAATTTTTTAAATTAAATGCATTGAATGAATACATACACAAAATGACTGAAATGAATGAATGAATGCATACACAAAAATTCATTCAAGTCGATCCAGCCGTTTAGGAGGAGTTCAGTGACATACACACGTACAGTAGAATTATATATATAAAGAGATATATATATATATATATATATATATATATATAACTTAAGAAAAAAACATAAAGAAGTTATTTTATTTTAATATAACAAACAGCAATAAGACAAACAATGTTTGAAATTCAATTGAAATAGCAGAGAGATTACCAGGAAATATAAGAGAGCTATGTTTGTCTTTTTCATTGATTTTTTTCTATAAATCAAGTGATTGTAAGTCTTAGGAAACAGAGGAACATCCACAAGTTATGATGATATATTATATAAGGGTATATCAGGACGAGACAATCGCATCACCCCGGTCTAAATGCCTTTCGTAACTTTCCACGCCCACTCTGCAAATTGAATAAAGTTATAATTGAACCTTGGCTAAATGAAAAGCGACAGAAATCTATCAAATATCGAACCATGTACATTTTTCTGGTGGAACTCATTTCTCACATACATATATTCATTGATAAGCTTTGTAGTTGACTTAATAATTCTCTTATGTGTATGATATTATGCATAATAGTCAAGATTGATTGATGGTAAAGTAATAGAAAATGCTTTGCAAATTTTCTCAGTCTTATCTACAGTTGATAGAAACAGTGCCGGCTGGATAAGTATATCAGGGTCTAGCCGTACATATATACCATGCGGTATCGGACGCATTAGGCTGTGGAAGGTAGGTAGGTGGTCTAGGCAACGACATCAAAGTCTGGCAAGCACAGCTGAGACTGGTTGTCCAGCGAAAGTGTTCGGCGATCTGAGGGAGTAACTCGCACTAATTGAGATTCAGGTAACACACTAGGTTCAATATTAGAGAACACGATCAATGACTTCATACCCGACGAACTGATCTGGATCATCAGCAATCGATAGTTCGCTAGTTTTCAAGTGTCCCAAACACATTCGTAAATACGATCTTTAATCTTCGTTACTTCGTCCCTGGACTGAATGTTCCGAAGTTATTAATGAAATTTAAGTATAACTGAATTCAAATTTAAACTTCGATTTCCTCAAATGACGTCCAAATCCCAATGACGCGAACTGGGTTTATGGTTCTTGATCCTCTTAGATAAATACTTCAGGGTTTATCCAAGTCAATTCACCTTTAAACAAAAGGCAATCAAAAAAAAATTGTAATCTCAGAAGCGGTGAGCAAAGATTGTTTACTGAGTCAATTAGTAGAGAAGTCTAGAAATTGCCTTTTATCAGTACATGTGATCCTAAGCGCTTAAATTTTAATTTTGTCGATTTATGATTTAAGTTTTCCACCGAACTCAAATTTAGAAGCAATTATTTTAAAAAAAATTAAACTTCATCCTTTAGTAAGTTACTGCACATGTAAAGAAAGTTGTAACTCAAAATTACTAAAAATAATAAACATCAGCAAAGTTCTATTTTGATGATCACTGCAAAAATGTAAAAGCTTAAAACACACTTTTACGATCAAAGCGAAAACCTTGAAAATGTGACACGTCTATAGACGACACTAGCCTCAAATTTTGGCCTGTGCTTTTATTGTAATCATGAATCCAAGCAAGTTCAAGCACACATTTACGACATGAATATAGATCCATCCATCCAATAGCTCAGTTTAGGGCCTAATTTGAGCAGCCCAATCCACTTGGAAAGCACGAAAGAACTTATATTATAATTCCAATTTTTGTTTATACATATTGGTCCGCTGCTAGGCAGTTTTCTTTTCGCGTTCGGAATGCAGGTTTCTTCTTGCAACGTTAATAAAAATAGCAACCTCTTAATAGTTCAATTTTTCACTGTACTAGTTACGAATGCAATGATTTTAAGTCTAATAGTGTTATTTATTTTAAAGATTCATTTATCTTGCACGTACATTCGAAACCACCAAACAACAACGAACTGGTTTAGAGTTTTATACTTTTCTTCCTTAAACGAATGTTTCTCAGCAAACAAAGGTCCGATATCGCAGCCTGTCGTCCGCTCGGCGATTGAAGGTCATATACCCTAAAATTAAAGAAAAGGAGGTGAATAGAGATTTTCAATGGTTGAACTTGCAATGCTTTTTCAATGGGCTCAATTATTCTCAAAAGGACTTACCTGCAAATCAATCCCACAGTAATATCATCTGTCATCATGACCTTCAATAAGTTTTGTATTAAATTATTTGGTACCAGCTGAAGTATGAGATTTATCCTATCTTTTCCATTCTGGACGAGGAGGGATATAAACTGAAATATGAAATACACTCGCGGCGAGAGTTCGTCAGTTGTCACAAAATGAGCAAACGTCTTAAGCGTATTTCTCAAACTTGATTGAAGAGGTTCTCTTATTGTGATTACTGGTTCTTTATTGGTTGATGAAGTTTCACTCATTGAGAGTGACGATTGTGTGATCGATATAGACGGTTCCTCGTTCATGACCTCGTCAGGGACGCAATCACTGATGCAAGTATCATTTTCTGCGTTCAGTTTGCGGATTTTCGATAATGCGCACATCTCGATATCTTCCATGTCGTTATCTGTCCGGTGACGCTTTTTTGTTGTGCATGCAGGACTATCCAGGCAAGCGATTACACAATATACGCACAATCGAGCTAAGATGAGCGACTGCGGATCAGTTATATGTTTCTGTCTAGTAATGAATAAAATTAAAGAGTCATTTCTAAAATAATCACAGCAGTTCAAATACTCACTGTTGTTTGTTGAATAGAAGCATTGGCAAAACAAAATCCAATAAAGCGATTGTATTTCTTTCGATGTCGAGGTGCATCACACCGAATACTATATCCATTGCCTTCTCCATATCCTGTAAAAGCATCTATCATTCAAATCTCTACCCAAAATTCGTATGATCGGAGCGAACCTTTGTATATTTAGGTTTAAATACTTCATCTACTAGTTTTTGCACTAGCCAAACGGATCCGCAGCCTTGCAGTAAACTATACAATACTTGGGCGCCTTTAATAGGGAGAAACCCACACTCGGTCACTTTTTTCCACACTTCACGGAACTGATCTTCGAGCGGCGACTGTGATGTTAAATTGTGTGCGTTGCGTATTTGCGATTTTCCGGCATTTTGTTGCATTTTTCGTATGATCTGTATAGAAAGTACATATCGCTCCCTTTCATGTTCTTGCGAAGCCATTTCGTCGGGGTTTAGCGTCGTCGAAAATTGTTGAATCATATTGAGCGGCTTCAGTAATTCATCCTGAAAACAGTAACAGATTTGAAGGCACACAGCGAGGAATACTTTTTTTCATTTAATACTTCTCTAACTGTTTGCATGTAAGCGCACAAATACGAGGCTGCGCACACCGAAAAGGAAAACGGCCGGCGCTTGATATTTTCTAGGATTATCTTGACATCGGTAGCAGAGATAGTGTCGTTCTCCCACGCGATTAGAACCTGATACAGTACGCCTGGTAGATTCATGCAAATTGATTGCCATATAAGCGAGCTGAAACACGAATTCCAATATCAAAAAGTTAGATTCAATGCTAAAATTGCGGTGCAATGGGTTTAGTTCTGGATCAGGCATTTTACTGTAGAAATATTTGATTGCTAATTGTTGTTTGAGAGAATGAATGTAGGCCAGTCTCGGACGATAACCAGAAAATCTTGAAAGAAAAGCATAAGAGCCGCAGTGTTTGATGAACATCCCACAACGCAAAATTGTGAATGTCCAAGATGGAAATTAGTAATCAGAGAGGATCATTAGGGGCAGCTGTGCAGCAATATTGCGGAAAAAGAGAACGATATAAGCGATGCAGTAAAAAGCAGAGAGTCTATATTGCATTTTCACTGCTATTTGAGTGTTTTTCGCATTAAATTAATTGATTTATGAACGGCATTGGTGAAATTTTTAATCAAGTTTCTACTCTACTAAATCAAATTGAAACTTTTCCAACACAAGTGATAGCGGCAAAGCGTCCTCGCTCACTTTACTACTCCGTGATTCTCCTCTCTAGTCTCACACATGCAGGCTACGCGAAAATCACAGTGCATCCAAAATAATGCGCAAACTTCGTTAGGGAAAATGAAACTTTCTTCTGAGAGCTTGTCGGTTTCCTTCTATGGCATTTTTTTGCGGTGGATCTTCGTAAAGCGATAACGATTTCATATAGGCTAAAAATTTGAGTCACTATTTGAAGAATACAACGAACTTTTATTCAAATGAAAACCAACAGGAATTTCGCCGATAACTATTTACTAACTACTATTTAAAACACAAGCTTACCTTGATTTAATTTGTCCGTCTGGTTTACTTAATATCATTAATAGCTCATCAACTATGCTCTCATCACAAGACTGTACGATACTTTTAGGAGATTTCCTTTTATTTTTCTGAAACATACAATCACGAATCCACTTCTCAATAAAAGTATCTCCATTGTCAGATAGTACGACCTTTCAGAAAATCATTCATTGAAACAGTGTTTTCAATCAAAAAATCACAATAAAATTACTCACTTCGGAACCATAGGTTTGAACAATGTACACTAACATAAGAAAGGAGACATCAAATAAAATTTGCCGACTGATTGCTGGTAGACCGACTTCGCCGGGAACCTGTTGAGACTTTTCATTGCACTGTATCAACTGTGACACGAACGTTCCTAGTTTGCCTTCGACAGCAGCCACGGATAAGATCAAATCAAAACTGTTTCCGACAAGAACTTGGCATAACATTTTAATCAGATGATCCTGTACTTTGCTGTACTCGGAACTCAGTGTTTTTAATATACCCGACATTGGAACCTCTGCTCTTATAACGAAATTTATTATGGAGAATGGATTCGCGGTTTTCTGTTTTTGAAGCAGTTGTGAAATAGGCTCCCTGAAACATGTAACCCAATCCATTAGTCAGGAGACATCGCAGCCATTTTTCATCCACTCACCTTAAAGCTGCATACTTCTTTACATGCTTCTCGTCCACAATGTTTTGCTTGGCCCAATCATTTAGCATGTATTCGACTGTATTACATGCGCATTTGGCATCCACGAAATCCAGAATCGACGAGTCTTCCAGCAGCATTTCTAGTGCTAATATCACATCCGGAATCTCGTTTGGATTTTCGGCAACTCCTGTAAGTATATCTGCTGTAGAACAATTTGCCACTAGACGCAAACTGCAATTCATTACCTTGTACCATAGAATTGATTTGTTTAAAAATATGCGGCACCTTGATAAATGTGAACGTCACCCACATTGTATCGTATGTTATTTCAATGGTATCAGTCAGCGAGAGCAATCCCGCTCGCATGATCTCAAAATAAAGTCGAACATTTGAATAGTGTTTAAGTCGTTGTACGGTCAACAGTTCCGACACATAATTTTGCGTTTCGTTTATAGGATTCAAAATAACTTCAACGGCCAATAAAGGTTGTATGCAAAATGTCGAGGATTCGACATTGTTCGAATCCAGTTCTACCATTTCTAACTGATCGATATTGATGTATGCTAAATGCTGCAGATATTCGCAAATGGCGCTGCTTTTGGGTGCGTAATTTGTATTTGCCAAGCTGTTTTTCACTTCACAGTACTTTGCGGCGATTTGTTTGTATGCGTCGGGATCTTCTTGTTTGCCTATGTAAAGTACGCCAAGAAGGAAATCGTTTTTTGCCATTTTTTCAACAACATCAGACATTTTGCCCAACATATGATCCTGTTCTGTAACGATATAAAAAAAAACATTAAGCACTTTACTAGTGTTCAAGGAAAATGTAGTTTTCTGTAGTATAGTAAACCCACGACATATATATAAACCGTGTGTATATTTAGATCCACAATCAGTGTTATAATTCAATGTCGAGAGTTAACTTTGAAGTAATATGTTTAAAAATTTTCAGGGTGACTGTAATTATATCTCCCTAGATAAAACCGATAGAATCCAATACAAAAAGATAGATAATAGGTTTTTTTCTTGTACGTTTCTATCGTATTTATTTGGCAACTCTGACTGCAGTTTTCTATCATAATTATCGTTCCTCTCGAACTTATCCGGAAAGCCGATGAAATTTCTATTGTTTTCGATTCGATTCTTTCATGTCGAAGTGTTGTATCTGTTGCTATCCGCAATAGCGAATAGAGTCTCTATACAATTCTATACGATCCTATATGGCATTCACGACTTTACGGTTCTATTGTCAATCGCAGATACCATTTTTTCCGAAACAACTACTCAAGTCTACATCACATCATCATTGTTCTCTTGTATAACTTATTGGAACCGGTTGCTTAAGTGCAGAATAGCTGCCCAGGGCTGGACACAACCCATGTTAAGTATAAAATAAATTGCATATCAGAAGGTAGGCAGGTGTCAATCTAGTCATACAGCACACAAGGGCGCTGAATTTTTCTATTGTGTTTGTCTATCCGGATTTATCCGCGAATCCAGATCCGGAGGGCGTATTCAAACGATAGCCGAAAATTCTCTCGTTTTCTATTAGGGGCTATTTGATTATGAATTTATATGATGGTAAAAGTTTCTCTTGAAGTATCAATTTTTACGGTTGTTGCATTGGCTTTTTATTTTATCTTTACCAATTAAGAAGGCAAACCTGAGATCGGTTATAGTTACCAGTTTAGTGAAAATTTTAAGTGCATGCTATGTTTTCGCCGTCGTAACAGTACAGTCCCCCTCAGGCTTGTATTCTGGCCGAATCTTAATTAATTTATCCCTACTTTCCTTTCGAGTTTCAATGCTTTCTTTTCGCAAGTTTTTCTTAAATGCATTTATGGTTGTGTCTTTGATTTGGATTCACTCATAGTCATCGGAATATACACTGTCTTAGATAGAACAATTCTTTAAGACTAACATTGCCTTATTGAGCCATGAGTCACCTCCGGCTTGGCTTTGAATATGGATGTAAAGTTTCCAGTGTCACGGAATGGTTAATTGCATTGTTAGCTGGAGTAAAACTGACTGGTGCTACATAAGCTGTTAAACAACAACGCAAAACAGTCCTAAAATATTGTTGCAGTCGTTCAAACTTTACAGTGTTGTTTCCGTAGCAGATAACTCTTTTTATTATTATTTATAGTGGTTTGCGATGGAACTCAACATTAGCGTTTGCACAAAATAGATTTTGGAATACGTCTTATGCTGCTTTGGATAATGAACCTTTTTTCGTGTTTAGGATTCTTTTCAAGTTAAACATCAAATGACAGTTAAGCACTGAATTCAACGCTAATCTTTATTTTTTTATTTAAATCTGCCCGGAGAATTTATGTCGGTGTTTCCAAGTTCACCTTTAAATATTATGCAGATTATAAAGCTTTCGAAAGCGCTTACTTTATTCTTTACTCGCCACAATATCTTCAGTTTTGATGTCCATTCCTCTGTTTATTCTCTGCTATCAATAACTTTATGCTCATAAGTCTCAACCCATCTCATGAGGTCAAATATTTAGGTCTAATTCTGGACTATAAACTCGCATGGAAAGCGAACATAGCAGAAAGAGCACGCAAAGCTGCATGCGCAATCTACTGCTGTAGAAGAGCTATTGGGAAAAAGTGGAGATTGAAATCCAAAATCGTATCATGGCTCTATACGGCGATAGTGGAACCAATCCTTCTGTACGGCGCAGTTATTTGGTGGCCTGCTATGGCGAAATCATCAAATGTAAACCTGCTAAACAAAGTCAGACGGATTGTAGCTATTGCAATCACCGGGGTTTTACGTACTACCCCGACAAAGGCACTGTTTATGCTATTGAATTGGCTCCCGACGGAGCTCTTTACGAGACAGCAGGCTCTGCGATTCGATTAAAAGCACTACATCTCTGGCAAGAGGGAAATATTGGCTACTCCACCATACTTCGGAGGGATGAACCAACGCCAGGGGAAGTAGACCTCGCGTCCCCGATTCCCTGCTTTCATCATGGTTTCAAGTCAGTCATCCTAAGCAGGGATGACTGGGCAATAGAAAGGAGTAGGATGCAGGAATCGGTCGACAAGCATACTGATGGCTATAAAAAGGGATGGAAAAGTTGGCCGTGGAGTTTTCTCAGAACAGATAGGCTTGAAATTATCCTTTCGGTTTCCAGACCACTGCAGTGCTTTTCAGGCAGAGGTCATTGCAATATACAAGGCAATAGACTGGCTGAGAAATCAGAAAGTTTCCATAAGAAACCTGAATATTTTCTCTGACAGTCAAGCTGCTATCCAATTATTTTATCTAACGTGTACACCTCATCCATGATTGTAATGGAATGTCGTACACAACTGAACGTAATGTCGCTTCACTGTGAAGTGATTCTTTGCTGGGTACCGGGGTATAGTGATATACCTGGAGACTGCGAAGCAGATGCCCTAGTGAGAGCTGGCACCGAGCTTCAGGAATATACACCTACCCCCGAAGTCGGCCAACCTCTAGCTTCCATAAAGCTAGGATCTAAGCAGTACTACGTGGAGGCTGCGAATAGGGCCTGGCTGCTCGAAGAAACCTGTAGCACAACCAGGCAAACTTGGCACGCACTGTGCTCTAAACGCACCAAGCAGCTCCTCGACACAAGCCGCGAAGCCCTGAGTTCCGTCGTTTCCGAACTGACGGGACACTTTCTGGTCGGCAGACACGCAGAAAGATTGGGTGTCCCTTTCAATGATTTCTGCCGAAGTTGCAGATCAGAGGAAGAGGAAGAAACTATTGAACACTTTCTGTGCGAATGTCTGGCGCTGTCCAGGAAGCGCATGCAAGCCTTGGGCATACCCTTCCTAGACAACCTCACGGAAGTAGCTGATTTGGATATTGGCTGCATAGCTGGCCTTATTCGAGAATCTGGATGGTTCTCGTCATCCCGCAGGTTCTAGTGCCGCCCTTATCTTCTGTGGTACCACAGTGGACCTATCGTGCTGGGGAAGAATGGTTTGTTTCCACGCGGAGGGGGAAGAATGGTTGTTGTCCAGTCGCCCACGCTTCTGTAGCCGTGTCTCGGTTCCGGCATTAATAAACAGTGAATATTTTATTTCCATGGTATTTAGTAGAACCCTTCCCACCAAAACGTTTTCAAGCCTTAAAATCGGTTTTTCTCAAAATCAGTTTTCATGGACATGTACCATTTCCCCCCCTTGGTCTTCATATGAATTACTCAATTGTTTATTTTGATTGTTTATTGTTGAAAATAATACTGATTATATGTGATTTGGTTTAGGGATCCGATGTGTCGAAAAACTTTTGATGATGATTCTGTAAAAAATCGTTATGCTCGGATATCATTTATATTATCAGGAAAGGTCGCATTAAACCATCTAAATATTAAATACTGTTCTTAGCAATATAATCTTTAACGGGCAGTAGGAAAGTACTCACTATTTTAAATAGATATGGACAAACTGTCAACTATAACATTAGCCAAAGACTTCGAAACAGTATTAACATATGCTTCTGGAAATGATAGTTGGTTTATTTCCTCTGGCATCAGTGTCACTGATAATTGTAGAACTAATATTGCATATGGTAATTACGACTGTTTCGTTGCAATTTCGTCGGAGAAAGATACTTTGCATGATACAGTAGGCATTATTTACCAATCTGCTGAAATTCATGAGACGAATGTATTGCGACGCAACTGTCTCAATGTAACATATACTTAGTCGTGCCATAAATTCTGTCACAACTTCAAAGTAGCATGAAATCTAAGAAATAAAAGATAATATGTTTATTTCAAAGGAATTTATTTTAGTATGGTATTATTTATTAAATAATATTAACTTTATTCGAAATGACCTCCTTTTGCTTTTATGCAAGCTTTTAAACGTTTTGGCCATTGGTCTAAAGCGGCACGCACGGTATCCAACGACACATCATTTGCTGCTTTCAGCAAGGATTTTCCAGACTGTCCAAATTACGGTGGGAAGTTCTACAGGCCTTGTTCTCTAACTCTGTCCGCAAACCATAATCCAGCGGATTTAAATCTGGGCTCCCGGATGGCCAAAATCTTCTTGTGCAATAAAAGCAGGAATGTTGTTGCGTAGCCACTCCTGTGTGCTCTTTGCGTTGTGAGCAGGAGCAGAGTCTTGCTGGAAGACCCAATGTTGTCCACCGAAGAGAGTGAACGATAAAGGTTTCACAACACCTTCTAGCACATTGGGTTGATACACTGCCGCACCAGTTTTGACTCCCTTTTCGCAAAAAATGGAGTGTTATGACACATTTATGGGAGACACCCCACCAAACCATTACATAAGCTGGATGATGGCCTCGTTGCACTCTGGGAACCGATTTTAGCTTCTTTTGATGATGTTGAATAAACCTTATCATTTTGTTTATTAAAAACTTCCTCCACAGTATTTTTTTTTCATCGGTAAAGAAGATGTTCTCATGCCCATCAGTTGCGTGCCAAAGCAAGAGACGCTTGCATCTTTCCAATCTTATTTCCTTTAACCGTGAAGTCAACGTGTGGGTTTTTGACCGACGATAAGCCTTCATATGAAGATCATCTCGAATGAGTCTACTCATCGATCTTGTGGAGATTTCCAATACCCTCGACAAAATTATATGTTTGCGCAGTGGATTTCTACGGATGCGCTCTCGGACAGCTTTGATGGCACTCGCTGTTCTAACGGTACATGGACGACCGGTCCTTGCTCCATTATCAACTCCTGAGGTCTCATTTAATCGTTCTATTGCACGATAAATAAATCTTTGTGTTATTTTGAGCGGTTTCAACAAATTCAAAATTTCAGAAGCACTTTTGTCACACTTATGGAGTGCTATTATAGCGATACGATTTTCTTTCAAGCCCCATTTCATGATTACTAGTCAAAAACTGTTACCAAACTGATCGGAACATTACGCCGTACAGTTCATTTGTTATAAATTGTAACATAACGGTACAGTTCCAGGGTGATTTCTGAGAAAGCGCGCATTTGAAATTGTGTGACAGAATTTACGGCACGACTAAGTATAACCTGGAGAAGTACAGGGGAAATACCACAGAAAGTACGGGAATTTAAACAAAAAAAAAACTGTCTGCGAAAACAAATCTGATGACATACGAACAAATGTTAGAAATTTTGCAAGGCTGTCGTTTTAGTATACGCCGGTAAATTAAAATTGGTATGGCATTTAGTGTTTCTCAGCTACCATCCACTTCGATGTGGGTAGGTTTCAATAACCAAATAACAATTGATAACAGTGAATGTAAAACTGTTGATTATTTGCCCCAAATTAATGCTTCTTGCACTTCTTATAACAATGTTAAAGAAAATCTATTAAGAATCGGTGAGGGAAATCGTCCAAAAAACCTAATTCTGACATATGATTTACCTATTGTGAAAATGGCAAAGCAAATCCAACTGACAGCAAAACCCAAATTCAACGCTTTATTTATTAATCTTGAAGCATTTCACATTGAACAAGCGTATTCAATGCCCTCAGTAAATATATCGATTCTCTTGGGATTCATGACATCCTTATTCAATCTGAAGCTTTAGGGTTGGGGTTTATCAATGTTTTTATAGAAATCATTTTACTCAACGGTACTGCAAACATTGCACATAGATGTAATTTTATCTTCATATGAATTGATTCGTGATGTTTACAAAACATTCGTAAACATCCATTTGCAAAGAATATGCTTACAAATGTATCTCCATCGTTTAATGTCGATATAAATGATTAAGTCAATTATACGAAATTAGCTTTGATCACAACGTATGAAAAAACTGCCGGTCAAAAGTTTGAGACCACTAATAAAAAACTTTTGTTATTAGTAAATATTTCCAAAATATTGGTGATAAAAAGTAATCTGCACACCTGCATATTCTATTGTTTATAAAGATTGTCTTAAAGATTATTCTTTTGCATATAAGCCAAAGAAAGGTCAATAAACAGGCATTGTTTCCAAACTTTCCAATGTGAGTCGAGGAAGAGCTAATCCGATGATCGATTGTAAAAATTTTATGACCTCATTACCGCAACCGAACCTTTTTTTATTTTACGTCAACTAACAAGGCAATTGTTCTAAATTCTAAAAATATTTCTGATGTTTATTTGAACCGGTTATTTTGAAGGTTTTCTACGAATATCCGCACTTAGTCTGATTTTGTGATACCTACAGTCAAGACGTCTCTAAAATGGGAAAAGTTAGTGAAATTAGTATTGAAACACGATCTGCCATCGTCGTTCTCCATAATGAAGGCAAATCTGAACGAGAGATTGCATCTCAACTCAAATTATCGAAGACTTGTGTTCATCGCACTATTGTGCGGTACAAACAAACTGGCAGTAACCACGATCGTCCGCGCTCCGGGAGACCAAGAGCTACGATTTCTAGTGAAGACAAATTTATTGTGGTAACCAGCAAGCGAAATAGACGCCTAACAGTCCCCGAAATTCGTGCTGAAGTCAACAAATCTCGGGAAAAACCTGTGTCAGTGTCTACAGTGCAAAGACGATTGCGAGACGCCAAGTTGTTTGGTCGCGTTGCTGTTCGAAAACCTCTTCTAAAACGGCAGAATAAGAAAAAACGGTTGCAATGGGCTCTAGCCCATCGATCCTGGACCGAAGAAGATTTCAAAAAAGTGATTTGGAGTGACGAATCTAAATTTGAAATATTCGGTTCAAAAAGGAGAAATTTCGTTCGACGTTCCCCCGAAGAAAAGATGATACCACAGTGTGTAGTCCCAACTGTCAAGCATGGTGGCGGATCTGTCATGGTCTGAGGTTGTTTCTCAGGCTATGGGACTTGAAATCTGGTCCAAATTAAAGGAATTACATTATAAAGTAATTTTGGAGAAAAATGCTGTTCCCTCCGGACTAAAGTTAATCGGCCATGGATTTATTTTCCAACAAGATAATGATCCAAAGCACAGTTCAAAATTATGTAGGGGCTATTTAAACAAAAAACAGTCGGAAAAAGTGTTGGAAAATATGACATGGCCACCCCAAAGCCCCGATATTAACCCTATAGAGCTTTTGTGGGAAGAGCTTGACCGAAACTAGCGAGAAACATGTCCTACTTCACACAAGGCCATGTGGAGTGCATTAGAAGAAAGCTGGAGAAATATCTCGCAAGAGACTATAAACAAATTAATTGCTCGCATGCCAAGATTGGTAAAACGGGTCATAAAATGCAAAGGAGGATATTTTGATGAAAAATCTGTCTAAACTCTCTTGTGTGTGTTTTCTTTAGAACATTGCATTCGTCAAGACTTCATGTAATTTTTGAATTTTAAATCTTGTGTGTAACATTAAAATAAAACCTGTTTTTATAAAGTTTTCAATATGTTGACTTTTATTTGTTTTCTTATATTTTTATAGTGGTCTCAAACGTTTGACCGGTGGTGTATATTTCGTAGATTTGTATTTTTTTCACTTCACGTGGCATTATAAATATTGATTTTGAATTATATTTACCGAGTTTGCATGGAATTACAAATTAATTCTGGCTACGTATCAGCCAAACTATGCTCGGTGGACTTTTCACTATATTAATAATCTGATGTATCTCGAACAAGATAATCGAGTATTATTAGAAGAAGTCACATGAAACAGTGCAATAAACTCGTTTTGCTCTTCACCTCCTCATGTTTCGGATCTGACGACTGGCTGTTTCAAATTTCAGTTATATGCTGCAATTCGGCGCAAAATTAACCAATGCAGACATGTTTGCAACACATTCTAATCGATTTCAGCGTTCTTCTCACATTTGCCTGCAAGAATGGCGAAACTCACCGATTTCATGAAAATTCTTTCGCTTTTCGAGTTTCGTTTACACTAACTGCAACAGTTTTAGAACACATGAACAATTTAAAATTGTTGTGACTGTCTATAACATAATTTCTGAAAAAATTTCAGATGTTGGTTCACTTCATTGTGAAATTTCATAACTTTGTAGTTCGTATTTCTAATATAATATTTGCAACCCTTTGTTCAATTGCAGATGTTTTTTTCTGACATTATCTCTTGGTCTATAGTCATTAATCATCAACATCAAAGAGGATGTGTTGATCTTGAAAATTATAAGTAGCTGAGACATGAAGCAATCTAAACGAAAGTCATTCTCCAATTTTAATACATAAAAAGGTGTGCCAAGCACTCTTGACGGGCAGTGCTTTAGCACACACCGAATTTTTGAGTTTACAAGCACTAATGTTTCTCAATACTTATGTGCTGTAATTCGATGGGCTCATTAGTACTCCAAAAAACACACGCTACATTCAGTAAAAAAATTTGGCGACTTCCGCGGAGGCAGACAATATTTTTTTTCATTTTTGTTGTATCTGTGACCAATTTAGAATCATTTCATCCTGGGCTCAAAATCTTGCGATCAGTTTTTAGACTAGACTTCGTAAATTACTTTTCTCTACTTATTTCTATAAATCAAATCATATACATAACTTAATTAGTCTCCAACCTATTCATACTAGTTACAAATCAATTTCCAAGCACTGGACTCATCCAATTTCACACGCTAGACCGTAACTGCACAACTCATAGATTTATTACTTCTTCAAACACTGCGGGTTTACATAGAATTTGATTTGTGGCACCAGTAATAAACTAAATTGCATGTGTATACCCTTTTGTGACGTGTTAGTTTTGATAGTGCATGCCGGGAAGAAAAAAGTTGAAAAAATCTAACTTCTCTATGTGTCAGTAAGGAATATGGCACAGATTAATTGAACTATACGTATATAAGCCTAAAATTCCATAATTTAATATTTTTGGTAGGATTTCGCTCAGTTATTTTATTTTCCACAAATTGTCTACGCAAAAATATTTGTGTGAGCCTGGTTACTGACATAGGGGTTCTATTTGTCGTCTTAATACCTTGGTGATCCTCATCTCACGCGCGCCTCTTAAATTTCTTTCATCAGAAAGTTCTAAACTATAAGTGAGCAATTGAATTCACTAGTTCTTTCGCTGATAGTATCTGCATTTCAAGAAATATGACCTGAAATTCTGCACCAAAAATATTTAAGGCAACTGAAGCATTCAATGCGAATAAAACTTGAGATGAGTTAAAATTTATATAGCAAACAATGAGTCAAACTTTACCAACAGAAAATGAATTTGATTGCTTTGTAAATGCAACCATGTGCCAAGACACAAAAACTTTCAGAGGCATTATCTTCCGAATCGATAGCATACACACTAGACATATGTTACGCAGTATTGCGCCGATACACTGTCTTTGAGACCAATGTGTTCAACCTGATACTAGACATAAGTTCCATTAGCGCAGAGTATCATCATGTTAGCGCAGCAGAAGAGACAATCAATGTGTTGGCGTTGGAGCTAAAAAGACTAGTTCGACGCATCGTGCAACGCAGTTCAGTTCAAAATTCACATGAACAAATAGCAAATGGAAGTACCACCTCCTTTGTTTGCGTTAATTATAATAGTACTGAAATTTAATCTGGCAAATAGACGGATCAACATGCAATGACATGTGAAATGTCAACGGAATACAGTATGAATACCAAATGCTACCCTTGTCTTTACTACTCTATTAATACTTAATACGTAAATGCTAATAAGTTACTTAATTAATATTTCCAAGAGACTACTAAATATCATTGCAATCGTATGGCAAGAAATTATGGTCCTCGGAATGCGGTACACGTACTGCAGTGATGTAATGGAATCACCCAAAGCTAAATACCGCAGCCACCTTCAGTTCCTATTTAGCACGTAATCCATTTCTTATTTGGGTGTCCTTTCTCTTTTATGTTTTATTACACGGTATAGAAATCAAAACTTGCCCGTCTAATGCGCAAACTATTTTTGAAACTTTTTGGGTCTGCTGTTGAAAGGCCTGTGGAAAGACTCTTCACACTCTTTTTTTTTACTCACAACTGACCTTTGAGCTTTTGTGTCTTCACCCGCTTTAAGTCAGATATCATATCTTTAACCAACAATTTCATAACCACTATGCACTAATATTAGTGGAATTAGTTCCCTACGCAAATGATACAGGCGATAATTGATTTTCGTGAGTTTAAACCTTTATTGGCATAAAAGTTATACTGACGCCACTAAATTAATGCTTATTTAAACCCGCTATAATCTACTATAGTACTCGATACAACTATGCTTCATGTGCAAATCCAAGTTACGTTAATTTCGATTGCAATCATACTAGCATTTGTTTTGATAAACTCGAAAATAATCATATTTATAATACGAAAAACTGGAGACATCTGAATCATTCAATAAATATCGAAATATATATAATGTATAGATAAATGTTGGCGGAGTTGCTTTTAATTAAATATATAGTAGTGGCTTGCATGATGATGTAAAAAGTTTCACTTCTGAGGCGTGTGAATTTTTTATAGATAAAGAAAAAAATGAAGAATTATAGATATTATTCTTCATTTTTCCAAAAAAAAGTTAACATAGTACTTGAAGATACTTACCCTTATTTAGCTGACCTTCCGATTCATACTTTTCTAAAACACTAGCGAATATCGTGATTAGCCAATGAACCAATGAGACCATAGCGTTTGGAAGAACATTTTCTTCTGGTTTGCCTCTAAAAATAAAGAATTATATCAGTGTTCCAACTGTATTTATTGATTTTCTTACCGGCATGTTACTCCATCTATAGTGGAATCAAGGAAATCGAGAAGAGCCGTTACACAATATACTTTATCGTAGTTTTCATATTTTGAAATACGCTTTAAGACTGCGGCGTGAGATATGAGATGCGCACAAAGTGAATGTCGCAAGTACGAAAGAATAAGCTGAAAATATATGCTTTATTAAAAGTAAACACATAACAAAACATTTTATCATACCGGATTTGCACCTGAGCCAATCAGAGCCTGTTGAAGGATGCAATCAGCCAAGTTATATACATCGCCACTTACGCCGCGAGGTAAAACCTATAAAGAATATGCACTTACATCAAACAATTGTAAATATTATCAGCGATTGATCAAAATTTCATGAAAAATGCATGACTTATTTGTTACTCAAATACAATCAATAGATAATGCCGTTTGTTTTGAAATAGGTAATAATATCTCGCCAAATTGCAATCATCATTGGTATACAAAGTAATATGTATCGCAAATAGTAGTGGTAATATTTCTTGGATATATGCAATGAGAACTGAATTGCAAGGAAGTTGAAGTATTTAGTGAAAAAGTAGTAAGTTAAGTTCAAGTTAAAATTGCTTTAATTCCAAGGATTAAAGACGCGATACAACAATGGCTGAAGTCTCCATTTTTCATGGGATAATTAAAGCTTCAACTAATGAAATCATTAATTGTTAATGAAAATTTTCTCGGAATTTTAAGTTGCTAACAGGTAAGAAGTAAAATGCCAACAACAAAGGAAGTAAAATAAATATTAACAAAGAGCGATACTGCGAATGAGAACAACCATTTCATACAATAACTAGTTCTAACTATACATTGTTGGTAATGAACAAAATAAAGTGTAACGAAATGAATCTTTTCCTTTGCCAATATCATATTACCAGGTGTACAAGTATGAAATGCGAATTTCTGACAACAGATGACGCACGAATGCAGTTTGTTATAGGGACTCTAGAGCGACACCAGCGCAACTAGTGGTCAAATGAAGTGCACAGCGAACAAGGACACTTTCATCCTGTTCTGTTTCGACCCGGTGGTCGCGTGAGCACCTTAACTCGCGTTATTAAACATAGATAATGCTGCAAGTCATCCCATAAAACTCAGCAATGATGCCATTAAGATGATTGTTTTGCCTCCTAATACTAGCTTCCAGAAAGCTAGGATTTAAGCAGCACTACGTGGAGGCTGCGAATAGGGCCTGGCTGCTCGAAGAAAGCTGTAGCACAACCAGGCAAACTTGGCACATACTGTGCTCCAAACGCACCAAGCGGCTCCTCAATAAAAGCCGCGAAACCCTGAGTTCCGTCGTTTCCGTACTGACGGGACACTGTCTGATCGGCAGACACGCAGAAAAATTGGGTGTCGCTTTCAATGATTTCTGCCGAAGTTGCAGATCGGAGGAAGAGGAAGAAACTATTAAACACTTTCTGTGCGAATGTCCGGCGCTGTCCAGGCAGCGTATGCAAACCTTGGGCACACCTTTCCTGGACAACCTCACGGAAGTAGCTGATTTGGACATTGGCTGCATAGCCGGTTTTATTCGAGAATCTGGATGGTTCTCGTCATCCCGCAGGTTCTAGTGCCGCTCTTAAATTCTGTGGTATCACAATGGGCCTCTCGTGGCCTAAGTGAGCTACCTTTGGATTAAAAGGGGCTGCCACTACAACCAACTAACCAACCATGATATTGCAAAGGCAATTAGCAATATACCTCAATGAATCACGGCTAGAAGTTTCATCCGAAAATATAGGAAAATATAGGTGTGGAGAAAAATAGGCATGATTGTGTAACAAGTACTACTAATGAATTTGATAAAGATCCCATTGAAAAGGATATTCTTGAATTAGCCAGACAAATATGATTTACGACAGTTGATCAAACCGTAATTCAAGAGTTATTGAGCTACGGAGATGAGCCACTAAGTAATGAGGAGCGTGGACAAGTGGCGTGGCAAGTGAGAATGAAACACAAGCAATAACAAAGAATCAAAGTGTAAACAAGGAATAAAATTTTAAATTAAAAGATTTGGCCGAAGCATTCAATCATTTAGATAAAGCGTTAAAAATCTTCAAAGAAAATGATCCCGACGAATCAAGAAGTGCAGAAATTTCTAACGACGTCTACACTTCTGTCAACGATTACAAGCAGTTGCTCGAAGAGAAAGGGAAACAAACTTTTTCCCAAACACGAATTTCGACCTTCTTCGCCAGTAAACCAGTCAACCTACAAACAGTGGAAATATCGGCTATTTCTTCTAAAGATGATAACAATTAATGTGTTGTTTTTAGTACTTGATGTCAAGTATGTATTTGTATTCAAAGAAAGCCGTCTGTTTTCTTCTTCGTAAGTTTTATAAATACGTATTACGGTTTCTATTTGTTGCCTTCATTAGTATTTGTAATTTGACGTGTAGTCGTGTACAGACACTTGATGAAGGCTGCAAGTAACAACCTACAAAAATAAAAACACAACTTATGTGGACGAAAACCCACGACTTTCTTTAAAAAGATGAATTATGTGCAAACTTTTAAGAATAAATACATTCATATTCAAAAAATAAAAGTATATGCATTTATCGTGGAAGTTTGATTCTGCCCTCGAATTACGTCGATTTCGGCTTACGTCGCAAATTTTCAGAACCTAACTCCGACGTAAGTCGAGGGACTACTGTATATATAAATTAGGGGAAAACAACTGTAGACACGCGAATAATATATTAGTAAAATTTGCTGGGATAGAACGCCTGTAAAGGAATCCAATAAACAGTGCGACTAACTTCTACAACGAATTGCCTCATTAGTTTGAAGAACTAAACAAGTTATTTTCTTTCAAATTTCAATTAACATGAATTGGAGCTCGTCCAGTAGAAGACCCATATATTAAAATTGAAAGGCTGTGTTTCCATTACGAGATTTATATTTTCACTTAACTTGCTCGAAAACAATATTGTTTCGAAAGCCACTTGCTTTCGTCTTCAGTTCGAAGGACAGACTACTTATGCTATGCCAACAATCTTTGCTTATATCTAACTAACTCTATGTTTTACTTAATGAAATCCCCATGATAACATCGCTCTACCTATGCTATCTTAATTACCTTATATCTAGTCTGCTCAATGGATGAGAGCCTCGAGCATTGTCTCTCTACCTGGGTTACCTTAATTACAAGGAATTTCTGCACTCCAGTAATTTGTATTATCTTGAAGGGCAATTCCCATCGTCGTGATTCAACAACCTTTTTCCGTCGATTTTGCTTATTGCCAAACTCTCTGCTGCGTCCACAGCACAGCCTTTCAATTTTAATAAATTTCGACGAGAAAACGACCGTTCAAAAAAGTTAGATGTGACCACCAAGTCTAGTACGGTATATAACAGATTACTCAGATTAAAGAAGAAGATGGCAGCTATAAGTGAGAACATTAAATTTCTTAAAAAATGTTTAAAATATAGGGTCGTACCCAAGTCGCACCGTATACACACCAAATGCGGATTAAAAAAAGAAACGACGTAATATAAGTTCAAAGTGGAACAGTGTTTAATACAGGATAGCATTAATATGCACTACACTCAGCTAGATGCCATCACCCTCAGTGCATATTATTATCACCTATTAGTAGCGGATATCATAAGCAAAGAGATATAGTACACTCCATAAGATCCAGACAGCATACCAAAAGGAAAAGAGTCGAAAAAGAGACATATTAGAGAAGAAGTTACAGAAGCTGACGGCATGTAGAGCCTGGCAGATAAAACCCGCAGTTAAAATGGTTGACAACTTCGTAGTGAATAAGTCCAGCATCAATTTTTCTATGAAGGAGATGGAGATACTGAATAAAGGGCTCAACTACGCAGTAGAAGGAAAATTGCCAGTCGAGGACACTATCATCGATGTGGAGGCAGCTATTCGACACCTCCCCAGTGAAGAAAAGGAGAATGCAAGGCGAGACGTCCATAGGATCATAAAAACAGGTCAATCGAAACCTGGTAAGATGTGGAACAGTGAACCAGCAGTAGTTTCTAGATTGAAGGCAAAAAGCGTATACTATATTAAGGCCGATAAAGGAAATAAGGTGGTAATAATGGACAAAAATAAGTACGACGAGTTGGTCTACGCCAAACTTCAAACAGGCAACTTTTTCCAAATTCGAACCAACCCACTAGCTGGCTCTATAAAACGTGTCGAAAAAGCCTTAAAGAAGTGTAGTAGTGTTGTTACGAATATTGCAGCGTTAAGAATGCCGAATCCAGCACTTCCTCGCATCCGAGTGCAGCCCAAGGTTCACAAAGCAGGTGAAGAAGTGCGAGAAATTATTGCGGACACGAACTCACCTACTTTTAATATAGCCAAATGGCTGATAAGCGAATGCAACAAGTTGGGAAGCTATTGCAGCCCTTATGCTATTAAAAACTCACAAGAACTCATCGAAAGGTTAGCCAAAGTAGAACACATAAGTGACGATGAGGTCCTCGTGTCTTTTGACGTCCAGGCCCTATTTCCAAGCATACCAGTAAAAGAAGCGATAAGCAAATTCGAGGGTTGGCTGGTGAAATTCTCAGAGACTTCGGAGTGGAAAAAGAAGGCCAGACAATATACACGGCTAGCTGTCCTTTGTATGAGTGAGAATTATTTCACCTTTAGAGGGAAGTATTTTAAAACTACGGCAGGTACAGCAATGGGCAATCCATTATCACCATTACTGAGCGAAATATTTATGGCTTCTATTGAAGATGAAATAAAGAGTCGTGGTTTGATGCCAAAATTTTGGGCTAGATATGTGGACGACATTATAACGATCGTATCCAAGAGTGAGCTTAACAGTTTGTTAGAATCCATTAACAATCTGCACAAAAATATTAAGTTCTCAATGGAGGTCGAGGCGAATATGGAATTGCCATTCTTGGACATGAAAATCATCCGAGTAGGGGGCAAGCCAGAATTCGACATATACCGAAAACCCACGAGCACGCAGAGAACCATCGTGGCTTCATCGCAGCATACACCACAACAAAAGATGGCGGCCTACCACAGCATGGTGCAGAGGGTAATAAATGTACCACTGAGCGAAGAGAGATATAATGCAGAATTGAAGTATATCAAGGAGGTAGCTTCAATTAATGGATATGATCCCAGCATGATCGAGAGCATTCTCAGGAAAAAGATCGCCCGGCTGAAGCGTAATGATTTCTCTACACTTTTTCCTATCGACCTTCAGGATTACGAGCGCATAACGACAAAGCGAGCTGGGATTACCTTCTCCTCGATGTTTGATAAAATCAAGCAAGCACTAGCGAAATACGAAATCGATGCAGTAGGCTCAAGTAGGAAGTACCAGCTAAAATCCAGACTAAATAGTGTGAAGGATCGTCTCGATAGGACGGAGCTGAGTGGCATATATAAAATTAATTGCCATAATTGCAGCAAGGCATACATTGGTCAAACTCGCCGTCTTATACATACTAGGTTCACAGAACATATAAAGGACGCAGAATTGACCCGAAAAAACCCCAACAGACACACGAAATCAATGGTAGCCAGACATATGCTAGAATCGAAGCATAGCATCAATTTCGAAGACGTTGAAATCGTGCGAAGTGTTAGGCAAGCTCATAAACTGGACGCAGCAGAGAGTTTGGCAATAAGCAAAATCGACGGAAAAAGGTTGTTGAATCACGACGATGGGAATTGCCCTTCAAGATTATATAAATTACTGGAGTGCAGAAATTCCTTGTATATAAGGTAACCCAGGTAGAGAGACAATGCCCGAGGCTCTCATCCATTGAGCAGACTAGATATAAGGTAATTAAGATAGCATAGGTAGAGCGATGTTATCATGGGGATTTCATTAAGTAAAACATAGAGTTAGTTAGATATAAGCAAAGATTGTTGGCATAGCATAAGTAGTCTGTCCTTTGAACTGAACACGAAAGCAAGTGGCTTTCGAAACAATATTGTTTTCGAGCAAGTTAAGTGAAAATATAAATCTCGTAATGGAAACACAGCCTTTCAATTTTAATAAATTTCGACGAGAAAACGACCGTTCAAAAAAGTTAGATGTGACCCATATATTATTACAGGACAAATTTTAACAGTAATCTACTTCATTTATTACCTAATTAATCCACTGGTAACTAATTGATGAGATAACTTATTAAATTAAAGTTAATGAGCTTGACAAAGCATATGTTTTGAAAACATAAGATAGAAAATAAAGTTTCTATTAGCTTTACTAAAAAATATTTAACTAATTAAACTAACTATAAAAATTTTCACACCAATAAATAATATAAGATAATTTAATGCCAAGGGTAAAAAACATTTTCAAGCTAAATACATTAATTTATCATAACGAAACCGAGGTAAAGTCCCTCGGACTCAAATAAATATAAAAGAAATAAAAGTCAATTCAAAAAAAATAGTAAACTATCAATTATACCCCCTAAAAAACTAAAGAAGTTAATATTCTTATAAATAAAATACTAGAATATTCAGACAAAAAAAAATTGTGCAAATCCCCCTCTTCTGTATTCAACATTAAATCCTGATATTAATTCTGACTCCCCCTCCGCAAAATCAAAGGGAGTTCGGTTAGTTTCCGCCAATCTAGAAACAAATCAGATTAATCTTAAAGGAAAAGATAAAAAAAATCAAATAAAATGCTGATAATAATGAAAATAAAATATATTAAATCTCCCAATCATAAAAACAAAAGACAATAAAATAAGGATTAATCTCACCTCGTAAGAAATAGTTTGAGCCACTGAACGTAAGCCACCTAATAAAGCGTAGTTAGAATTAGAAGATCACCCAGCAATTATAACTGTATAAGCCCCTAGGTTTGTACAGCATAAAAAAAATAACACCCCATAATTAAACGAATATAGGTCAACTAAAAAAGGTATACATATTCATAAAGACAAAGACAAGAATAAAGAAAATACAGGAGAAAAATAATAAGAAATATAATTTGAAACAACAGGATAAGTCTGCTCCTTATCTTGAGATTTGAAAGAAAATAACTTGTTTAGTTCTTCAAACTAATGAGGCAATTCGTTGTAGAAGTTAGTCGCACTGTTTATTGGATTCCTTTACAGGCGTTCTATCCCAGCAAATTTTACTAATATATTATTCGCGTGTCTACAGTTGTTTTTCCCCTAATTTATATATACAGTAGTCCCGCGACTTACGTCGGAGTTAGGTTCTGAAAATTTGCGACGTAAGCCGAAATCGACGTAATTCGAGGGCAGAATCAAACTTCCGCGATAAATGCATATACTTTTATTTTTTGAATATGAATGTATTTATTCTTAAAAGTTTGCACGTAATTCATTTTTTTAAAGAAAGTCGTGGGTTTTCGTCCACATAAGTTGTGTTTTCATTTTTGTAGGCTGTTACTTGCAGCCTTCATCAAGTGTCTGTACACGACTACACGTCAAATTACAAATACTAATGAAGGCAACAAATAGTACTTACCAAACCTCTAGGCTTTGACGGCCGAACCGAATGGACTTGTCTGTAAAGTAGCAGACCTTTATACTAAGTTCAATGATTATAGAAAACTAATGAGACTTCATCCCTTATACCTTATATAGTCGTCGTCGTGGTACTAAGTAAATATACAAAAATGAATAAACATATTGCACACGGACGGCGCAAGAAAGAAATGACGGAGCAAGGGATTTTTAGGTGGCGAAGGTGGTTTTAGTCGATGAAAATCCGACTTACAGGGAAGCAGGAGCTAATCGGTATCTTTTGAAGATTTCCACCTCCCAACGACGAAAAAAATTAGTATCTTTTGAAGATTTTCCAACTCTCAACATCCTGCAGTAGATGAATAAACCGCTTATCGACATTCTCGAATACATATATAACTGAACACGGTTTCACACTGAGCGAAAACCCGATTTGCTATGATTCCAATCAAAACAAAGCATGTTTGATATTTCGAGAAAAGTATGCATTGAAAACTGAATCAAACGATGTGATGTGAACAAAACGGGCAACATTCGTAATAGCCATGTGGGTAAACAAACTAAATTTTTATCTTTTCTAAATTCAAATTAGACTCTTTTCAATTCTTATTGATACCATAAGCAAGCATAATTTGATTAATCTGTAATTATGGGTACGTTCCAAATCTATTCTTACGTTGCAAACAGCCTTTTTCGTATACGAATGTGCGTGTTCAATCAAACTCGTTGTATTAGTATGGTACATCAGTTTGAATTGAACACGACAAGAAAATATCCAAAAAGGAAATTAGCAATGCAGCAGAAAACGATGACACCGAAGCGCGAAATATTCCAAAGGAAAAGTAGTACGACGCGAATGGAAGATCGGATGAATTATTACAATACACTAGGAATAGATAAGACTGCTGGCCTGGAAGACATCAAAAGGGCTTATTATGTTTTGGCTAGAAAATTTCACCCTGATTCATCAATAGCCTCTACGATTCCCTACAGTGAAAAGAAGTTTCAACAGATAACTGAAGCCTATACTGTGCTCAGCGACGAAAATAAGCGTCGCCACTATGAATTGTTTGGCATTGTTAAAAATATAAACAAAACATTACCGAAAGTCAAATTCATGAAACCAAACGAACAGAACTTGTATCAAGTGGCAGAGGAAATCGACTATCAGGATAAAAGTGCCATCCTTGGTAAGCTTGTTTTTTACAGTACACTTTTTCAAAAAAAAAAAAAATGGATGATCCTCTTGGTTTTGTACATTTTTCAGAAAACCCGAGCAAGCATGCAAATGAAAATACACTGAAATTGACATTTATGGAATCAATTCGTGGGACAACAAAGGATCTTACTGTAAACACAATGAAACAGTGTCCACGATGTTCTGGTTCAAACGAGGTTCCATTTAAAAAAAACTTAACCGTATGCGACAAGTGCAATGGATCCGGTCTACAGCGCATTATCAGTTCCGTAGGAAATATTGTTCGAGGTGTTTGTAAATCATGTCGCGGCCGACGTTTCGTACCTCAGCACACTTGCTCTGAGTGTGGTGGTCGCGGAATTAAAATCGAAAACGAACGAATAGAGGTCAACATCCCTCCTGGAATTAATTCCGGCGACGTTATGACAATACAACCTAAAAAAGGTCAGCAAACTGCCATTCGACTGAATGTTGCTAAGCACGAACACTTCAGTCGTGTTGGTAATGATATCTACAGCGATTTACCGATCACTCTATCGCAAGCTGTCCTTGGAGGTGTAGTTACTGCCAAGGGCATTTTTGATAATCAGAAAGTTGTGCTAAAACCAGGAACAGAGAATGGTACGAAAATCCGATTGATTGATAAAGGCGTCAAGTCAAAGTCGGCGGTCGGGGACCATTTTCTTAGAGTGTTTGTCAGGATACCCAAAATGTTGACTGTGAAACAGAAGTCTTTAATGGCTGTTTTCGCAGAAACGGAGGTAGAAGGACCGGATGAAAAGGCTGAGATTCGTAGATCGAAAATTAAAGAGGAATTGGCTAATCTGCACAATTTGAATCAAAACATTCCACTTATATCGCGTTTTCCACAGAAACCCTCAATTACTATGGCTTTCAATCAGTTGACACGAAACAAGTCTTACTCCTACAGGACGCTATAGTGCCTCCAAAATATACGCGTAGAGGAGTGGAGCGACTGAAATTAAGAAATCATCGATTAATGACTTGTTGTGGAGGGCGTTATACTCGTATGTTGTAAATGTTTTTTTATATTCAAAATTAAGAAAATAACCTTACTCTTGAAATAAGCCGTTCGGTGCTGTAGTTTCGTTAAAAGTGTATCTGTTAAATGTAGAGTCAAATTACCATAATGCATTAGTGTGAACATATATGACAGATTATATTGAGGCTACAATTATTTATTTTTGATTTGATGAGTTAAAATTTGTAATCAGATAAATATACAGGGAATTTTCATTTTTAATTGTAATTAACACCAGCATTTCATTATTCTCAACTGAGCATCATTTATAGTGGATATTTCAATGTTACATAGTTTTTTTCTTATTGAAAAAAATGTACATATGGGGATAAACCAGTTATTTGAGGTACCTTTCTTAGATCAGTAAAAATTTAGCAACAGATGTTAATAGAGCTTTTAGCTCGCGATGCGATTTAAATGAACAAACGTAAAATTAAAATTTACGATATATTATAGGTAAAACGAGCAGAAATCGTTCGGATACAATGATGCAATCAGTAACAATTAGTATTAAACTATATGGAAAGAGCTACTCTGACGGAGCCAAAAGCATTATGTACATTGGATACAAAAGGAAAGAAAGCGAAATAATTATATCGTTTAAAAACACTTTGAGACATACATAATAGCATATTCGACATCTCTAAAAGGCACAAATAAAGATTCGAATGATCATAGCAACAAAGTCAAACATAACGAGTCTAATGTTTCGAACAATCGTAGTCAGTAATTTGTTCAAAGCGTCGCAATTTCCAGGGAAGCAGATTATGGACGAATATTTCTAATCATTTAAGCATTTAAAAAAGACATTGTCCGAAGAATTATTATTTGACACAGAATATATATCTGGCACTCACGTAGAATCACCGAAACAATAATGCAAGATAATAAAATATGTTGTTAAGTCCAATCTTGCATGCCAGCACGAAATATTAGCACTTGTGGTGTAAACTAAGAAAGCGGAAAGATAATGTCCAAAAAAGAATGTATATGTAAAATCTCTTAGTGTGTAAGTGAACGACACTTAATGTCCGTTGCCTCATTTCTAGGCTGAGCGTCCATGAAACCTCCGTTGATCCGAGTCAACTAGTACTGTGTTGTCAGCATACATCACTACTTCCCCAGTAATTCGGCGGTATGCAAAGTGTTGGTATAAAACAGAACTAGAGTCGATTATTGCGGTACACAAATTTGAGGCTGTTTGCCTGGTGACAATATCGAATCCTATTTTTGTGATCTTGCTGTCAAACGAGTTTACAGTAGCTGTCTTATCATTCAATCCTTGATGTCACGATACAATGTCGCCATTTTTCAATAACTCATTTCAGAGCCTTTAAGGGATTATATACAGTTGTACCACGCAAAAAGATGAAATTTTCTCGATTTTTTTGACATCATAAAAAATATTTATTCAAAATTTTTTATCAACGTCGAATATTACATGTTTCTAACAACTTGTTGAAATTTTTTCATCAAAAAGTATCAAATAATAAAAAAGTTGTAGGCGACTTCCAGGAACGTCTTTTTTTCGACGCGACTTGCGGTGGACATCATATCTTGATTTCGGTTCATCGGAAATCAAAAATTCAAAAAAATTCTTTTAGTATATTCTATCATCTAGTAGCTGAACGAAGGAAAAAAAATGACGACGGTTGTACCAAAAAATGTACATTTTCAATGTATAACATTTCCGATGTTTTGCTCTTTAAAAAAAGTTTTCGAAAAAATTGAAAATCCTTCGTTCAGCGACTAGCTATTATCATAATAAATAAGTGGTATAAATTGGGTGTTGATCGGATTAATAGTTTTTCAGTAATCGTGTCCACCGCAAATGTAATTCCGAAAAAACAAGATTCTGAGATAATCGCGTTTAAAGTTTCCAGTTTGTTTCTTTCATATTTATAATAAATATATTTCAACCCACATCGAGTCGTCTATACCAGGGCCATATAGTAGCCCTTCTGCAGCATTTGCAGCCTCCAAATCATGGATTTGTTGCTGTCGACGAGCCATCCTTCCTTCTTTAGTGGCTGCTTGCGCGCGTTGCTCAGCAATTGTAATACGGAATTCGTCCTGCTTGGTGACATAAGCGTGAAAATTTCGACCACATGGAACTCCGAGTGCATCCAAGATCTTCAGAAAAGATATGTTGCCTACGTTAAATATGCAAGCAGATGCATCTGCTGCAATTTCAACGGGTACTGAGCCGCCTGGAAGATGTTTTGGCGAAATTTTCCAAATCAGTTGTTTATAACGTTCGTTATTATTTTGGGTAAATCCACCGATGCATCTTTCAAGGAGCTCTTTATTCGTCAGATCTTTGTAAATTGGCTTAATAGCTTTTAAAACATCTACAGCAAGAGCAGTGTATGTAATCCACACATTTTCAACAATACAATAGAGCGGCGAAAGTCGACGAACCGCTTCTCTCGAGCCGACAGTTGCACGGCTCAACGCCCGCTGTACAGGTGTTGCGCTATAAATAGCTATAACTTCGGTTCTAATGCTCCAATCTTTATGAAATTTGAGAGTATATACTTAAAGAATATGCAATAAAAAAATGTCTTTTTTCATCCATCCCAACTGTATATAACCCCTTAATGGATGATTGCATAATAGACAGTTTCTAAAATTCATACTGCTAAGCAATCTCAATGTCAGAATAATATTTTTGGACGATAGCAAAGGTCGAGAAATTTGAAAGGGAACCTTGGATTATCAAATGACCGAACGTTTTTATTATTATTATAACTTTATAACTATAATTATTAAGTTATCATCAGAATGCTGTATTGTAATCCAGACAGAATACGCATGCAAAGGTCTCATAAGAATCGGCTAAACAATAGTTCAAAAACTGATCGCAGGATTTAAATATACGAAGTGAAATTAAATGAAACCTTCAATCAAAACTCTTGTCAAATTTTACATTTCCGCTCATTTGAAATAAAAATCAAAAATTATCGCCTCCAGATGTTCATTTTTCGAAATGTATTAACCCCGAAAAAAGATCAATTCTAGTCCTGCTTCACCTAATAACAAAATTTGGCCACTTTTATGGTTAAACGTCTTTGTTGGTTATATGTTCAAATCATTTTATTTAAAATAACATCTATTCGAATCATTTAAAAAGAAACATCTAACCGTTCAAACATGGAAATTTTCGACTTGGTACATCTTTCCGATTTGACCACTAGTTAAATTAAAATTTACCCACAAATTTTTTGGTTGCTTCACATTCACTCATATCATTTATTTCTTCTTTGTTCTATACTAGCACCATTCAGAGATGCCATATAATGGTTGAGTAATTTTAAGCCTACGATAGAGATTTTAATCAAACTCTAGTTATCAGTAGGCGCCTTTGCGTTAATATTCGATCCAAATTTGAAACCAGCTCGCAAAAACAATTTAAAACGATCAATGATCTCACATGCTTCCATGAATAGCTTAAAGTGAATTTAATTTAGCATTTACTTGCCTTAATCTGATCGATACTTAAAACAATATGAAGAATAAGACTTCTGCGATAACTTTTTCTTTATAATAATCAATACATTTTATCAAGTGGATAAAACTTACTAGGGGTAATTGCAGAAGTAAAACAGCTTAAATACTATTTAGATAGTCCTTTTTTAAGTTAGAAAGCACATTTTCTAATCATTTCAAACCTTCACTTTCCTTTGCGTTCATTCTTTTTCCACTTATTTCTTTATATACGAAACCATAACACTTCCAGAATTGCCATCCATCCCTCATTAACTTTAAATTATTTGCAATTCTTGTAAAGCTTGAGCGGCTGTAGTTTACGATTTGGTGGGTTGGTGTTCTCGCTCCTCGTCTGAAGAAACATTCGTACTTGCAATTGATGTACTCTGATTCATTGCATACATTAGACTGACATCAATACTAAATCCGCACTATTTGAAGCATTTTGTAACACACTCTGATGAAATTTTCGCAACAACTGCTTGGCTCCAGTATATCGCATCCTGATTGATTTAGTCAAATCGTGAACACTGTTGCAAGTATCAATTTTAGAAATAAGATGTGTAAGAACTTGCTTTCGATATAAAATCTTGAAATTTTGGATACATTGAACTCAAACATTGTAGCTCAATATATATTAATTTGATTGAGTTAATAAATTGTAACGCAAATTAAACTCAGGTAATTGCAGTTAATACATGTCTCCTAAGGTAATGCATTATTGATGACATCAAATTTTTAACGAATATACTAACTTCAATGTACGTATTTCATTCAAGTCAACAAATATTTTTGCTTATTCAATGAATTGTAGAAATTTTTCATTGGCTGATTTACTGTATTTGCAAATAGTATGTAAGCATGGAATTCTTTCCCAATTGGAACCGTAACTAAAGAGTTTTCCTTAACAGCCAACTTCTTCTCTTTAACAGTTTTCTGCACCTACAACCATTGATGCAAGAAGATTTTCTTAATGTCGCAAGATCGTCGTCTGGTGTGGACGGCTTTTGAACAATATCCTGAAAGTCTATTAGGACTTCTAAGGACTTACTGTAACTTAAAAGTTACAATTGCCTTTATTTCCTCGATGGAAATCAGGCTTGCCAAGTTTAATTCTTGATGTATTTTAGTAAGCCTCGATCGATCGTTAGCGTAGCGAGATTTTCAAGAGTGTTGCATGGCGTGGTAAATAGTTTCGAGAGACCAATGAAATAGCTAATTTGCTTTTAACCTCGTTTAAATGTCGCGTCTAAGCTGATATTTCGTCTATTATGATTCCTGAATACTAAATTTTATTTTAATTTCGAAGTGCTGTAAAGCACTTTAGAATTCCTAATTTAATTTTCAAAGTCAAATAATTGCAACATACAGCTGCTTTTTTCGTTGTTGAAAGGTAATAATTTGAAAAATTTATTTAATTCTTAGCATATCGGATTTTTGCTTAATAAAATCACCTCCATCTAAAAAAAACTCTTTCATTCACCATTCCTGTACCAAGTAATCACTATTCGTTCGTTTCATATTAGATATATCTTCCCATGTAATGAATGTTGGTATAGGGAATCGTACTAAAGTCCTACTTTTTACTATCACACGCAGGTTTGAACTGTGTACAGTAGTTTACGCATATTCCACCTACAACAAACCAATTTGAAATATGCGGATAACGTTCTTAGTTTAACGTCTTATGCACCGACTGTTGTGAACTCGTATACAGGATGGCGCAAAAGTTTCTGACCATAGTATTTCTTGTATTAAAATTGGAAGAAAGTGATTGATTTAATATCATAATTTTATTATGAACTACACACATTAGGTTATATAATAAGTAATTAGTATGAAGTACGTCATCCTTCGTTTTCTATACATTCTAAAATATGTTTTCTGAAACTTTCACATAATTTTTTTAGGTAGTTTGCAGAAATTGCGTCCCACACGCCTTGTACACGTACACGTCGAATCAGCTGCTGCCTATTTTTTGGTCTAGGATCTCGAAAGACACTCTTCTTTAATTTGAAGCACACATTTTCGATGGGATTTAAATTAGGGGAATTACCAGGGCAATCAACCCACACATTTGAAAAATACTCATAAATCGCTTCATAAGTTTTCAAAGCAATATGCGGCTTATCAATATCACTTCTGTCCATGAACTGTTGGCATTGTAAGGCATTGCACAAAAACAGCGAGAATATTTTTCCTGTAATATTCTCCATTAACAGACACTCCTTGCTGAACAAAATGAAGTTGGCTTTTTCCGCGACTGCTCACTCCGCCAGCTACCATGATTTTTAAGTCGAATTTCGGAGTCTGTATGACGGGAATATTTGCAGGATTACTGTTTCTCACTGTCCTATTCTGTCGATTGGGTATTGAAAGCAGTTGGATCCACGACACGTCCGTAAAAAGGATGTTAGCATGCAGCCTTTCATCACGAGCATTTTTATCAGCAAATTCGAAGTTTTTGAGATTTTGGCAGAAATTCAGCCAGTCTTGAATGTTCTTCTTAGAAAGGAGAGGTTTCTTGCGTTGTCTATAGGCTTGCCGGCCCCAGTTGGTGGACCGAATGTATCGCTGAACGGTTCGCCTTGACACCTTTTTAATGGCTGCCGGAGATCTGTTAACCCATTTCGTCACTGTTCGCGTCCCCACTCCTGGTCTATTTTCAGCCAATGTTCGAATTTTTCTTTTTGCTTCTGTTTAAAGTACCGACGGTCGACCACTTCTTTGCATATCCTCCACGTTTCCTTCTTCGGCATTGCACCGTTTTTTCATGGTGTTCTTGCTGATCCTAAGTATTCTGCATATGTCGCTGCAGCTGTACCCCAATCAGTGCATACGTTGAATTGCAATACGTTGTTGAATTCGACCACTTACCATTATCGTCGCAAAAAAAATTCAAATTTAATTCGTTGAAGATTCACGAAGTTTTCAGGGTTTGTACAAAAGAGCGTTAAAATTAAGATCCTTCGATAAATTTGATACTTTCACTTCAAGTAACCAAATCTGAATGGATAAATTCATATTTTCAAAAGTATTTTTAATGTACAGGAGTTAACATCTAAGGGTATTAAAAAAATACCCAAGTACTTATGGGTCTGCATATTTTACTTGTAATTGGACCTACCTACAAATCCTCTTCGAATTTTCGTACCTGTTTTTGCTGAGTCTTCAATAAAAGTCATTACTTGCGTATTAACGTTTAAATTTCTGTTTTCGCTCATTATGGAAATTAATTAAAGCTATGTAGCTATAAGAAAATTTAAAGTGGTGTTACAATTTTTGAAGATAGTTTTTTACTGATAAGTTTATTCGGGTTGATTTTTCATGTCGCAGGTCAGAAACTGTTGCGCCTCCCTGTATATTAAATTTTCTGAACAGAAAAAGTACACTACTTTGCAATTTTTTTTATACAAACTCAACCGGCATATAACGAACAAACCAGTACGATATTTCCAATGATATCCGTATATTGTCATAAGTTATATCAGAGTTTGACTTTGTAGCTGATAAATAGTTTTTATGAAGCTTATGAGAGATGGAAAAATATTAATGTAACATTGAAAACATGCAATCAAAAAGTCGCTCAATTCAGTCATATCGCACCTCCCGCGAAAAAATCAACGCAAATATAAAAATGCTTCTTCGGTGAAAAATGTATAGAATATGCATACGTTATTGATATTTTGGGCTGAAAATTTAGTAAGGAAGGTATCCTATTTCTAAAAATAGGACCGCGATTGAGAGTTGACAGAGATTTGACGCAGAGTTTCAAGAACCAGAGAAGAGCACGATGTAGTGTACTAATGGTACACTTCGATCTGAGACCACACTCAATAAATCGATAATTTGAAGTCGTAATATGACGATCAGCCATTCACACGTGTTGCGTGATAAACCTCTTGTTGCATTGCTCATGCGCTCTTTAAAATTAATGGCATGTCACTGATTTTATCACTGGACAAGTGTGTAAGCGGATATTTATGACGACTATCCATGGGAATGATGACTATTGATTTGTTTACAAAAATGATAATTCATTTAGGCCACACACGATACAATTCTTGAACCTATGCATGAATATATACATTTTTGTACATAGAGAAATATTCCTGTATTAAATTTAATTTATAGATGACTTACTTTGACTCTATAGATGACTTATACTCTTCGCACAAATCACTTATAACAGTAGCAGACAGCAACATTAATCTACTAGACGATGATACACAATATCGAACATACAAAGATACTCTTACAGCCAATAATTCTAAAATATTAAACATAAAAACACCGACGAGGTTAATCTCAGGTACAATCTTAGACCATATAACTGCAAACAGCCAGACGATTAAACGCAGCACCAACTACACTTTTGAAGACTGACCTCGACTAGATCATAGACTAATACGTTTAACAATTAAAGCACATACAATGACCAAAGTAAAACCAAGTACGAAATATATAACTTACCTCAGAACAGATAAATTTAATGAGACAACTAAACAGCTACTTAAAAAGAAAAGCCCAGAAAGTTTCCAGGAATTGGCCGGGATAATACAGGAAGCTAAAGATTCTGCCACTTTTACTAAATCCATCAGGACAAGGAATGCAACGTGGATTACTGGAAAAAATATTACTGCCTCAAAGAAAAAAACATAAAGCATATAAACTGCCTGATTAAGGATCCCTTCAGTTCTACAAGACAAAAATAATAAAAAACGAATCTAATAAATTATTCAAAAAAGCAAAGCAACACTATTATACCATAAAGCTTGAGCAAAGCTAAAAAAAACCATAGCCAGTTCTGGAATCTAGTTGACGATGTTCTAAGGAAAGGTGAAAAATGTAAGACACATAATGTCGAAAAATTATCTCTCTCGAACAAGATAATAAGTGACCCGGAGGAAATTATCTCCTGCCGTAACCACTATTTCTCAAAAATAGGTCATGAAATCGTAACGAAACTACCGCCGAAGCGGACATTATTGTCCCGAAACACATCCCCATTATCTTCTTTCCATTTAAGAACAACCAATAAAGAAGAATTAATCCAAACTATTGATTCTCTACAAAACCATACTGAAGCAGGTCCTGATGGTATCTCCGTTGATGACCTCAAATTAATCAAAGAAAATTTTGCAAATACTTTCGTGAAATCAATAAATAAATGTATTAAGGAGAAAAAATTCACGAGATGCTTAAAAATCTCTGTAGTTATGCCGATTTTTGAAGGGGGTGATGAAACTGACCCAAACAATACATACCAATTTCACTCTTGAATTCTTTAAGTAAAATCCTCGAAAAAATTGTAGATTCCCGAATTAAAGAATTCTTATTGCAAAACGAAACCTTGGATAGAAACCAGTACGGATTCCAGGAGGGCAAAGGCACAACAGATGCCATTCCTGATGTAATTAGATTTGTAAATAAGTACTTGGATAAGGGCCACTACGTTGCAGCAATTTTCGTGGACCTAAAGAAAGCCACACATAAAACATTAATCACCAGGCTCGGTGAATATGGAATTGTTGGAAATGCAAATAAATTCATACGCAATGACTTGACGGATAGATTTTAAAATACACTAATTGGAGGTGTCAAAAGCAAAACTGCTGAATTTAGCATAGGTGTTCCGCAGGGCTCAATCCTAGGACCAACGCTATTTTTACTTTATATCAACTCCATAAAAAAGCAGACCTTGTTGCGAAAGTGGTTGTGCACGCAGATGGCACTGTGCTCGTGTACTCAGGTAGAACTAATTTTGAAATTGAACAAAAAGTAAATACTGACATGGACAAGTATTGGTGTTGGATTCTACAAAGTAGATTGGCAATCAACGCGGGAAAAAACAAAATATACTATTTTCAAAGAAAAGAACAAGACTGACATACAACCACAAGTAAAAATCAATGACACGAACCTCCAGTAAAATATTTAGGACTTCTAGTAGACGAGAAACTAACATGGACTTCACACATAAATGATCTAAGGAAAAAACTGGCTGTCTTCATTGGTCTTCTACATCGCTTCTACTTCTTTCCAAAGAAAAAAATCCAAATTATGTATGCGCATATCCTTTCCAAAATTTCTTACGGCATCTTTAATTGGAGTCAAACTTCCAAAGGTAACCTCATGATCATCTCCAGATTAGTAGCCAAGGCGTATAAGACCATTTACAATCTCCCTATGTCAACTCCAACGAGCGACGTTTACAAAACAGCCCAAGAATTGAATTTGCAAGGCATGATTGTCATGGAAAGAGCTAAATTCATACCTACATAAGAATTTACACCGTAATGAAAACATCACTGTGCATTTAGATACAATTGAGGGGGAAAACACTTACAGAATGAGAAACATGAATAACATAGCCATCGCATTTGCCACAACTGATCGAATAAAAGAAGACCCCTTCAACAAAGCAGCTAACTTTTACAATATACTACCGGACAAAATTAAAAACATAGCGAACCCAACTTCCTTTAAAACGACACTAAAAAAATATCTCCTTCAGGACCAACTTTAAAAGTAAACTACAAGTACAATCAGCTCCAATAAAGTCAAAGCCAAACATGTAGTCAACATGAAATAATTCATAAACATATATTCTGAACTATTAATCTAACTAAAAGGACACTAAAACTTACAAATTTGGTACTATCCCTTATACCGATTTTTATCGTCTGGGAAGTACTATGTACTGATGGAGAGAATGATTGAAGGAGACGTAGGTGGTTTTAGTCGGTAGAAATCTGGCATGCCGAGAGGCAGGAGCTGATCGGTATCTTTTGAAGATTTCTACCTCCCAACGTTGAAAAACAAGAATCTCATAGAGTAAGAATTATGTACAAAATTAGAATAAAAACTGAAGTCAAACTTACACATTCGGCAATTGTTTTAATTTCGAATCCTCAAGCATATTCGGCAAAACGAGCCACACTACACATAAAAATATCGGCATTTCGCGTGCAATAGGAGTAGCGCGTGTAGCTTATTTTTATTTATTTTTTTAACTTTTCTTTGTTATACGAAAACAAACGATTTTTACATGGCACGTTTTACAATGGAGGCGAGCAGGGAAGCGCACTTCTCTATTCTCTGACCAAGATAATAGTTACATGGCGATTCGAGTGACTTCTCACTGAAAGCGCATACAATGCCTAACAGAATGGTTAGTGCAGATGGTTTTAAAAATTAATGATGCCATAAAAATGAGTTTGAAAATTTTGCAATTTTACCACTTTTTCGCTAAAGGGATTATATGGATAAATATCAATACAGAATTTTTAAGTCAAAATGAAACCATTCAGAGAAAGTAATAACAGACTGGGTTTACCAACAAACAGAAGATGACGTTAATACGTAACAAACAGTGTAAAATTGTTGGAAGTGAAGTTTCTATGATGGCAAACAGATAACAACACTATTGATAGTTCAAGTGTCCTGGAAGCTTGTGAAGTTTCAAATTCTACCAACAATTGCGATCATCTCAGCAAACAAGAGCTCACATGAAAATAAACTTGTTGTGTCATACCTATATAAAAATTTAAGCATAGAACTATTATATTTACTGTTTTAATGTTGATTCCCCATTGCAAATCTGTCCATCTTTCTCTCCACGCTTTTAACAACATCAAATTCAATAAACTTGTTCGGCTCGTCGTCTTCTGCGACTCCATTATAGTGCAGTCCTCAAATATATTCACTATAACAGCTCATAAGCCTTTACTAGACATCTGAATACACTAGGCTATCAAACAACATCGAGAAAAGAACGACAAAACAAGATTGTATCAATTCGCACTTTGACACTTACAAATTGCAACCGAATTGAAAATTTGACGTTCTTATACTTTCCCGCCGGTAGAGTCGCTGCAAATATTCAAACTAGAGTCAAGAACTAGATATTATCCCGTCAATCGCTTACCTTCGAACTCAAATGAAATAAGATGCTATTGAATTTAATTCTTCAACATTTGCAATAATAGATGAAATTATACCAAACAAACACAACTAAAGAGCTAAATTATTATCGTCTATTATGAACTAAACTTTATTAAGATTATTGAAAAAGTCGTGTTGTTGCTTTTTACCAAAATATTTTGCATTTCCTCAAATACGTTTCTCGGTTGATACTTGCAACCTTCTTCAGTGTTTGGGACACGACTCCGTCAGCGTACGTATTTGAAGAAATACAAAATATTTTGGTAAAAACCAACAACACGACTTTTCCAATAATCTTAAAACACCACCAAAAGACGCTCAAAACACCCAAATAAACTTTATTTTCAAGTACGCTCCAGATATATGCGTCGGATACTTCGTACTCGCCAATTAAATTGATATAGATTGTAATTGCTGTATCTGCCATGCTTAAATATTATATTTACTATATCTAAACTTGTTAACTACACGTATTTTACAAACTGCATAATTTATCGAATCGATTGCATCACATTAGTTCAAAAATATGAATTTTATTCACTGCGAATTCGAGCAACAAATCAGCAATTATCGATGATGAGTTGGTGACTAATGTTATGGCTGAACTCTGTCATGTAAAAATGGTCAATGGTTGAATAAACAAGCTATGTCTTTTTCATATAGTTACCAATTCCTATTCCGTGGCGTGCTCTCAACTGCAAAGGAACGGAGGATCAGATCATAGCATGGTTGGTTGGTTGTAGTGGCAGCCCCCTTAGTAGTATGGATATAGCGGTTCTGGACCACTTTTTCCCACGGGTATCGGATTACCGCCCCCGCATGACGTCACCTGTTATCGCTTCCGGTGGCGCCATTTCTTATCGCTGTCGGGGTGATTCCCACGGATGACGTCACCTGTTATCGCTGTCTGGGGCGCCATTTCTTATCGCTGTCGGGGTGATTCCCACGGATGACGTCACCTGTTATCGCTGTCTGGGGCGCCATTTCTTATCGCTGTCGGGGTGATTCCCACGGATGACGTCACCTGTTATCGCTGTCTGGGGCGCCATTTCTTATCGCTGTCGGGGTGATTCCCACGGATGACGTCACCTGTTATCGCTGTCTGGGGCGCCATTTCTTATCGCTGTCGGGGTGATTCCCACGGATGACGTCACCTGTTATCGCTGTCTGGGGCGCCATTTCTTATCGCTGTCGGGGTGATTCCCACGGATGACGTCACCTGTTATCGCTGTCTGGGGCGCCATTTCTTATCGCTGTCGGGGTGATTCCCACGGATGACGTCACCTGTTATCGCTGTCTGGGGCGCAATTTTTTATCGCTGTCGGGGTGATTCCCACGGATGACGTCACCTGTTATCGCTTCCGGTGGCGCCATTTCTTATCGCTGTCGGGGTGATTCCCACGGATGACGTCACCTGTTATCGCTGTCTGGGGCGCCATTTCTTATCGCTGTCTGGGGTGTTTCCCACGGGCAGGTGTTTACCAACCGCGATGAGTCATGCTGATGAATAGGTGTGATAAGAAGTCAAGGTCAAAGTTCAAGGTGAAAGGTCAAGGGTCAAGGGTCAAGGGTCAAAGGTCAAGGGTCAAAGGTCAAGGGTCAAAGGTCAAAGGTCAAGGGTTAAGGGTCAAGGTTCAAAGGTAAGGGTCAAAGGTCAGGGTCAAAGTTCAAGGTCAAAGGAATTTTCCCAACCGCGGTGAGAGTCATATCCCAGGAAACACCTATGACATCATCTTCAATTTCGCAACAACACGCAATATTCTGATTTCGCAACAAAATGCAATATTCTGAGTAATATCTCAATTCTGAGTCATATCCCAGGAAACACCTATGACATCATCTTCAATTTCGCAACAACACGCAATATTCTGATTTCGCAACAAAATGCAATATTCTGAGTCATATCTCAATTCTGAGTCATATCCCAGGAAACACCTATGACATCATCTTCAATTTCGCAACAACACGCAATATTCTGATTTCGCAACAAAATGCAATATTCTGAGTCATATCTGAAACACATTACCCCAAATACCTAAACCTTGAATCATCTACATAAACATCCTGCACATAATATTCCCATAACCACAAAAATAATAATCATCCACTTGAAATCCAATAACTTCCCAGAAACGAAAATGCCAATCACCGGAAATTCCACTGATAAGGTGAAACACAAAAGATCGTATTACTGCACTAGTTGCAAATCGGATCGGCATAACGTAAACAATTGCCCTTATTTGAAAGATAAAGATAAAAGAAGGAAATAATAAATAAAGATTAGCGATGGGCTAAATTGATGAATATGTGAGATGTGTTTTAAAATAGCAGCTGGATTCATTTCTTATCGCTGCGAAGGTGAGTTTTTATTGCTGCCGATTGCGTAATCTCTTTTATAGGGTTCGAATATTTTACAAACATTTCAAAATTAGAAATTCGATATGTTGATAAGAGCTTGAGTGAGGGCTATTTTAAATGATTAGACGTTGGAATTTGAATAGCGTGCAAGAATTTTTTGTGAACGACCGGATGTTTTCTCTGCCATATAAAATAAACAAAATTATAGTAATTATAATATTAGGTTACCCTTAAGGAATTTATAAAATAAACAATAGAATTATATAAAAAGACAAGACCCCGAATTAGATAAGAGGCGAAAAAGACGCAATGTTTTGGATAGAGCGTTTATCGGATAGGTGTTATTATTGCATATGTGAAGTAGTATGGCGCAGTTTTCGTATTATTAATGCGAGAGTTATTTCGGATAGTTTGGAGGTGTATATGACGCCTGAGGATGGTACGAGGTCGCTGGTAATGGCATTGAGGCATGGAGAGGATTGCAGTTTAAGGAATTTCGATGAGTTATTTTCATTTCGGAATTGGCAGCATGTAAAAATTGAGGTTATAGGTATGTGTAAGCGTTTAATATAGAGAATATCATATTTCTAATGAAATTTAATTGCTTTAGGTGGCGAAATTACGCTAGTGGGAAAGTGTTGCCTGGGTTTATTGCAAGTAGAACGAAAAACCGATTTCCAATGGGTTGCCCGTTCGATGACATAGATGATTTAGAGCGAGAGAGAAAACATCATGTGAATGAATACGAAAAGCAAGAGGAGGAAGAAATGAAAGTGGTGTTTCGTAGAAATAGAGGTCAGCATGATTATAATAGAGAGGATGTTGATGTGGTTCGTATTCAACGGGAGCTAGAGCGATTGGTTCGAAGGAAGCAGAATATCAGATCTGGATCCAGTAGAATGCTTGTAAAAGAGGAGGAGAATGAAAGAGCTAAAAATACTTTCCGTATAAAAAGTGGCTATCTGAAGGTTTTTGTTGAAGGAAAACTCCCAAGTTGATTCTGTTGAAAGGGAGTACCAGAGTGGAGGAGGAGATAAACCGTGATGATGATGATGAAATAAAAGACTTGATTATGTATAAATGTTTTTCATTAATTAACGTTCGCATAATTGATTAAAAAGATTACTTTTAACTGTTTTTCATTGTTTTTTATTTTAAGTTTTTTTCAATGCGGTAAAGTTATCGTTGAGCTGCAGCAGTCATGACTATAAGGACTTGCAGTTCCAAAGAATTTTTTGAGAACGACTGCATAAGAAACTAATTTACGAAGTTCGGATGGATTTTGGATTTGGATTCTCTTATTCGCTTGTGAAGATAAGGAAATATTCGAATTTATTACGGTTTTTAGAATTTCGCATATGGTCTGAGTGATGAATTTAGAATGATTTTCGATAAGGAATATTTTTTGGTAAATTAGACGTTGAGAAAAATTTTTAAACTGATGTTTTTTTTTTTGCTGACGCTCGAAAATAGCCTTGCTATTTGTGGTTTCCGCTGGGTAATTAGGATGTCTTGCCTTTAATATAAAAGGAAGTGCTTTTGCTTAATGAAATGAGTTTTCTAATGTTTCTTCGGTGTTAGTCTCGTTATTATTTTCGGCAGTTGTTTGGTGTGAATTGTGAGATCAGTGAATAACAGTAGTTTAAAATTGTTAAAAACATATTATACTGTGAATCGTGATCGTGTGATTAGTGAATAATAGTGAATTAAAAATTGTTAATAACTTATTGTATTGTGAATGAGGGACACTTTATTTTGTAAGGAAAACACTTGCAACAGAGCTAATATTCATCAATAAATATATTCACTGTTGTAGGTGTTCAACAGCAATTGAATACTTTATGGAATTGAAAGGTAATTTTCAAAGAAACTTTAATTTTTTTTAATTTTTAATTTCCAGGCACCGGCGCGCATAAGCTTGTTTTTATCATCGAGGTGCAGCAGGCGGTAGGAGAATCCAGAATTGTTTCGATGTAGATCTCTACCATGAAGACCAATATGAGACGTCCTTTATGAGCTTTCAAACGCCTCATAGCAAAAAAGGGGTTTTTTTATTTTAACTATTCTAAGCGATTTTTTGTCTAATTTAAGTATAGCAAATCATTTTTCTAGTCAAGTAAGTTTGCCTAAATTAAGAGATAAATTAAGAGAATTAAATATATGAGCTAAGTGAAAAAAAAATTTAAAATCTAGATTGTAGTAGGTTAAGGTCAGCATAAAATTGTATTAAAAAATGCAAAAATAATAATAATAATAATAATAATAATAAAAAATGTGTTTTTCTTGTTTCTATTTTTTTTAATAGAAGACATTATAAATAGACCCCGGGACGATAAGTAGACAATAGTCCATTTCTGGAAACGGATTAAAACAGAGAATGGAGTCTTTAAATTTAAGATGAGAAAGGATTGAAAGAGATTTTTCGTAGAAATGGAAGTCATCATGATTATTATCAAAAAGAATTGAGAAAATTTGTTTCAGTCGATGAAGCAATAGAAGGATTTCGGCAAGATTTGATAAAGAAAGAAATGGAAATAGCTGGAAATAATCGAGAGTAAAAATATTTTTTCCGGCATTTTAAATTAGAGTTCGACGATGATAAAATATTAACAGTTCGATGTACATATGACAGCAACTATTCCAAACGCTCACTTAAAATCGCATGTTATGAATATCATGAGTTTGAAGCTCAAAGAATTCCTAGTAATGGCGAGGTTGAATATATAAAGCAGGAAGATTCAAACTATAAGACCGATATAGAATTTCTGGATTTAAAGAAAATGAAACAAACCTACACTATGAGTATAGCTTGAATCGCCAACCACTACACACTACGATTTGAAAATGGCAACGACGACGAATAACAACAATAGCTACAACAACAACAACAACAACAACAACAACGATGTAGACAATGACCTTCGACACTCTATTGAGGATTACAAACAATTTTTTTGTGTTAACCGAGCGTCAATTCTGAAGGAACACTTCGACGAATTTATAAACATCTATAGTTTCCTAAACCCCTACACTGATATGCCCCAGAAAGTTAGCAAATATGGAAAGCATTATGTGAGCTGCCCATGGGCGTATGATAATGCAAAATGTGGACCAGACACTTGTGAATGTTATAGTGTTCATAGAAAAATAAGTAAAATTAAAAAACTTGTTCAGTTATACATAAGATTAATAAATAAATAAATAAAATATCATCAATCAATCAAACTACAATGTTTTATTACGCATTTATATGTTAAAGAACCATATTTTTAACATTTATCCAGGAATTGTGTTTCGCTGAGATTCCCAACCATTTAACAAGCGCTTGATTACCATTATTTTTTAAATATTTTCTCCACAAGATAAACTGACGGATGCTTAGCTTTCAACAGCTCAGGGAAAATATAGATGAGGTTGACATTCTTAATATTGCAATAGACGCGGACATTGGATACATATTGGAAGTTGATTTGGAGTATCCGACAACAAAACACGATGGGCATAACGATTTACCTTTCTGTGCAGAAAATAAAAAAGCTCCTGATTCGAAAACTGCGAAATTGACTACTGACTTAACTAACAAACAAAATTTTGTGATTCACTATCGAAATCTACAGCAATGCATTGCGAATGGTTTGAAATTCACACGTGTCCATAGAGTTTTACAGTTTAAAACAATCGACTTGGATGAAGCAGTACATAAACTTAAATACACAATATCGCAAAGCCAGTAAAAATTTGTTTGAAAAAAACTTTTTCAAGCTTTTAAACAACGCAATATATGGCAAAACGATGGAAAATGTTGATAAAAGAAAAGACGTAAAGATTGTGACGGATTGGGAAAGCCGAGGCAGACACTCAGGCGCTCGAAGTCTTATATCGAAACCAAATTTTCATAGTGCAGCCGTTTTTACCCCTAATATGGCGGCTTTTCAAAGTGGATAGAGTATTCACTTGCTCTAACAAACCGACTTACATTGGTTTCACCGTGCTTGATCTATCAAAATTGAAAATGTATGAGTTTCACTATCGTTTCATGAATCCCAAATATAATGAGAAAATTATTCTCAACTATATGGATACGGATTCATTTATTTACACTATTCAAACCAATGACTTTTACAATGATATTCTACCGGATATCGACGATCACTTTGCTACCTCTGAGTACGCTTAAGATAACATATATAATATTCCGCTGAAAAATGGAAAAGTGTTGGGTATGATGAAAGACGAAAATAATGGAAAAGTCATGAAGGAGTTTGTAGGATTAAGAGCTAAAATGTATTCTTTAAGTATAGAAAATGGTGATACAATTAAAAAAGCAAAAGGTGTAAAGAAGCTTATTATGGATGGACTAAATTTAGATGATTATAGAGATTGCTTGTTTAGAAAAAAGATATTTAGAGGTAGTATGTACGTGTTTAGATCTAAGCTTGACAATTTATATACTGAATGTATAAATAAGGTTTCTTTAAGTTATTTAGATGATAAGCGATATATAAGGGAAGATGGGGTTAGCACATATGCTTGGGGACATTATAATATTGTAATGGATGTAGACTAGGAAGATTGAAATAAATAAAATTGAATGAATTTAAAAAAAAAAATTTTTTTCAAAGAAAAACAAGAACAAAGGAAATGATAAAAAAATGAAAACAGTATAAATAGACTGAAGATATCAGTTTTATCCAAAAATACTAGTTTGTATATGTATCTCGTTAAAAACCTAAAATGACGACTTCAAGCAATACTAGGGAAACCTCAATAAACAACTCTCTAATCATTTAGTTTGCTTACCACGCCCTTCACGAAAATCATTGCTACATATCTTGAAACCCACCTAAAATCCATCACTCAAAACATATTTGCAAATCAAATACAAAACATTTCCTTCAAAACACTGATATTAGAAACCGCGTATAAGGAAAATACTGAACAGCCAATTCGGGCCCAACTCACAAATCCGCAACTTCCTCATAAGCAAACGTATTTTTTTCTTCTCATGACTCACCATCAAGCACCGTTTTTTTTTCATATCACACACTCAGATTAACCCAACTTCAATAGCCTTCAAATCCTCACATTAATAATCTTAAAACTAACCATATTGGTTCACACACACACACACATACACACACAATATTATAACATCGCTTACCTCTACTAATTTTCATCTTTTCCACAACTAAAATCAGAGTTCCACATTCCCAGACATCACGTCACACTCGGAGTCTCCTCTTATTATAAACTCATCCAGCAGCTTAATTGTTATCCACGAAACACCGCTCGCAAATTTTTATCACTCTGCTACTATACTGACCATAAACAATCCAACCTAAAATGACCTTCAAATTCTCTACATATTTACAAAATAAATTCATTAAATGTATAGATAAAACTATATCTCTTATCACATCATACAAATAATATTTCATTAAATACTAGAGAACCTCATTCAACAACAACTCGCTAATAGTTTAATTAGAATCTCTAGGAGCCTTAACTATTGATTCTGTATTGTTGGATAGTAAAGTTTAATGTAAAGCATAGAATCGTATTTTGGTATAGCATAGAATTGTATTTTGGTAGTAAACAGAAGGACTTTAACCCCATTTTTAGCAAAGCAGTTCATTAACAGATAAATAGTTCAAGCTAGACACGTGGCGGATTCCCCCCTAAACGATGACGTCATCGTTTCATCGAAACGCGCACCGCTTAAGCTTCGAAGCAGTTCGAAGCAGTTCGAAGCAGTTCGAAGCAGTTCGAAGCAGTTCGAAGCAGTTCGAGGCAGTTCGAAGCAGTTCGAAGCAGTTCGAAGCAGTTCGAAGCAGTTCGAAGCAGTTCGAAGCAGTTCGAAGCAGTTCGTTCGAAGCAGTTCGAAGCAGTTCGAAGCAGTTCGTTCGAAGCAGTTCGAAGCAGTTCGAAGCAGTTCGAAGCAGTTCGTTCGATGCAGTTCAAGCTACACATAGCGTACCCCGTGGCGCGCCACGGGAGTACGCGTGCACGTGTGCAGCTTGAAGTTCGAAGCAGTTCAAGCTACACATAGCATACCCCGTGGCGCGCCACGGGAGTACGCGTGCACGTGTGTAGCTTGAACTGCTTCGAACGAACTGCTTCGAACTGCTTCGAACTGCTTCGAACGAACTGCTTCGAAC